>OZ014521.1:119394574-119951766 GCA_963966055.1 Lathyrus aphaca | reverse complement strand
GAACAAGAGTAAGTTGGTCGTTTAAGACGTTTGTTTTTTCTGCAACCACCACCAACAGGAACATTTCTGAGTGTTCCACCTCTTGTCCAGTATCTTTTACAGGCTTTGCAGAAGTGTCTCGGTTGTGTTAAACTGTAGTTATTGTAGTAACAGAATTTGGTGTTGGATGAATCACAACGTGGACATCTTAAAGCTTGTTGTTGTTGTTGAAGAAGCTCTTGACCTGGTTTTTCCATAACCCTATTACCATTACCGGTTGAAGAAGCCATTGAAACCTTATGATCATCTATCTCACTCTACAATCAAAAGGATAAGAAATAAAAATGAATAAACTAATGAAAAAACACAAGAGAGAGAAAAAGTGTTTTAAGGTGGTGCATGTTTTACACAGTGGTTTTATTCTGTTCCAAGAGGAAAACAACAAAATTTGGATGGTCATGTATTTTTTGTATAATAATTGAGAAAGAGAAACAGATAGAGATAAAGATAGAGATAGAAAGAGATGAAAACCTGTGTCCATTTGCTACAAGTGACTATGGTTTTCTCATTATCAATATCACAGTTACCATTACCAAACATTTTTGTTTCTATGAGAGTTGTTGGTGTCTTGAGTCTTGTTTGATGTTCTTAGGAATGGAGTGAAGGTGGCATGATAAAGTGAACATGTAGATTAGTATTATTAAAACTAATTAAATTGAATTGTGTAGCTAGGTTCACGCGATGAGTTTGGTTTAAGATGGAATTTGTGTAATTAAATATATAATGGAATTGTGGAGTGGAATATTAAAAAAGAACATTCGAAATCCAAGAAAGGGACATAGAGGTAAAGTGGGATTAGGATGAATCTTGAGTGGTTCAAGAAAGGAAAAAGAAAAGAAACAACACACACCCAGATATATACTCTCCAACGTAGTAACATTCTTTTGTGCAGAGAGATAGAATACATAGAGGGGGAATCCCTAAGATATGCTCAACATTCAAGGCAAAATCCCACTTAAATTTGTTCTAATTGTTTACCACCATTTTAAAAAGAAAATTTGAAATTGAATTAACATAGACTCATCTCTAAATAAGATTGGGCCAATATGTGAAAGTAGGTTTTGGTGAGAAAATATGGATGATATATATTTTAACATGGATGATATATATATATATATATATATATATATATATATATATATATATATATATATATATATATATATATATATATATATATATATATATATATATATATATATATATATATATATATATATATATATATATATATATATATATATATATATATATATATATATATTTTAAAGTAGTTCCTCATGGATGGAAGGGAAAGATAAATGCCTCAATTTGGTGGAAAGACTTCATTAATTTAGTTTTTGTTTGGATTGATGAAAAAATTCGAGTGAGATAATATGAGATGGAAAATAGTGATACTTTATTGTTTGAATTAGTTAAAATAGGATGAAACAGAGTGAAATGGAGTGATATTTATTTCATTATATATTTCATCATTTACCGACCATTTTTCTTCTCTGCTTTGTACGGAATGAAGATTTTGTCTATTTCGTCGTAAAAATTCAAATGATGGAATGAAATTTCCATTCTGCTTCATTTCATTTCACTTTTTTATTTTATTTATAAATTCAAATATAGACTTAAAGTCTCAAGGTAGTTGATTTTCAAATGTTGTTTTAAAATTTGGAGGAATTGGCTAGGGTAAACCTTTTGGGGTTGATCATTGGCTAGGTCACAGTCTCTTAACAAGTATATCCAATTTTCTAGAATGTATGAGATTTAATTCAAAAGGAATGTTTGGTGAGTCATGTTGGAAAATGAGAATGAAAAGTTTGGAGTTGTGATCTTCTTTTGCGTAAAGAGTTATCTACATGAGAATAGTCTATATCTCAAGAGTTATCAATGTTGTTACAAAGGATCAATTTGTTTATCAAGCTAGACAAGTGGATTTGGATCTTATATAGTGACAACGTTTTTCTAGTCAAATCAACCCATTGTTTGTTGGAGGCTCGTTTATAGTTGCAAATGCAATTCGTCCAGACACAACTTTTGTGTTTACTCACTTTTGGAAAAGTCTAGTTGTACCTTTCAAGAGATAATCTAGTTCAAAGAAAAGTTTGGAACCAATTTGAGGCACTAGCTTGTTTGATGTGTGGAAGGATACATGGATGATCGATTCACCTCTTCCTAAATTGTGACTTTGTGATAGCTGAAATTCTGATATCAGATATGTGATGTCGAATAAGATGTATGATATTACTATCTGAACATTAACCAGGTAAATACAGTAAAAAGTACAACAACAATAACACAATAGATTGTTAACCAATTCGGTTCAAACTCACCTACTATGCGGGCTACCAAGCCAGAGAGGAAATCCACTATTAGTAGTATCAATTCAGAGTTAAACAATCCCAATTTACATCCCTCACTTATTCACTGCACAATGCAATTTCTATCTAAGAACCCTTAGATAAGAGAACCCCCTCTTACTCCCCCTTAATCACACACTGTGATATTTAAACAAAATCTTAGAAAGAAATAGAAGAACACTCTTCCAAAACAAAAACTTGATCTTACTTAAAAGCTTAAGTCAAGAACAAACACCCATGCTTAAAAGCTTAGATTGGACAAAATACAAATCAATAAAATCAGTCCAATTCCAACATTTAGGTGATGTTAGAATGACTCATAATAATACACAACAATCCTAAAACCTAAATCATAATGCACAACCTTCTAAATATCTCTCAATCTCCGTGCTTTTCAATTTAGGGTTACATTAGAATAAATAAGAAATAATCAGCATGAGCTTGGGTACTAAAAATAGTTAGATTTAATTCTACCATAAATGCAAAATGTTATTCAAATATTCTTCAACTCAAATATTATCCAAAATAGAAAGATCTGATTCTTCCAAAAGCCTGATACACCGCTCTAAAATCACCACCAAATAATTCATAGAAAATCCCTCATCATGAGTACACAAAAGATAAAAGCGCAATTGATAAACAAACATTTTGAACTGAATGTTCTATCATCAGATGTCATAACATCTGGTTTGACATCAAGAACAAAAATCTGCAACAACATAGAATTATACCTACAGAAAACTTAGAACCACATGTCAAGACATTAGTCATGACATCTTGGGATAATACCTTGTTTTATCAAAATTTATACCAATCACAGAACTATCAATATCAATGTGCACTAAGGTGTGAGCATGCGTTAAATATCAATTCTATCCTCGAATGGGTTTCTTTCGTTTCTTTAATGAAGTGGATAAGTTTAGGTAGGAACATGAAATTCGGGAGCAACCTAAACCTTATTGGGAAATTTTTAATGTGGTCAATTTGGTGTGTTAAAATAATCACTTGTTAAAAAACCTAACAATAAGAGTATAGAAAATTATAAAATTAACGTAATGTCATGAGAGTGGTTTTTAGTTAGGTTAAAAAATTCCTCGTGTCTACACTACACGTAGAATTAAGGTTTTAGGAAGGCATTGACTTGATGATGACTTGATCAATTGTGTGATCCAAGTTGGTTCTTGATCCTATGCTTGGATGTTGTAATTTGAGACCTTGGAATTCATTTTGTGCCTTTGTCTTATAGATCCCTTATGAAGACTGAGTTTATTCTTGACTCTGTTGTTGCTTGTGGCTAAATCCAAAGGAAGAGAATTCTTGCTTGACTTATGTCATAAATCTTGTTATCTCTTGGTTAGATCTTTCTTGTCCTTATCTTTTACTTTATGCAGTAGGATAGTCCCTTCATCTTCTCCCTCTTCTTTAATTTTCAAAATCTTCTCTCTTTTTCAAAATCTTATTATTTTTAAATTTGAACCTATTTCTCAATAAAACTTGACCTTGCCAAGTGCCTTTTTAAACCTTTTTCTTAATAAATGCTAAAATATCTTAAGCATATTCAAACAATTTCAAAAGACTTAAAAGTGACCAAACTCATTCAAACTAATTTGTGCCCTTTATGCATTTTCTTTTAAAATCTTTTCTCAAAATATTAGACATGATTCATTTCCATAATTGAGATGTAATTCTCCTATCCCTATAATATTGATGATGTTTTTTTTCCACATAAGAGAGCTAGTGTCATACTTGTAGATCTTTATCCAAGTTAGAGCCCTTCTCAATGGCGATGCAAAGTTCTTATACTCGTGGGTGATTAGTTGAGTATTCTCCTTAAAATGAAAAAATACATATTCATTTAAAATCAATCAAAATATATATCTTTTGTTGTTTTTACCATGAACTACGAGGTTTTGATCCTCCATTGCACTTTGTGGGTACATAGGCACGAGGCTTAAGAAGTATTGTCAAACACAAAATCATAAAAAACAAATTATTTTCTCATCTCCCAAATCTTTTGCAAACAACACCCTTTTAAGGTCAAAATACATAGATTCAAGAGGTTCCTATAGAGTACTATAGATATTTTGGGTGCTAACACCTTATCTTTGCATAACCAACCCCCAAATCCTTATCTATTTGTTTTATTAGTTTTGTTTTAAAACTTCTTTGGGTTTTGTTCATTCTTTTTTCCCTTTCCTTTGGAAACAATAAAAGCACGATGTGATAGATCCCGCGAGGAGGTGTTTGTACCATGACATCGCTCATTTTCGTAAGGTGATAGGGAAAAACATGCATTTGATGGTCCCTTCCATGTTGTGATAGAAGAACATGGCTTTGAGGTTCTCTATGGATCATCGGGATCGGTGGTCCCATCGTAGGTGGCCAGTGGATGAGGTTTCTCAAGACCGCGAGGGATGCAAGTCTCCATAATTTCGCGACTGAGTGGCCCATGGTGATCTTCGTCACTGCTGCTTCCGGATGAGGGATACAAGGATTTGCTCCGGCGGGGACTTCTGTTGTGTTGACATGAACAATGTTCTTCGTCGTAACGAGACTTCTTGCTCTGGTCCCTATCGTCCGATGAACGTCTTGTTCTTTGGGGAGGGGACTAGGTACGTTTCCTGGCTCTTTTTGGGCGTGATCCTTCGGGCCTATCATGATCTTTTAGGGGAGGGGGGTGCTCGATATCCTTCCTCTTGAGATTCCGCGAAGGGGGTCGTGAACGACGTGGAGGCGTGTGAGAGTTTCGAAGGGAATCTTTGCGGCAACGTCTCTTGGATGGGGAAGGGGAAGGACAGTCACCCCCAACCATCTGTATGCGTTCGCTCTGCTGGAAGAGAGCGATGTTTTCCTTATTAAGGACGACAATTAGGGCCAGTGTGCCAGCATCCGCGTCCGACGAGATGAGGATTTGTTCGAAGACGTGGTCTCCGTGAGCGACAAATGGTTATTTCAGATTGTTGGAAGTTGTGGAAGGATGATGTCGTTCGTGGTGGTTGACATTGAGTTGGGTAGTCCCATAGTTTCTTGTGTTATCTCCGTCGTTGATGATAATGGTAGGAGGATCTTTCACAATCTCGTTGATCTGGGAAGCCATGAAGATGAAAAGAAGATGAACTTTGATCTCGTGGTGAAAAGAAAAGAATCTTGTTCACGAAAGATGGGGGAGCTGCTAGTTTCCCACAGACGGCGCATTATACAGAAATAATCCGGACAGGTCCTCATGACCTTTGACTGAGACTGTGATGGTGCTTGTAGGAGAGGGGTGGTGTACCTACAAGGTACTCTGACACTCAAGTAAGTTTAAGTGCAAGACGAACTAAAGCGTAAGAAATTAGTTGATTATAATTGAATCCCTGGCCCTCCAAGGGTGGAGGGTATTTATAAGGACACATGCATGTGGATTGTGGGCGCGTAGCCTTTGACTGAGCATAACTGCCTCCTGTAAATCTGGAGGGCAGTTGGCCGCGTGAAAGACGTTATAACGCGTGTGGGGAGGTCCCCAACGACTCTATCTTACAACGGTCACGTCTTCGCTAGTCTCTTATTGGGCTTATGCCCAGATGTACACTGGATTGAATCTCAATTAGGCGTAAGGCACTTGCTAGGCCAATTCAGAAGAATAATGATGCAGTGGTTCAATCTTTTGTTGAGTCTCGTGTAAAAATCATCACTCTTTTACTGATCGACCGACGTTAGTGGAACTTTATTTTAGATTTTTTTTCTTTTTCTTTTTTTTTTTTCACTTGTAAAAAAACCAGTCAATCAATTAACTTGGGTGTATTTATAATCCAAAACAATTCAAATATGTAATACAAATATGTAATAAAGATGATTTTCTTTTAAGAATTAAAATGATTATTTATTTATAAAAGGAGAAACAAATTAACAATATAAAATAGAAAAGAAAAAAAAAACAAGAACATATAAGTTGGTATTATGGACTAAAAGCTCCAAATGAAAGGGACAAAAAACCACCATGTGGATCTCATAACTCAACCGAATTACACAAGTAGACCACACTTTGTATAATTTCTTTTTGTAATTAAAAGCCTTTTGTTCTCTCATCCATGTTGACCAAAGAGATAACCTTTCTTCTTGTTTTTTTAAATCCAAGACAATAAACCGTTAATGGAGTGTGAGTGTGTCAGAGAGTGATGAAGGAGAGAGATCATCCCTCAAACAATGGCATGAAATGGAACCTTGTGTACATAACCATGTGGTAAGCAACTAAGCTTTAAAGCAAAATAATAATAATAATAATAATAGTAGTAATAAAAAAAGATAAAGCAAGCAAAGAAAAACAGAAGATATGTGTTAACAAACAGATTTTGTAGTCCTCCAAGGGATTTTCTTTTCATCCCTACTTCCCATCATTATTCTCCAACACATAAATTCTCTGTCATATAAACTTTGGTATTTTAATCACTTAATATATTATCTGGTAAGGTTGTACTACATTAATTCATTATAAAACGTGAATCTTAAAATACTAAGAATATTACTCAGCAAAAATAAAAAATTGAACACTTATTATAGTGGATTTTGTAATATTCACTCGTAATGGTTTAATATATCTTTAAAAGTTGATATCAGTCACCATGTGGGTCATGATTTGAATTGTACTATTTTCATGTGAGTTAAAATTGATTTTACTCGCGTAATCAGTGGTTACAGTAATATATGAGAGACATGTCATTGTAAGACTTTTGACTAATTGCTTAAATTTAGGTCAGAAATTTTTTCTCTTAAAATTACAATAAGAAGACAAAAAAAAAATCACATAAAATAAAGTATACAGAATTTAAATAAAAAGTTATGCTTTTATAATATCAGAGTAGTCATATATTTCTGAACATGATATGTAAGTTAGCTATAATTTGAGACGGAAGTATTAATGAGAGATTAATATTCTAAAATCATAAAAGAGGAATACACCACATTTCAATTCAAAATCTTAAAACTTTAGGTTGAGATATCGTGTTATATGATCCTAGAACATTAGTCTAATTGATTCTCTCGACTCTTTCGGATTCATCAACTGTGGTATCAAAGTCGTGGTTTAATTTTATTGGAAACGGGAGCTGGATCCTGAGTTGGATTTTGTTATAGGATGTCGGAGACCCACATATATGGAGAGAATATTAAATATAATTGTGAGTGATTAAAATCCTATATTATATGTGAATAAGATGTAGTATATCTCTCTTGTAAGAATTTTAAATTGACTTTGATATCATGTTAAAAATATTATAGATTAATTGATTTATAAGACGGGGAGTGTGTGATGTATATGTGCAACGTAAGAGTCATGATGGATTCATTTAGTTAAAAATATTAATTAGTGTGAAACAAGAATGAGTAAATAGGAGAGTATGAGTGGGATCAATCAATATAGAAAGTGAGTATGGATTTTATTAGAAATTGAAGTAAGAACAAACATGCACGCGAAACTACATAGGGAGTGACATTGGTCAATTTAGAGGAGATGAAAGTGGGTCCTATGTACCACACTGAGTCATTGTGGACCCATCACCACAGGACAAAGAGATTCCAATTTGGCAACCATGAAAGAAACCCAACGCGCACGTTAAAGAGAACTCTGTAAAGTGTCACTAAACTTAATAGAAAGAGAAACAGACTACCTTGGGGGACCAAACCATCAAATCCAACCCTAAACAATCTCCAGACATAGATCTCACTCTCCATTTTTATTTCATTATTCCACACCCACCTTCTTTCTTCCGATTTTTCATGTCTATTTTTTAAATGACTTTTCTGCCCTTCCTAAGTTTGTTATAATAAAATTTATATTTAAATAATTCCGTTAAATCATATCAGTTGATGATTGTGTAGAGACATCAAAGATAGAGATATAGAGATTCAACCTTTGTCGTTTCGATTCGTAAAAAAAGATAATGATATATGGTTGTTGATATTTTGTAGAATAGTAATTTAATAATGAATGATACCTTAGAATAAGGCTATTAGAAGCAAGGAAAATTCCATGGAGGAAAGTGGTCATACACTGTCTTTTAACAACAGAATCTACCACTTAAATGGCTTTGGACTCTAGTTTATGGAAGTTTCAAGTATATTCAAAATCCTGTGCTATGGGACCCTTGAGAATGTTGGGGAGAGACTTTTCTACTGTATTATTATTGTTATTTCTACTGTCACTACTCAGATGAGATGCTCCAAAATTATTATTATAATATTTTTTCTATTTTCCTTTGGAATGAGTGTGGGAGCTTCAAAGAGTAGTTTCAAAAAAAAAAAAATTTAAATAATAACTTTGACATTTAATTATCATGACTTATAAATTAGTACATTATAGTATTATTAGCAAAGTATATGTATGACATATTTGGCCAGATAGCAATTCATAGAAGAGAGCATGATAAATTGTATACCATAGAATGCTATGGGTCCTGATTAGGATTTTTTAGGATAGTGAGTCAAATTAGGTCCACTAAGCTTAAACAACAAGTTTCCTTTGAAAATACACAACTCATGATGATGATGAGATGTGATCTTATCAAATTATATGTTAATTGCCTGAATAAAAGGACTTGTGATTAGTGAGTAGTTTTCCATTTTAAACAGGTGGTTATGTAGCTAAAATTACACATTCACTATCAAATGATCATGGCAAAAAACACTATTCATTTTTTACTTACTAACCAAATTGTTTATCTTGTAGAAAACTGAATGTCTCATTAGAAAATTAATTGTTTCAAATTATGGGTGAGAATATGCCCCATTTGTTTTGTCTTTTTTTTAAAATTAATTTTATAGTTTAACAAAAATTAATGAAAATTTTTTTTATAATCAAATTAAAATTTGATTTAAATAGTTATTCTTAAAATGTTATTTTAGATATTTCATTATTTTATCGGAAAAAAAAATTAGAAATCAAAATTTCAAAAAATCACTTAATTTTGAAGCTATTTCAAATAGATTTTCATAAAAATCATTTTTGAGATACAATTTTTTTTCTTCAAAAATTATGATTTTGACTATATTTTAATCTTCAATAATATATGTTTATGATGTACAATGTCAAAATTAGTCTTACAATTTATAAAAAATGAATATAAAAAAACTTGTAATATTTTGAAAAACGATTTTACAAAATCCATTTTTAAGAATACAAAAAAAAAGAATTCATTTTATTTTAAAGTTAAACAAACTTGTCGGGTTGGGTCAAGATAAACTTTGTATAGTTTAAATTTGGTATGTTAAAAATATCAAACAAAGTTTAAATCTGATATATATATATATATTATAGATTCATTTTTAAGTCTGGGTATGCTTGATCGATCAATTAAACTATTTAAAAATTTATTTTATGTGAACACACGTAAACAAACAATTCAATTAATAATTATATAGATTAAAAACTTAATTGTCGATGATATAAAAATTTATTTGTATTGACTTATATGAGTTTACTCAATAGCAGTTTTGTAAGAGAATTTGCTTAATTTTTTTTTGTTAAAAAATAGGCCTTAAAAGGTGCAAATATACTTCTTTGATCATTGGAGCTTTCAAAGGGTGAACCTTGACAGAAAAGATTCTAAGATTCTAAGGGTGAACCTTTGAAGTAAATTCCATAGCAATTCTATCATAAATACGATTCACGAGTGCTTGGAACTTGTTCCTCTTATCATTAAACTTGTTCCTCTTGTCATTTGCCTCTTATTTAATATTTGTGTGTTTGTAAGTTATTCATATTTCATTTGTGTTGTAATCACTTTGGTTATTATGTTGGTGTACCATTAAGAAAACTCCTTATTCAATTAAATAAGAGTATTTTGGTCCATGATATTGTTTTTTTTTTAGCCAAGCAAGTTGCTACTTTTTCGTTTCATCAAGCGTTGCTTGAATAACAAGTTAGAGCTTTTAAATTTGGGTGTTAAGGCACTTGATTCGAATCAAATGTTAATCATGATTTGAATCATAAGCCATGTGAAAATTGAGAAGTGTTTATGGACAAATTAATTCGAATCATAAATTAAACATGATTCTAATCACAACTTCATGTGATCCGAATCAATTTAAAATCCTGATTCGAATCAAATGTCTTAATGAAGCCATATTTGGGATATACTCGAAATAATTTGAATCAAAGTATCTTCTTGATTCAAATCAAAGCTTCACAAGACCCATTTTCCACCATTGATTTAAATATTTATTTCTTTGGTGAAAGCAACAAATGTGTGAAACATGTGGGTGAAATCCATAAAGATAAAGATGTAAATTTGTCTTCTCTTCTTAGTGTGTCTATACCCATCACCATGAATCTTTATCTTCTTCTCTAGAACAACTTCTTAAGTGTAATCATTGTCAAATTCACTTTTTTTGTTGCATCTTGGTCTTGTGAATTTTTGTTGTTGTTGCTTGTGAATTAGATGTTAGACGATGACGTGGATCTAGAAAGGGGGTTGAATAGATCCCTTTTAAAAATATTTTCACCTTTCAAAAATTTATTGAAAAATGTTTGGCAGAAGTTCCCTGGAAAAATTCATGTATAAATTATTTTAAGTCACCGGTGATCGGATATGCGCTATCAAACCAAATGGGATAATGAAGATGAATTAACTAATCAATATCAATCAAATTAATCACTTAACTTGACACACTTGATTGAACCACTACCAACAATTTATAGAGAGAAGAAATAAGCTCAATGACCAATAAATATTGGGTGTTGAATTTTATCAAACACTTGGTGTGCACACCGCACCTAATGTGTTTTGCCAAATAGTATAATGCAATTTTTTTTCTTAAGTTGCGATCTAATTATGATAGCAACAATTTCACAAACACTTGGAGTGCACTAAATTATGCAAAACAGAATTTTCAATACAACACTATTTCACTTTGTGCAGAAAATTTACCGAACGAGAAAAAGTAAAGAACACACAAATTTGTTTAGACAGTCCCCCTACCGTCCTCGCTAAGGGTACCTCTGCCCCCAATTCAAAAATCGAATTGGGAATTTTTATTAAAATTGCAACGTTTATACAAAGAGAAATTAAAAACGAAAAACCAATCCTAATTGTTGTTGTAGTTATGTTTCTCTTTGCCCATTGATTCAAATTGAATCAAGTTCTTTACGCGTGTTGAACAAACCTCCGATTAATTGCTCCTTTCTTGCAAGAATCCACTATTCCCCAAACTTTGAGCACGACTGCTTTGATTCGATACTTGTGAACCTACACCGTTCTTCACAATCCTCTTATTACTGTGATATGGTTAAACAATCGCATTGATCTTCAAACCTCTTCACTCGGCTGAATCTATGAACAAATGATGTGCGCAAAACCCCAAAGTCACAATGATCTTGGAGGACAAACCCTCAATGGTTTATTCAAGAAAAACTCACAAATCTCTTAACTCAAACTGAAATTGCAATTCCACCGTTTGAACGTTATCACCTTGAATCTTGCACTTTGATCAACAAAAATCATCATGTGTAGTTGTTGATGAATACTAGAGAAGGAGAAGACGATGAGAGCACTTGTGTATATCTTTCACTTTACTTGTTGTTTTACAAAATAAAAAAATCCAGCTCTTTATACTTGTTAGAAAAATAAAGGAAATAATCAAAATTAAGTAAGAGAGAGAAAATAGGAGAGGAGACGCCTATGCCACGTTTGCGTCGACCTCCCTGTAGGTTTACGTCGACCTGATAGGCTGATTTGAGTCGACCTGAAGTTTGTCCTCAGTCAGCCTGTTGGGACCCGTGAGTCCCAAAGAATCTGTACATCATTTGAATCGACCTAATTCATCAAATGAGTCGACTCAAAATATTTCAACTGAATGAGTCGACTTGTTTATGTTGATGAGTCAACTCATTCACTTTGAATCAACAAAAAATCACTTTCCAATGATTTGATATGCCAGCATCTTGTGATCCAATGTGTCTTCCTGAATCACACTAGTTTTGACCTCATTAAAATAACCGATACCTCTCACATTAGAGAGTAAATTGATTAATCTCGTGTGTCCATCATGATTGATCAAAATCATGATAACAATTAAGCTTGTGATTTAGAGAGTGAATTGATTAATCTTCTTAGTGTATGTGTGTGTGTTCTTCATTCACATCATTTAATCCCTTGATTAACACCTTGTGTTTTTAGATTGGTTTGTGAGATATTATGGTATTGTTCATCATCTTCATCCTTATTCTTTTTTCATTGTTGATGTTGCAACGTGAAAAACAATCGGAGAAAAAGAATGAACAGAAGAGTCACCACCGAACGTTTTTTATCCTCGAAAGGAAAGGAAAACGATTGAAGAAAACTGGGGGAAAGGAAAGGAATGGTCTTGCGACCAAGATCGGGGCTCAGGAGTCGGTTACGTGAAGGGAAGGTACTAGCACCCCCTCATGTCTGTCATAATCGACGAGATCCACGCTTGAAGTTCTGCTCAAAGGATGTAGGTGTCTGAATGCTCCATCTGCTGCTAACTGGAAACCAGAAAAGGAATGGGAAACGTAGGTGTGAAAGAAGGAAGTTGACTCGAGAAGACTTCGCATCCGAGTCTGACGTATCTCACCTGGATGAGAATCAGAGTCGACATAGTTCTAAACAAAATATGGATTTTGGTCGGCAAGCATCACGCTTATACTGTAACGCCCCAAATTTTATTTAATTATTTAAATTGGATTTGTGGTATTTTGTGTGTGGAAGAAAGAAATATTATTCAATATAATATTTAATTATAAGAATTATATTATATTATAATGAATAATTATTTGGTAAATAATTAAATAATTGGAATATTAGAAGAGAGGGTAAGGTGGTCATTTGGTGAAAATAGTGAGGGTAAATGCGGAAGACCATAGATTGGGTCTAAGGGGTTATGTTGGAATAAGGAAAACATCCGTGTTTTGGGGAGAAGTTAAAACGACCGTGAAAACTGAGAAGGAAGAAGAGAAAGGGCCAGAGCGTGAAAAGGATTTCGAGACCGAGGAAAAAGATTCTCATCAAAGTCAAGATAAGGGTGGAATTATTTCGTCTCTTAAGGATTCTATAATGAGAATTAGGTAATGTTGTTGACTAAGGGTTTGGGAATGGAGTGAAATTGAATGAATAGTTGTGGTAGATTGATAATAGTTAATGTTTATGAGATAATTGTGTGAACTATTGGATGTTGATTCCGTGATTGTATGATTGGAAATTGGTTTTGGATGTATAATTTTGTAGCAGGTGGTGTCTAATCGCATAAGGGAGAACTACGAAAATCGCAGAGCTCGCTTAGCGAGCAGGTCGAAAATTGGAGATTGAAAATACAGAGAGTTGCTTGCTTAGCGAGATCTGGAGTGAAAAATGACATGTTTTAATTATGAAAAATTCCCTAAAATTACTTAAATTATATAGTAATGAATAGAAATCGAGATGGTGTGGTTAGAGGTAGTTAGAGAGAGAGAGGAGTTATACACTTAATTAGAGGAATAATTAGTATAACTTGAAAATTAACATAGATTGATATGTTTGTTGGTTTTGTTGTTGTTATGTATTGTAATTGTTGCTGGGACTATATGGCACTGTTGTTGATGTGGGTTGATGTAGTAAATGGAAGTATGTTATGTTGTTGTATGTATCCTCATTGAAGTTGACTTATATTGATGTATGCAAAAATATGCATGATGTTGATGATGTTGTTGTTATGGTAAGATATTGTATAGTAGTTGTTGATGTTGTTATGTATAAGATAGTTGTTGTATATATACATGTATGTCATTGATGTTGCATGACATGAGCATGGTTGGAACATTATACCAAGGTAGGGTATGTTCATTTGGATCCTAGTATGGATCGTTGTGATGTTGGTGCGTTCATGAAATAGGGATCGTACGTGGCCATGAAATAGGGGTCGAGGATGTGATCATGAAATAGGGATCATACTGGACCACGAAAGAGGGGTCGAGAGTTTCGACGGGAACTGGATCTTGAAATAGAGACCGGATTATGGTACCACATGCATAGAGTCAAGTTGAGTCTTATTGCATTATTTGTTGTTGTTGTGCATGATGTTGATGTGTGGTTGTGATATGGTTGTGTAGTTGTTGTTGTATAGAAGTGGTGATCTAGTTAATGATACTTGCTGATTCTTATTATTTTTCTCTTTTGTGATGTAAGTATATCACCCCTTCTGTTTGAGTGTTACCCTTATATTGGTAACGTGCGGGTGATCAGGATAAGTCGAGTGGTGGTCAGTGAAGTCGGTGTACTTCACATCTTTAGGAGTTGACTCTGATACGTCGCTTTGGGTGTCAGGACGACGTTTGCTTTTGTTTATTTTGTTTTTAAGAAAAACATTTTGTAATTGAGAGATTACTTTATATGTTATTTTTTATTTCCGTTGCGAGTTGAACATTTTTGTAAAACGTATCATTGAGCCACATGGTTTTAAGTTGAATTGTGACACTCAAATTTTTTTGGTGCAATTTATTTACTCTAATTTTCAATATAAACTCGTGGGGTAATTTGGGTGTTACATGTTCCACTGTAGTTTGGCTCACTACTGGTTGCACTTTGTTTGTTTTTATGTTTTTTTATGAATGATAATATCAGAGTATGTAACACCCTTCTACCCCATAAACAATTTTAGAAAAATATTTCATGTTATCAGTGTAAAATAAGTAAGAAAGGTTCCATATTTATATAAAACATCATTTGTAATCATTGTCCTGTCCCGTAACACGAGTTACACATTCTATATTCACATAAAAATTAATAACTACGCAGTAGAATCATACTTCCAATTCAAGTCAATTAAAAATGCTTTATAAGAAATATATCCAATTCAAAATAACATCAACGATGTGTATATTCCAACATAAAACCAAAAGAAACGCGAGGTTCGCAAACTATTCTCAACCCGATGTTACATGACACAGAGCAGGACACCTCTAAAACTCTACTAAAACGACAAAAGAAATGCTCAAATACTCAATCCTCCAGCACCAAAAGTCTATTCTTGGTTATCTGCAAGTTACCCATATAAGAGGTACCGTTTCCAAGCAGACAGGGTGAGAAATCACAATCCATTATAATAATATACTGAAATGGAAAATAAACAGAATAAACGAAAACAACGTCATGGCATCATCAACAAATCTTCACAACACAATCATATTTTCATCATTCTTATGCAATGTCAACTAGAATGAAGTGCAAAGAATGCATGTGGTATCGATTCTCCATGGATGGAAACTGGCCATCAACCCCCCTCAAGGGAGAACAACATAATCAACATATCACTTCAATTCGCACAATGAGATTGAAGCTACCAATGGACCGAATTCCCAACACAGGATGCTATGAAACACAGTGATGTCATTCTCCTCAAAATCATCAAAAGAAATCAACACGTGCATCATTCATTTCATATTTAACAATTAATCATCATTAATCATGTTCTTTATCATGACAACACATCAACAATACTCCATTTATCAACAACATTAAATCATCAATTTATAATCAATCCATGTTTATAATCATAAAACCAATTCAACTTTTTCTAAAAATTCAACACGGGAAAATGTCTCATATCACGCATTTTATTTCATCAATGATCATTATACAATCATGTTTTATCATCAATACAACAACAAAATAACAAGATAACAAAATTCAGCAAGAGAAAATGTCAAGAAGCATAAAAAAACAACAAAAACAACAAAAATAGTCGTATGACACGGCCGCCCATGTCCTGTGACATGCTCGTGTCAGGAAACCTGCACTAGAAAAACAAAACTGAAAAAATACAGCAAAAATAGTAGTCTGACACGCCCGCCCGTGTCCTTTGACATGGCCGTGTCAGGAAGCCTGAACCCAACAATTTTCTTTCGCCCGAAGCAGAATTTCCTACTACGACTCAAACCCCAAAACCCCATTTTTTCCAATTTTTCATGTACAAAAATGCATCAAATAAACCACCATTTACACATACATCAACATATATCATCCTATTTCATCAACACATACTTATCTCACACAATCTAACCACCAAACCACTCAAATTATCCAAACCACAAAACCCTATCCTATTCATAATCCAAACAACATACAATTATAATAAAAGGTGAAAATCTCCCCATACCTTAGAGAAAATTCTGAATCTTTCTTCCTTCTCTAAGATTCTTCAACAATTCTTCAAGATCCTAGGGCTTTTCTCCTCATATGCTCTTCTTCAGAGTTCTTCCTCACAAAACACGATAAATTAGAAATTGATCAGTCTTCTTCTCTTTAGACAAATATCCCAGTTTATGAACTTCCAATTCTATTCTTACTTATTTTCCTTTATGACTACCTTGCCATTTTCTTATTATTTTTAATAATAATAATAGTAATAGTCTAAATAATACATGATTATTCATTCTATTAAATTATTTAAAAATACTCTCTTGATCCAATATTCTCCAAAAATCACAAAAACTTCTTAATTCTTTCTAAATTAAATAAATAAATAAATGATTAATTTATATTTTCGGGGCGTTAAAACTCTCCCTCACTTAAAGAATTTCCGTCCTCGAAAATTTCCTGAAGTAAATAGAGTCGGATACAGACTCTTTCCTTTGTTCTTCACACTCCCAAGTCCAACTTTCACTAGTTAGTCCACCCCATAGTAACTTCACTAAAGCAATCTCTTTACCTCGCAATTGCTTCAACTCTAGACCATCAATCCTCATAGGCAAATCTCCAATTGTCAGGTTATCCCTTACTTGAACATCATCCATTTGGATTACATGCGACGAATTTGAAATGTAATTCCTCAACTGTGACACATGAAATACATCATGTAAATACGCAAGTGACGGTGGTAAAGCCACCCGATAGGCAACCCTTTCCATCCTCTGCATAATTTGATACGGACCAACAAAACGCGGAGTGAGCTTTCTAGATTTCAAAGCTCTACCCACACTAGTCATCAGAGTAACTCTTAAGAACATGTGATCTCCCTCCTATAATTCAAGTGCTTTTATTCTCTTATCATGGTAACTCTTCTGACGACTCTGCGACGTATTCATCCTTTCCTGAATCATCTTAATATCCTTCGTTGTCTCTTGAACAATCTCAGTTCCAAGTACAAAACTCTCTCCCGACTCATACCAACATAATGGAGTTCGACAACGTCTACCATACAACGCCTCATATGGAGCCATTCCAATACTAGCATGAAAACTGTTGTTGTATGTAAACTCAATCAACGACAAGTGACCATCCTGAGATCCTACTTGGTCCAACACACAAGCTCTCAACAAATCGTCCAAAGATTGTGAAATTCTGGTATTACAGACTCAAATGTCGAATATGATGTTGAGACATCTTGTCTATAACTTATAAACATGGCAAGACACACTCAACAGTATTTAAAAATTCTGATATATCAGATTCAAACATGCTTCATAATGTTTTGACATCTGATAGGACATTCAACTCATATACTGCACAAAACATAAAACAAAAAAGTTGTAAAGAACACAATCAAATTGTTAACCCAGTTTGATTAAACTCATCTACTCTTGGGGCTACAAAGCCAGGAAGGAAATCCCCTATGTAGTATCAATTCAAAGACTTCTCAGCAAACACCTATAGTTTACAGTCTTCTCACTTAATCACTACATGTGCAACTTCTACTTAGGAACCCCTAAATATGAGAAACTCATCCCCACTTCCAATCACCTCAGTGATGTCTCACAGTCGTCAACAATCTGTTGCTGATATTAACGGCTCTTTACCTACACAATAATCCAAAATAGAAGCCACACTTCCATGACAATACCTTAACCTTGCTTAGCAGCTTCAGTTAAGTACACAACTTCTCTTTATTACAAGCATCAAGAATCACAAATAAAACAACCACAACAGGGTTCCTTGTTGCGCACGGCTGCCACAAGAACACAACCCTAATAATGTTTACATTTTTGGTTGGTTGGTTGGTTCCAAACCTAGGATACGAGGTTTCTTTTTATAACCTATTCCCAACTGGATTTGGGCCCAAAAAAATCACAGCAACAACTGATACAAATATACAAAAAGATCTTCAAATATAAAAACTCCTAAAATATCTCTAAATATAGAAAATCTATATTTTTCAATATTTTTCTTCAATGTAAATTTGAGTCTTCAATATCTTTTAAAATCAACGCCATTGGATTGATTTAAATCTTCTAAATAAACTGTTTCTATTGAAACCAAAACAGAAACTTCAATCCATCTTCAGCAGTTCATGATGTCGAATGAACTGTCTTGACATCTTTTTCGACATGTTGATTTAGATGTTGAGACATTTCAACAGAACATGTTTGGGCGCACACAAGAAGATTCTTTTGCTTAATGTTTTCTTTCTTTTGCAAAGATCTTGTACATACACACTATTGCTATATTTGTTTTACAAAATTCATGCCAATTCTACAGAACTTACAGATTGGATAGTTCTTTCCGTCTGACCATCCGTCTGCAGATGATAAGCAAAACTCATCCTCAACTTAGTACCCAAAGCCTCTTGTAAAATCTTCCAAAACCTCGATATAAACCGCAAATCTCTATCTGACACAATACTCGAAGGTATCCCATGTAACTTCACAATCTCATCAATATACATCTCAGCTAACGTCTGCATAGAATTATTAATTTTCATCGGCAAGAAATGCGCCGACTTAGTTAACCTATCCACAATCACCCAAATCGAGTCATTTCCTCTTGCAGTCTTCGGTAACCCATTCAAAAAATCTATAACAATTCTATCACATTTCAATTCATGAAAATTCAACGATTACATCATACCCGAAGGCTTCTGATGTTCAATCTTTGACTTCTGGCAAGTCAACCATGCATACACAAATTCCGCAATATCTCTCTTCATACTCGACCACCAAAACAACTTTCGCAGATCTTGATTTATCTTTGTAGTACCATGATGAATACTCAGTCTACTTCGATATCCTTCCTTTAATATACTCTTTTTAATCTCTGGAATCTCTGGAATACATATTCTATCACTGGACCTCAAAACTCCATATTCATCAATTCAGAACTCACATCCATTACCTTGATTAACCAACATCAACTGGTCAACTAATTTCAAATCAGATCTTTGACCCTCACGAATTTCTTCCAAAATTCCACTAGTCAACTTCAACATTACCAATTTCCCATTATCACCAGTTGTCTCACACAACAAGCTCACATCTCTAAATTTCTCAAGCACCTCTAATTCTCTCACCATAAACATCAATATATGCAATGAATTTCTACTCAAAGAATCAACTACCACATTAGCTTTACTAGGATGGTAATTCAAATCGAATTTAAAATCCTTCAACAATTCAAGCCATCTCCTTGATAGAATACCAATTTAATTCACACACTATCAAGCTGGCAAGACAAGTCTATCACATCCAACATGATCTCGTCTATTATCAACAAGAGATTAAGGGTGACCAGTTCCTCAATTTGTTAATAGATAGTCGACAACCATAATGGAGCATAAAACATCGTTATTAAATACAATAGCATTTCCTCTCAAACTTGTTCTCACAGTCATCTGAAACAACATGGTCCAATAATCTACTTTAAATCTCACAACATCTAGGATCCATATATTTTTCGCATTTGAATTTCATCCCAACCATACTCTCGATAATACAATTTCCACATACGGTCGATGATAGAAACTCCTCTAATTCGTTCTACCATACTTCGACAATTTCTCAACACAAGCATGATTCCAATCCCTCTGAGGTGTACACACATTTTCGTATTTTCCTTCTTTTCAACCTTTCCAATGGCACATAAACACCCAAAAATACATTACATATTCTTCTATACCCGCTCATAGTACAACACAATTTCTAAATATTCTCCCAATACCGGAACTACTACTACACCAAGTACAATCCAAATCAGTTTGCTTTAAATGACGCCTTTATCCAAGTTAAGAACTTTAACACACTAACAAATCCTTCGTCTTTCATTTAATCTTTAACCTCAATGATCCGTATGGTTTCACAATTGGTTCACATTCAAATTACATTCTCAATAGTACTACCTCATCATCTGGTTGGTGATAGAAACTTTCCAAAAATAATTACGACACATGTCGACACCAGATCATCAATAACACACAATCTACTTTACTATTAACCTTCCTCAAATATATCTATATTCTAATAATTCTCCACTGGTATACACTGCATCTCTATATGCTCCTCTGATATCCTTACCGCCTTCCTATTTCCAAACATTTTACACTTGACCTTATCTTACTCTTCTCTAGCAATAATCATTCAACTTCAAACACAGTTATCTTCTTCAAAATAGACTTCCCAGATAAAACATTATATTCTAAAATGAAGTAAATTTCATGTAGATTCCATAACTTCAAGAATCTCTTAAATCTGAATTACGAGTAAAGAGTTATAGCCTTTGCAATGGAGGCTGGTTAAGAAATCTCTTATACAAATTTCCACCAAAATCAGCACTAGACCCAAATATTCAAACGCGTTTTTCTCTCTTTTTAAAAACATGCCGAAGGCAAAATTTATATGTAGACTATAGGGAATTTTGTAAGCTTTTCGAAAAGTCCATAATCACTTCCATGAAATTTACAAGTGAAAAGTTATGCCCCTTTTTCTGAAGGTTGTTCCATAACTCCAAAAACGAGAATCAAAATTGATGAACATGAGTTCTACCTCTCTCTTGCTTCCAAGATCCTCCAACTGTTCTCACTCTTCACCCAAAATCTGAAGTTTAATTTGACCTCAATCTAATTATACTGAAGACATACTAGCCTACAAATTGGTCCATCAAATCGTCAATTCTTTGGAGTAGATCCTTAATCTCAATCATCTCCTAAATCCAACATCAATAATCTGTGCATATCTCATATAACCGATATTACCCAAATATACTCATATAAGTTTCATTCTCTAAGGGTTATCTTACTTGCTTAGCAGATAAAAATACCATTCCTCAATTGTTTCCAAACTCAGATCTACACTCTAGAGGCAAGTCACAATTGTCTTCAAGAGACATCAAGAATTACACATCACTGGCATAAAATTAGTTATCACCTTGATCTCTATTCCCCGAGAAGCAAACATTCACCATACCATCTCTTCCTCCTTCAAAGGCATCTCAAACTTAACTGACAGATAAGAATCATTAATTCATACTCTCGTCGATTTGTAAGAATCCAGTTCCAACAACACTTGAACTCTTGCAATCAATATCACCCCAAACTAACTCCTCACACAAATTATGATACACATTAACAAGTCATGAAGTTCATGCAAGACTTTGCTTGAGCCATAAGCAAACACAACCAAGTTAAGGTCCTAAACTATTTCTAGAAGTCAACAACACTTTAATTAAGAAAAAAAGGGTTAGGAAACATGTGAAATGAATGAGATATGATGCAAGACAGTAGGTATGTCATGCTTGAATGCAAGATTAAGCTTCTATGAGAAGCAAACAAGTTATGGGTCTTACAAGGTAATATCACCAAGTATTGAAGTCATACACCAAAGCACACAATCAAACAACTTAAATTCCTAGGAACCTCAAGTGAAAATGACCTATAATTTCAACTTCAAGTCCTCAAGATAGCCTATAAAATATGCTTAAA
The DNA here is from genome assembly GCA_963966055.1 of Lathyrus aphaca. NCBI lineage: Eukaryota > Viridiplantae > Streptophyta > Magnoliopsida > Fabales > Fabaceae > Lathyrus > Lathyrus aphaca. Next base: position 119,929,723 of record OZ014521.1, on the reverse strand, counting down.
AGATCCACAAAACAAACCAAATGAAATGGCAAAAATGCCTTCCTAAAATAAAAGTTTCAAACCAAACAAGTGCACCAAAAGGGCCTATAATCTAGGTGACACGAAAAATAGCAAAGAGACTTGAAAAATTATGAAATTAAGACCCTAGGTACCTATAACCAGTATCACACACAAAAGATAGAACCAAAATTGATCACATATGGTCCTCAAAATGTCCACACAATGCACAATGGTCTAATCATGGGTCATCCACAACCTTACATCAACATGACATGAAGGAATGATCTAAAAAAAATCCCTAGCACACTTCAAGATATGTAAAATGTCCACGCCAATTTTCATGCAAAAATTCAGAAAGGGACTATGTGAAATAAATGGTTTTTGAATCCTATGTCATGAAAGATGCACAAAAAAACATACACAAAGAAAATGCCATGAAACATAGTAAAATCAGTGAGAACATGAAATTAAATTCATCAAAATTTTATTTAAACCTTTTCATCATTCTATGAATTTTTCATGATTTTAGGATGCTAAAAACTATTTTTTTTAAATTCAATTTCGAAAAAGAAAATAAAAGAAATGAAAATTATAAGAACTAATGCATGGTGGTGTAACAATAGAAAAACAATAGTTAAAAACACGCCTGGGCCACAAAAATGAGGGTGCAAATATTAATCTTGTAAACCCAACAGACTCCAAGCATGAAGGAGCATACTATGAGCCCTAGTCAAACTGCTGACTCCCTTCTATCCATTGGATCCTAGGGTTTTCCACATTGACTGAATCCAATGGCCAGCTATAAAAGGTACACGATAACAACTTAAAATGAGCACACACCAATGTTTCTCATTCATTTCAAAATTCAGAAACATAAAATAAGAGCAAGCTAATAGCACGTGATACACACACTCTCATTTATTCGCTGGTGCATTCCTATTGGATGTTATGAGTCTGCATGAACCAACAAGAACACGACATGCACCAGTCATCCAACTAGGGTTTGACCTTCAGTCACCGGAGTCACTTTTCGATTTTCTTCTCCGGTCATACCTTACCTGAGCCATGAATGAGAATTCGCAGAAACACAAAAAATAAACAATATTCGAATTGTTTTTTCACGCTGATTTAGAAAATATGCTTGGTTTTTACTCATTCTTTCTTAATCATACAAAACGAAGCAAGATAACTTAAGATCTGAAAAATCTAAAGATCCCTTTTAACTTAATTTCTACACATAATCACAGTGTATATCCTCCATAGGGCTTCAATATGCACTCCTCTATGATCCTACCACATGATTTCACTATATATGATGCATGAAAAGATCTGACTCATTACCTGATTGGAGGCCAAATGAGGAAGCTCAGGAACACCAGGAACTCTTCAAGACGACCTTCATATCCACAATGAGAGCCAAATAAAGGCATAAGGAGGTTTGAATTCTTGCATCAAGGAGATATATTTTTCAACTGAGATGAAGATCGAAACCGAGGAAAAGATGAATTCAGTTCATGTTTCTTGCATACAAAAACTTGAAGTTATTCCAATGATGATGGTTATGGAATAACTTGGCCCAAAACCCCATGAGGAAGATGATTCGAAGTTCTGAAGTGAGAGAAATCAATTATGGATTTTGTTGAGTTTTTTGGCGAAAAGAGATCGTAACCGAATTCTGTTTAAGGTTTTAATATTTATATCCTTGGTCTAATGCCTAATTAGCATATTAAACTCTCATTAAGCTTTGTTCTTAAGCATGGTTAAGAAAACGAATGAAAATGAATATGAGTAAGTTGGGCATGGTTATAGTATGCATGAGGTGCATGAGAGTTATCGTGGAACTCTATGATGTGTATTATGATAGGTTCTGATACTAACTTGAATAACTTTCCTCTTAAGTTTATATGTCCATATTATGCTATGCAAGGTAAGGTGTATGCATGTGCATGATTATGCAAGAAATTGTATGGCCAAATGGGGAAACCGTGAGTTTTTATGCATAGGATGATAGGTAATAGCAATGCGACATGCATGTGACCTTGATTTTTTACTTTGGCATGATGATGCATAATAGGAGACATGGCCATGGAATGGATTTTGGGAGTGGCATAATTGCATGGATCTTGAGCAAAAATGAATGATTATTGAGACATTGTAAAAAAAGGAGTTGGATATAACAAATTTCATGTTCATGGAGTATTCATTTGGAGTCTAAAATACCATGAAAATTTTCAATGAAGCTATGTGCAACACACTGATCTTATACTTAGAAGTTTTCTAAGTATTTTAGTATTCCACCAACTTTGAGGATCCCCTTTTTAGTAGGTATAACTCCATGGATACTAAGTCAAATGAGATGGTTTTGTTCTCTTTGGATAAAGAAGATTTCATACTTCAAAAATGGTGTATATCATTGGATCACTAGACATCTTGAAGAGGAAGAAAAATTGAGACAAAGTGATGCACACAAAGTTTGAGTGCTTGAGCAGGCCAGGACCTTCATGCGCGTATGTGCTTGAAAAGTTTTGGTGTTTGGTGACCATAAATTCATCTTGAAATATCTTAAGATACAATCATTGGAATGTAAAACTCCTAACATCAAATTTGTAGAGGGCCATGAGATGAACAAGTTTCATGTTGGACGTTTTTCCAAATATCCATGCATCATATAGAAAATCACTCATTAACATGTAATCTTGGATGCACACAAGCTTTTTGATGAAAGTATTGCGCCTGGCACACCCATGGTCTTGCCATGCTAGCCAAGTGACAACTTTGAGGCCTCAACTTCCAACCACCATATCTTTCTCAATTTTGATTCAAATGAGGAGTTTTTGGTATACTTGTAAAGATGGGAATGCGAACTTCAATTTAGGTCTTGGAAATTTTCAAATTGGGTCTTGCATCATGGAGAAAAATGGCCCCAAAGTTGGTTGCTCAGCTTGACAAAACTTTCCCAAAAAGGAAACTCTTTTGAAAACCCTAATTTCAATTTTAGTAAGTTTGCACAAACTTTGATTTTTGATAAACCAAGTGGAATTCCTTGATCAAATTTCACTAAATGGCATATTTGACATGAGGAACATGATTTCGACCTTAAAAGTCAGGAGTTGACTTTTACACTACACAATTGACATTTCCTCAGACAGTTCATTTTTGAAGTTGTGATCAATTGAAGACCTTATGTTTACCACCAATGGCTAATATCACACCTTTAGCCACCCGATGACATATGAAACACCATGATACCGAGTTTTGGCCCAAGAATTAGAAATAAACTGATTTTGGGCAAAACCCTAATTTTGGATCAATTGACTAAGGAAGGTTGATTTGAGGTAAAAAAACCTATTTCTTTGCAAGATGACTGAGGATTTTGTATCCAAGATATCATATGTGTCAGATTGGTGTTAAGAAGCAAATTTCCTTGCTTATGGAGATCATTTCCTCTCTTGTTACTCAAGACCCTAATTTGGACCTCATCAAGGAGGTGGCAATTGTCTTGCATTCTCTTGCCATTTATCCACCTTCGAGGTCAAGATGCACTTGTGAAATGTTTTTGTTGTGAAATATTCTTTCATGACTTAGACAATCTCTTCTTATTTTTTAGCACTCATCCTCTATAAATTGAGCCCCTTCCCTCTCTTAATCTGGAAGCTTAAAAAGCCTATCCTCACTCTACCAAAAAAAAAACCCATTCTTGAAATTCAACCTTTTCAATTTTTCCCAAATCTGAAATTCATTAATTAAATTCGTCAATTCATCAATCTGAATCCATAACAACACCACAACAACAAAGGAGAAGGAGTTAAAGCTTCACTTACTTGAGTTTTGAAGGTAGCTAACATTTTCTGACGAATCTTTCTTCTCCGATTTCGCAACCTACAGCTTACGTCAGGATAAACCAATCACATATTTGAAATCCTTGCAATATTCTGATTAAAACAGTATATCATCGGAGCTCCGTCGTTCCGATTTTACGGAGCTCCGAAATGGTGGAGTTGAACATGAACAGTGTACCGCGACTGTCACACGAAGAAGAAGACTTTCATTTTCTGATTTTTGTTTTTTTAATTTCCATTATTTGGTTTTATAAGAGTCTTGTTGTTTGTTTGGGCCTTCAAAGGTTTTGGACTCTATTCTACTATTTCCACCAGAACATTGCTAAGTATCATCCCTTCCATTTGTTATTTATTTTATTCTTTTAATTTGTTTTTTCTATGAAAATAATTTCCATAGAATTTCCATTTTTTTTATTGTGAAGTCATTTTAAAGAAAATTTTAAAAAATATTCTTAGTAATCTTTCTTTTCTTGATTTTTTATGAATTTTTTTCTATTGAATTTCTTTTATTTCATTTGGTTGATTTTTGTGTGGATTTTATGTTAGATCCACTTTTCTTCATCTCATTTTTCTTTTGGTCGACGAGATCTTCGATTCGTAGATTATTGATTTTCGAAGATGCTTAATCTTCGTTATTTCAAATCTATGGATGAATGATCATTTGGATCATTCTCCATACTTTGGAATCGTGATAGGTTGCTTTCGATAAATCAATGTGAAATCTCGATTAAGATTAGACCGTTACCACTTTTTCTTTTCGTGCGACATGTTTTCGGAGAATGATCCATCATATCATTTCTCTAACATGTATTAGCACCAATATTTTCCACCTTAATCGGTGGTGGCCGGCCTCATTTGTAGGGTAATTACTTCGTAAATTACTCGGCGATTGCTTAACATAGACCTAAACTTGTCCCGAATTCGGAATAAGATCCAATTGGATCCAGTTGCCTCTCGATTTTGGTTATCTCTTTTTGGTTGTGTTTGATTAAGTTCATCATACCATTTCTATGTAAATATTATTATACTATTAATATACTAACATTTTAATTCATTCTCGCACCTTATCCTCTTTATTTCAATCTCTCGCTCCTTATCTCTTTTATTATGCTTTTATTATACTATATCATTCACCATATTGTTTATGTTTATATTGTTATGCTTGTGATTTTTCCTTTGTCCATTTGGACACAAAAACATTAATAAGGGATTAAACATCTAAAAAGACTTGTGACTTTAACTTTGGACTATGGCCACTATCCTTAGCATTGGACTTGGAGTTTGGACTTAGATTTTAGGATCTCTCCTTTTGCTCAAGTTATTATGGATTGAAGACCTTAGCCGATTTGGTTCATTTGTTTATGAAGATGGAAATCCTATTGTTTCGAAGAATGTTCACCATACGGTTTGGTTGTTCTTCCCTTAACTTTTACTTTCAAGTCTTAGGATAGTCCCTTCATCTCTTCCCACTTCTTAAATTTTCAAATCTTCTTCCTATTTTCAAAACTTTCTTTGTTTTCAAACTTCAAAACATTTTCATAACCAAACCTTGACTTAGGTCAAGCGGTTTTACCTTTTCAATTTCATTTCTTAATAAATGCTAAACCACATAAGCATATCGAAACTTTCTTTTCAAAACTTTAAAAAATGCAAAACTCATTCAATTGTTTTTGTGCCCTCGTGCACTTTTCCATTTTTATGTTTAGATATGATTTTCTAGCGGAATTATTCACTAAAGAATGACGACTTATCTTTACATTTTAAAATCAATTCAACACATTGTTTTCTTTTCACATTTTGTAGCACGAACTACGAGGTTTTGATCTCGCATTGCACTTTGTGGGTACGTAGGCATGAGACAATCGTCTCTTCAAACACAAAAATATTAAAAAACATTTCTCTTCTCACCTCTTCAATCTCTTTCAAACAAACCATTTTCAAACCAAAAAGACAATAAATATTTCAAAGGGCTCCCGTGGAGTACCACATACATTTTGGGTGCGTAAAACCTTCCCAATTTGTAACATATCTCCTTACTTGTTCTCTGTTCGATTCTTTTAGCTTTTTGCTTTTAGATTCATTAGGTTTTATTCGATCTTTTTCCCTTTTCCATTTGGAATAAAATAAAAGCGTGGTGGCGACTCTGTTTACCTTGAGTTAAGTTAACCAATAGCTTACACTCACGATTTTACCGCTACACATGTATAATTGGTTATGACCTAAATGCAAATGAATGAAGCATAAGCCACTTGATGTTGGTAATAAATAGGAGGGAAAATTTTGGGGTGTTATAGTTGAGGACATTCATATCTAAAGATTGAGTGTAGAAGGATACTAGTGGTGCATTAGGATATCTAATGTTTTTGTGTGAAGTTTGTTGTTTGTAACAAGTGCAGGTATCATTTCTTGAATGTTGTTTGGTCTTCTTTGTTATTGATCAAGAATGGAATTTTCAATATACACGAAGTAAAATTTGGCGAGATTGAGTATCAATGGTCCGTATGGTAGACTTGGAAGCTTACCTTCTTTGGCGGCATTGAAGAAATATTGTTTGTAGACAAAGTTGGGAGTTGTACAATAAACGCTTAGCTAATGGAAATCGCTCAAACAAGAAATCGATGGGATCAGTTGGATTTACACACACAAATGTTAGACGATGTCACTGATTTATAAGGGGGAGTTTATTAGATCACTTATTTAAACTTTGGAATTTTTTAAAATTTATTTTAAAGTGTGCGAAAGCGACCCTAATCATAATCGTCTAAAACAAACTGTTATTGAAAAGACTGGATATGCGAAACCGAATAGGATGATTAATATAATATAATCAAATATATTTTTCCAATCCATTATTCAAATACAAATCACTTAATATAATTATTTCCAATGATGAATTAAAGAGAAATTTACAAAATATCAAATGGCTTGTGTGCTATCAATTTAACAAACATTTGGTGTGTAAAATACACCATGTTTTAATCTCACTTAAAATTATAGTGCAAAATTTTTCTGAATTGCAATCAAAATTATTGAAATGAATTTTCAGGGTAATTTTAATACAGTACAATCAAAGTGAAATAATGCTAACATTTGATATCACACAAGTTTCAATTAATGCAAAAATTAAAGATATAGGGGAAAATAGAGAGACACACAATTTGTTTAGGCAGTTCTCCTTTCATCCTCGCTTAGGGTACGTCTGCCCCCAATTCTAAAAATAGAATTGAGATATGTATAAAATCTATGTGCAAAATTCACTACAAGAGAAATCATAGACATCCAAATATCTAACCCAATTATAGAGGTTGATTCTAGCCAGTTTTTTCCCCTTGATTTAAGCCAAATCAAGTGCATCAAACACTCCGAACAAACCTCCGGTTACCACTACTCCCTTGACCGAATCCACCGTTCTTCAAGGCTTTCACTTAGCTGATTTCAAACACACGATTTTTGACCTCAAATCTTTCAAGACAATCCTCTGGTTACCGCTATTCCCTTGATAGAACCCATCGTTCTTCAAGGCTTTCACTCGACTGAATTTGAATTGCGAAGACTTGTGCAAAACCCCCCAAATCTCTCAAGATCTTGGAGGACAAAACCCCAGAGGTTTTATTCAATAAAAACCCACTGAATACTCAACCTAACTAGATATACAATCCTATGTTTGGATGTTATCACCTCGACAATGCACAAGATCAACAAAAATTGTTATGTGTAATTGTTGAATAATGTAATATAGAGTGAAGATGATGAGAAAAAATCAGTGTATATCTTTCATTTTTCTTATTCAAACTGATATAATATTGAGACAAATGAATATATATGATGCATAGACCTTATAACAAACATAACAATATTTTGACACAAGATAGAGCCGAAAATTCTACTCACAGCAACGAACAGTCGACCTAAGTATTATGTGGGTCGACCTGAGCACACCCAAATGTGTATTTGTTGGGATTCAAGTAGAGTTTGTATTTTCTCAGACACTGAAATATTTTTAATAGGTGTTCTATATGTTCTTCCCATGTTCTGGATTTATCAATCATGTCATCGACATATACTTCAATATCTTTGTGCATCATGTTATCAAATAGAGTTGTCATGGTCCTTTGATAGGTTTCACCTGTGTTCTTCAGACTGAACGACATTACTTTGTAGCAAAAGGTTCCCCATGGCCCGATAAATGAAGTTTTCTCCATATATTCGGGTGCCATTTTGATATGATTATAGCCTGAAAATCCATCCATGAAGGAAAATACTTTGAATTTTGTTGTAATATCAACTAGCCTGTCAATGTGTGGTAAGGGAAAGTCATTCTTTAGACTGACTTTGTTTAGATCCTTGTATTCTACGCACATCCTGACTTTTTCGTCCTTTTTCGGAACTGACACTATGCTGGATAGCCATTTAGGGTATTCTGACGTGGCAAGTAAGCCTGCATCATATGGTATCTCTTTTTTTTTTTTTTTTGATGTTGAGGACCTCTTAAAATCTATGGATGATTGAGGAGCTTGAGGAGTTGAGGATCATGCCAATTTTTTATTGATCTTTTGCTTGAATCTTCTTATGAGGCTCAAAACCTTAATTTTTTTTATAAGAATAAAACAAGAAACAAACATTGATTTCCTTCAATGAATTAGTAATGTATAAAAAGTGTATGCAAATGATGTTAATTATATGAAAATGAAGTGAGATCTTTGGGTAAAAAATTAGGGTATGACATGTTGCAGATATCAATGTCCCAACATGATGTTAGGACATCTGTGATCTGCCAACCAGAATTTTAGAAAGTGAAATGATAAAAGGGAATGGTACAATCATCATACTTACTGCATATTCTTTCATCCTTGGTGGGAGTTAAGGCACCCCAATCAGATGATAAACCAACTTTAAGAAAGGCTCCATCGAGGCTGCTGTTCCTGGCAAAAACAGAAACAGTGGAAGAGTAAACATATTCCACCATAGAAGATGGAGTACCCTTCTAAATTTTTGAGCACTATTCAATGATTTATTACCTATAATTGTTTAACTTTTAAGATATAGGGAAAACGAGATATCAAAAAAGGGAGACAACCGCTAAATTGAGAAAATAACTCAAAAGAAGGCAACATTAACCCTTCAAATAACTAACCTCAAGCATACAAAAGGATGTAGACTTCGTATAACGTTTCAAATCATTCTCATTCAAAACTCAAGTGTTTTAGTTCCCAAGAGTCATAATAATGACAATAAAAAAAAGGCGTTCAAAGAATGGGGAATTAAATGCATAAATCCCCAATAAACTGGAACATTTTTTTCTTCCCTTCTAGTAGAGAACAAGAAAATGGTCGACATTTGAGGCTAACCCAACAAAATCCTTCCTTGTTGCGCATAAGTAATGGATTGAGGAAAACTATTATGGGTCGGCCATATGCCTTTGTCGACCACATGAAGGAATCACAATCCTTCAAAAATCTTCCCAGCACACGAGGACTCTTATCCCTATGATCACAAATGATTTAAACTACATTCAAATTTGACAACTCTTCACAATATACTCCTAACAAATAGCAAGTTTGTTAGTTCATATTCTTGCATCCTTGGGAGAGAGAGAGAGAGAGAGAGAGAGAAAATGCACCAAATTCAGGTATATTTCAAATACAAATCACTTTTCTTTCTAATATAGTGAATTAAGTGATGAAGTGCTAACCTTGCAGGTATTTCCTCTCCACTTGATAACGAGAAAACGTATCGATTATATTGCTAAGTTTCATTGGCGTTTTATTGAATAATTATCGTTTTAATACTCGATTTCTCGAGTTTTTCTTACCGTTTTGCAGGTACATCACTATATGGAGCCAAATCATGAATCAAGAGAAAAAGGAACAAAATCGGTCATAAAAAGATAAAGAAATGAAGCTCTCTGCAAAACTGCATATTTTGCAGCAGTCACGACCGTTACAAGGGTGTCACGACCGTGACACCCCAAAATGGAGCATCACGACCGTAAGACATGTGTCACGACCGTGACACTTAAAAGTCACAAGTCACGAGCGTACAGGCATTGTCACGACCGTGACAATGATTATTCTAGGTTTTTGACCAAGGCAACGTGAAGGCATTACGTGAAGAGATGGTCTCCTATTTTGTTGCCACTACCTACATTTTCTCCCCAAAAATAGCAAGGCCCATTTCAACTGAAGTCCAAAAATCCAGCCCAATTGAAGTTCTATAAATAGCACCAAGTTCATGAAGAATGTACAGAGCATTTTTCTATTCAATTTCCTGTGGAAGCTCTGCCGAACTGATTTACGACCCGTTCTTATTTCTGCATTATTTTCTGTTTTGTTTTATTGTATCCAACCCCGCCATATAACAATTTCCAACATCAGGAAATTGTTATACGTTATTTATTTTTTTCTAAACCTTCAGCATTCGTTTAATTTTGATTTCGCCAACTCCGAGCTTTCCGGTTTGTGGAAGAAGGAGTCTCTCTGATATTGTTAACCAGGTTTTTATTTATATTGCAATTTAATTAATTATAATGTTTATTTATTTTCCTGCCATGAGTATTTTATTATTTAATTTTCTGTCTCTGTCTGGTTCAACATCGATGAGTAGCTAAACACCTTAGGGCGGTATGTAGTTAGAACAAACTTAACCGGTAAAATATAACCATAGGCTAAAAATAATTAATCACTTAACATTTCTGGCTGAGACTTTTTAATTAAATAGACCTTTTTGTTACGAGAGTAAGAAAAGAGTATTAGGTTAGGTCAAGACCACGAGAGTGTGAGATTTTAACCAGATAGCTAAAGTTAGGCATTTAAATTAAACACAGCGAGAGCGCTTTAAGATAAATTAGAATTACTTAGTTTCCAAAAATTACCTCTAAACACTTATGGGCTAGCGAGAGCAGGCATAGGGCTTTAGGGATAAGATCTGATATAAGACCACGAGAGTGTGAGTTGAGGGTATTTAAACTGGTAATCCCTACCGAATAGATTAAGTGAACATCTTAAATAAGCCTAGGTTAGATTGACCCACCTAAGTTAATATAATTACATACCGACCGCCTTAGAATTACTTAATTAAAACTTAAATTTTACTCCGCCTTTAATAGTCTTAAAAACCAACAAAAAATCGTGACAACCATTCGCCTTAGCTAAACTAGAAAGTTCATCTAGCACTAAGTAACCATAGAATCCCTGTGGATCGATAATCTTAAATATTACTTCGATAGGCTGTGCACTTGCAGTAAGATACCGCTAGACGCATAAGTAGACACGTCTTTAGCCCATCAAGTTTTTGGCGCCGTTGCCGGGGATTCCTTAATTTAGTTACTAGTGCATTTAGGTAGCATTGTCTAGACTAAGGTATCAACTATTTGATTTAATTTAATTTCCGAGTGTATGCCAAGTACTCGCTCTAAAAGCGAAGACTTGCAACCTCTAATCCCTGAATCGGAACGCTTCTTACACGTAAGAAGACGTATATTCGATTACGAAAAAAGTTACAGTATTCCAGATCTTCAATCAGATCCGCCTAAACCAGTCGTAACATCAAAGGACGCAGAGATGGCTGAAGAACAAACTCATCCACTCAAGTATTACGCCAGTCCTTCGCAAGCTGAACCGCATTCAAGCATTGCAGCGCCGGCTATCAACCGAAACGATTTCGAACTAAAACCTTCGTTGATATCAGCCGTGCAACAAAATCAATTCGCCGGAAATCCTACCGAGGATCCAAATCTTCATCTTTCGATCTTTGTGCAATATGCAGATACTGTAAAAGCCAATGGAGTTACCCAAGAAGCTATTAGACTACGTTTATTTCCTTTTTCGCTTCGAGACAGAGCAAGAGCTTGGCTTCAATCTCTGCCTTCGAACTCAGTAACTACGTGGGAGGAGCTTAAGAGAGTTTTCTTGAACAGATATTTTCCACCTAGCAAGACAGCTATGCTGAGAGCTCAGATCAACGGATTTAAGCAAAGAGAAAGTGAATCATTATTCGAAGCTTGGGAACGCTATAAGGATCTACTGAGACTTTGTCCACATCATGGATTAATAGAATGGATGGTCATCCATACCTTCTATAATGGACTCTTGTACAATACAAGAATGACAATTGACGCTGCCGCGGGCGGTGCATTGATGGACAAAGAATATAATGATGCCTATGCACTTATCGAAAGTATGGCTCAAAATCATTACCTTTGGGGAAGCGAGAGAGTCGCAACTGAGAAACCAACAAAGGGAGGTATGTACGAAGTAAGTAGTATGGACCAAGTCAATGCGAAGTTTGACCAACTAAGCCAAAAGATCGACAACTTGGCCATAACACCAACAGCCACCGTGGCTGCAGTAACACCTAACTGTGAGTTATGTGGAGTTTCAGGACACGAAGTTTCTGATTGTCAACTATTGACAGGAACTCCCACGGATCAAGTGAATTATGCTCAAGGAAACCCTTACTCAAATACATATAACCCAGGTTGGAAGAATCATCCGAACTTCTCCTATAAGAATAACAACGCTTTATACGCGCCAGGTCAAGCGCCAGCTACATCACCAGGATATCAAAAGACTGCTCCTAATATCCCTAGAAAATCGAACCTTGAGTTGATGATGGAGAACTTTATAGCTAACCAATCTCAAACAAACAAGGACTTTTTAAACCAAAACATTCACACTAATGAGCAGATTAAACAATTAGTGAGCAAAGTAGATGCATTAGCTACACATAACAAAAAGCTGGAAACTCAGATTTCACAAGTAGCTCAACAACAAGCACCTACTGCTGCACCAGCTGGAGTGTTCCCTGGACAACCTCAACCAAATCCGAAAGGACATGCTAACGCTGTGATATTAAGAAGTGGCAAGGAACTTGACGGACCAACCGATCCAAGACTTGACAATCCAGCCATGTACCAAAAACCGGATAAACCGACTGAAGTGGTGAATGATCCAGAAGAAAAGGAAGATGATAATCAAGAAGTAGTGGAGAAAGAACAACCTTATGTGCCTCCACCACCCTATAAACCACCAATTCCGTACCCTCAAAGATTAATAAATTCCAAGACGACGGGTCAATTTAAGAAATTTGTTGAACTTTTGAAACAGTTGAATATTACTATTCCGTTTACAGAAGCAATCACTCAAATACCCTCGTACGCTAAGTTTTTAAAAGAAATCTTATCCAATAAGAAAAAGATAGAGGATAACGGAACAGTTACACTTACTGCCGAGTGTAGCGCAATAATTCAGAATAAAATGCCTCCTAAGCTAAAAGATCCAGGAAGTTTCTCTATACCCTGTGTAATAGGAAAATTCGTCATTGACAAAGCTCTATGCGATTTAGGAGCCAGTATCAGTGTTATGCCCTTAACAATATGCAAAAGGCTAGACATGGGTGACCTAAGACCAACTAAAATGTCAGTTCAACTAGCCGATCGCTCTGTCAAATATCCTGTAGGCATACTAGAAAACGTCCCAGTACGTATAGGACAATTCTATATCCCTACTGATTTTATAATCATGGACATCTCTGAGGACTCCACTACACCTATCATACTAGGAAGACCATTCTTAGCCACTGCTGGAGCTATAATAGACGTAAAAAGAGGAAAGCTAACCTTTGAAGTGGGTGAAGAGAAAGTTGAATTCATTTTAACACAATTCTTACAATCACCAGCTATAGAGGATACATGCTATCTATTGGACGTAATTGACGAATGTGTAAGAGAAATGGAACTAAAAGAGACCACTTATTCTGAGATAATGAAAATTCAAATCCCTCCGATTTTCGAAGATGATAATTGGCGAAAACCGTATCAGGATGATAGTCTAAGCGAAAGTTTAGCGCTTACACCAGATCCTATGCCAAGTAAAGATAAACTTACATTAGGATTAAAAACTTTACCTCATAACCTAAGGTACGAATTCTTAGACATTGAATGTAAAAGACCAGTTATAGTAAATTCCAGTTTAGGAACTATAGAAACAAAGAAACTTTTAGATGTTTTGAAGAAATATCCGACTGCATTAGGATATAACATATCTGATCTCAAAGGAATATGTCCTTCAGTTTGTATGCATCGTATTCTGCTAGAAGAAGATTGCAGAACCTCCAGAGAATCTCAAAGAAGAATTAACCCAACCCTTAGCACTGTAGTAAAAGAGGAAGTTAAGAAATTATTAGATGCCGGAATAATATATCCAATCTCTGATAGTGAATGGGTTAGTCCAATACATGTAGTGCCAAAGAAAGGAGGTATCACTGTTGTGAAAAACGCTCAAGGCGAATCGATATCGCAAAGAGTAGTGACAGGATATAGAGTGTACATAGATTATCGTAAACTAAACAAAGCCACTCGAAAAGATCATTTCCCACTACCTTTTATAGATCAAATGTTAGAACGATTAGCCAAGCATTCTTACTTCTGTTATCTTGACGGATACTCAGGATTTTTCCAAATCCCTATCCACCCAGATGATCAAGAGAAGACCACATTCACATGCCCTTTTGGAACGTTCGCTTATAGACGAATGCCCTTTGGATTATGCAACGCTCCTGCAACCTTTCAAAGATGTATGATGTCAATCTTCGCAGATTTTATAGACAACATCATGGAAGTGTTCATGGACGACTTCTCTGTATGCGGGCAAAGTTTTGAAGGATGTTTATCGAACTTAGAAATGGTATTAGAAAGATGTGTAAAAGTAAACCTTGTGCTTAACTGGGAGAAATGTCATTTTATGGTCAACGAAGGAATCGTATTAGGTCATGTAATATCTGACAAGGGAATTGAAGTTGATAAAGCTAAGATTGAAGTCATAAAAGATCTTCAACCCCCTAAAACCGTTCGAGAAATACGAAGCTTTTTAGGACACGCCGGTTTCTACCGACGATTCATCAAAGATTTCTCGAAAATTACTAAACCTCTTACTGGTTTATTAATGAAAGACACTGAGTTCATATTCAACGAAGATTGTCTTAAAGCATTCGAAACTCTAAAAACAGCCCTCATCACCGCACCAATCATGCAACCCCCTGACTGGAGATTACCTTTTGAAATCATGTGCGATGCGAGTGACTATGCTGTAGGCGCAGTTCTAGGCCAGAGAAAGGAAAAGAAACTTCATGCGATCTACTATGCCAGTAGAACTTTAGATTCTGCCCAGATGAACTACGCCACTATCGAAAAAGAATTGTTAGCAGTTGTCTTTGCGCTTGACAAATTCCGTTCTTACCTAGTTGGAGCGAAAATAATCATTTACACAGACCATGCTGCTATCCGATATCTATTAACTAAGAAAGATGCTAAACCGAGACTCTTGAGATGGATTTTACTCTTACAAGAGTTTGACTTAGAAATAAAAGATAAGAAAGGTACT
Source organism: Lathyrus aphaca (assembly GCA_963966055.1). Lineage (NCBI taxonomy): Eukaryota > Viridiplantae > Streptophyta > Magnoliopsida > Fabales > Fabaceae > Lathyrus > Lathyrus aphaca. The sequence goes on along the minus strand of OZ014521.1, from coordinate 119,914,506 downwards.
GAGAACGTCGTAGCGGACCATTTATCTAGAATAGAAGGTATTAAACCTGAACAAGTGCCGATTAACGATGATTTTCCGTATGAACAGCTGATAGCACAATTAGGAAGCGACCTAGCTCAGTTAGATATAAATGAACCAGAATCCGTGGAAACAATCCAGACAACTGTAGGACTGCCATGGTACGCTGACATCGTCAACTACCTAGCTGCAGGAGCTCTTCCACCCAACCTGACCTATCAGCAGAAAAAGAAATTCTTTCATAATCTGAAACATTACTATTGGGATGAACCATTATTGTTCAAAAGAGGACCAGATGGAATCTTTCGCCGATGTATTCCCGAAGAAGAAATAGAAGATGTCATTGCTCAATGCCATTCATCTCCTTATGGTGGACATGCAAGCACTTCCAAAACTTGTGCAAAAATCTTGCAAGCCGGCTTATTCTGGCCAAATCTATGGAAGGATGTCCACATCGCTGTTATAAATTGCGATCGGTGTCAACGCACTGGCAATATTTCAAGAAGAGATGAAATGCCTCAAAAAGGAATATTAGAAGTAGAAATCTTTGACGTTTGGGGAATAGATTTCATGGGACCATTCCCATCATCTTTCAGTAATAATTACATACTCGTAGCTGTTGATTATGTTTCGAAATGGATTGAAGCCATAGCTTCTCCTACAAACGATACACGAGTAGTAATAAAGCTTTTCAAAAATATAATCTTTCCCAGATTTGGTGTGCCTAGACTCGTCATAAGTGACGGTGGCTCGCACTTCATCTCAAAAATATTTGACAAATTACTATCTAAGTATGGAGTAAGACACCGTGTGGCTACACCATATCACCCACAAACAAGTGGACAAGTCGAAGTCTCAAACAGAGAAATTAAACAAATCTTAGAAAAGACTGTCGCCATATCTCGGAAAGATTGGTCATCTAAACTTAATGAAGCTTTATGGGCTTATAGGACCGCTTACAAGACACCCATAGACACTACACCTTTCAAACTCGTTTATGGAAAATCTTGTCACCTACCAGTAGAACTAGAACACAAAGCTTATTGGGCGATTAGAACTCTCAATATAAACTATAATGCTGCAGGAGAAAAGCGAATCCTAGACATTAACGAATTAGAAGAATTAAGGTTAGATGCTTATGAGAATGCTAAGATATATAAAGAAAGAACTAAGCGATGGCATGATAAACGCCTATCTAGGAAAGAATTTAGTGTGGGAGACGTTGTACTCCTCTTTAATTCAAGACTTAGGCTCTTTCCTGGAAAATTAAAATCTAGATGGTCAGGACCCTTTGAAATAATTAAAGTATTCCCGAGTGGAGCAATAGAAATTAAGGGTAGGAATAGTGAACCATTCATAGTAAACGGACAACGTTTAAAACATTATCATAAAGTTGAAAATAGAGATTATGCGAATAATCTAAAACTTTTAGAGTTGTCCACTAATTCCCCTGATTAATCTAAACTTAAGCATTACGTCAGGCTTTAGACGATAAAAACAGCGCTTAGTGGGAGGCAACCCATTTACTTATCAAATTATTTAAATTATTCTCTTTATCATTTTTATTATTTATTGTTTTACTATTTGTTTAATTGTTTTGTCATTTTATAGTTTTATTTTATATTACTATTATTGCCATTACATTATGCATTTCATTTTCTTATATTTATTTTAAATCACTTTTTACAGATTTTCTAAAAGTCTTTTCCACTTTCCTTCTTCTCCTGATTTGTTCCTCCATATTTGCACTGACCATGGCTAACCAACCAATTAACCATATGGAAACCAAATTTAGAGGTAGGAACCAAAGAATGAAATTTGAAGAATTATCACAGAGGCAAATGGATTTGACCCTGTACCCGGATGATCGGACTATGGAAACCTTAGGTATACATGATAGCATCATGTACTTGTTTAACCGACTCGGATGGGAGAATGCATTGATCCAACATAAGTTTGTGACTTACCGCGAGCTCACTCTTGAGTTCCTTAGCTCCTTAATTTACCTACCTGAGCGCGGTTTTGGATTTAGGAAAGGATTTATTAGTTTCCGCCTGTTTGGAATAGAATATGACTTTAACCATAAAGAACTAGCTGACTTGTTAGGATTCCCTAGTGGACCATTTGCTTTCACTACCACACAGGTAGAATTGATGGATATTGAGCTAGATTTCTTTTGGGGAACTTTAACCGGAAACTACCATCCTGAACCAAATAACATGAATAATGATGAGATCCATAATCCTGCCCTCCGTTACTTCCATAAATTCCTAGCCCACACATTCTTTGGAAAAGAAGAAAACATTACCGGAGTTTCTAAAGATGAAATATTTATTATGTCATGTTTCACTAATGGACAGCCTGTTAATGGTGTACCTTTCATGATGCAAACCTTCACCCGTATCCAAGAAGAACCTGAATTACCTATCTTAGTAGGAGGTCTTGTAACCATGATTGTTGATGCAATAGGACTTAGGTACCAATTGCATAGGTGCAACCGTTTAGGTAACATCCGTCCTATGGATCTTAACTTCTGCTTCAATAGACATATCATAAGGAATTTAGGACATCCACCTTTTGAGTACCTAATCCGGAACGAAGTAGTAACCCTGTTCACATTGCCTAACCATGCTAAAGTAAGTGTTCATAATAAGGATAACTGGCTTTATGAGTTAAACCCACCTGATTATCCACCCACTCCTGAAACACCTCAGTCGTATAAAATAAAAGATGATACAATGACCGATGTCGAAACTGACCCTGAGACGCCTCCTGGTTACCATGACATTGACCACACTGAAGAAGTTTATGAAACCCCTGAAGTGAATCAAGGAGAGTATGCTAACAACTTACAAAACATCATGAACACTCTCAATGCTTACCGAACTGACATTAACTTATTTAAAGAAGATATTAAGAGCATGCGATTGGACATTATAGGTTTGACTGACATAACCTGCGAACAATTCTATCACTTGAACTCCGCCATCGAAGACTTGAAGAAACGCTTTTGATAATGTTATAAGTGATTTAGTTTATTTTCTCATTGTTTTCGTTTCTAGTTAGATTTATTTTTCGCAACAATTTCTTATCGTTTTTCCATTTATGTAATTTCATTTTCAAGTACTTTATGCAATGCATCTTTAATTCCAAAATTTCTCCAATTTTAGCAATTTATGTATTTTTCATTCTATGCACTTTTATGCTTGCATTTATTCATACAAATCTCTCATGCCTTGCAAGTTATTGAATTACTGTGTTGAACTTATGCACTATGTGGTATTTATAAATTAATATGAGAGTTAGTGAAGAAAATACATTGATATAAATTATGTAAAACAAGTGAGAAAGTGTTTTTCTGGAAATTATTTAACGTAGCAAGCCTCACGGTCGTCACTGCCCCATAACGATCGTAACACGCTCTTTTTGAGTGTCACGACCGTCGTACCCCTGTCACGACCGTGACGACCCCTATACCAGAAATCGTGAGAAACAAAACTGTTTCTCTTCGTGCCCCTTCTTCTTCTCCTCCATAACTCCCTAAAAAAAACTTCCCATCTTCTTCCTAACCTCCGTAACCCCCCCATCACGAGCTTTAATCTCATTAACCCCCCATTATCACAACCTACCACATTCTCACTCTCCATCATTTATCCCGAATCATTATTTATCTCATTTTACCATTTTTTCACAAAAACTTCAAAAATCTTCACTCTTCACTTTAAGCTCTTGCATGCAATGGATTCTATCACTTTTAGAGAAGGTGATGCTGGAGAAACTCAAAGAGAACGATTTCTCCGATTCCAAAACCGCGGTGTGCAACCTACGCGTTACATCGACACTGTGTGTTTGAGAGAACTCGGAATGCTTGCCAGTGTTACGAACCTGCTCCAAAAAGTCGGGCTCTGGGACCTTTGCAGTCAACCTCAGCCAACCTTCGAACTTCTGACACTGGAGTTCTTAAGCTCCTTCAGTTACATCACCGGTACCGGTTCTCTGAGTCAGCTCACCGGTTTCGCAAAATTCAGATTGCATGGCCAAGAGTTCAACCTTTCGCAAGACAGGATCGCCGAGTTGTTAGGCTTCCATCACGGAACTGAAGCTCACCGTCGCGTGCCCGATAATTTTAGTGAACAAGCTTTCACTCTATGGCACGACTTAACCAACACCCGTGCATCATCCTTCCAAAGCCTCAACGCCACGCACATTCACAATCCGGCCATCCGCTACTTCCACAGAGTCATCTGCAACACCATCTTCGCTCGAGAGAGCAACCATAAGCTCAACTCCAAGGAGCTTCTATTCTTGCATTGTGCTCTTAATGACGAGCCGATCAATGCTGCCCCTTTCATGCTTTACCACATCCAGGCCATTGCACACAGAGGCTCCACCCCATTTTTCATAGGCGGCATTGTCACCTCCCTCGCCATTCAGTTGGGGCTTGGTGACTTGGTCGTAAATCAGCCTTTCAGAGAAGCCGAATTCCTCACCAAGAGTTATTGCAGGTCCGCTCACCTGATTGCGCAGCGAGAGGATGGCAGGTATAGCCCTGTTGTCCATGGCACCATTTTTCACCATATCATTCTGCCGTCCCGCGACCGCATCGACCCATCCAGCCGAGCCAACTGGCTCTTTGTTCTACCTGATGCTGCTGACCACGCTCCTATACATGATCAGGCAGATCTCCCTGCGGATGAGATGCATGACGCTATGGATGCAGGTGAGCCTGTCCAGGATATACCAGAGACATCTACCCGACAGCCTCCTACACAGGACATCACACTTGAGGAAGTCCTCCGTGCGATTCATCAGCAGAACCAGATGAACGCCGCACTGGAGCGACGGCATAAGGAGCAGTACGATGCTTTGCTCGACACTATTGCAGCAAACCAGGCAGCTTCTAATGAGAGGTTTGACGCGATTTTTGGCGAGTTAGAAGCCTTGCGTATCGACATCACTGGGACCACCAGCACCGGTTCTGATCCTGAAGCGACTCCTTCCAGACGCCGCTCCCGTACCAGAAGTCGACCCCGCGGTCCTCAGCAGCCATAGTTTTAGTTTTTCTTCTGTTTGTTTTCAGTTTTTGTCGTTTGTACTGTATTTTAACCGCATTTATATCACAACATTGAGGACAATGTCTGATATAGTGTGGGAGAGGTACCTTTCATTTCCGCATTTTTCCGTTTCGCACTTTTTCATTTTCGTTGTATTTTCATTCCCGTTGTATTTCTTTTAGTAAGTTAATGAAGCGTGCAAAAATCTTTATGACATTTTCTTTAGTTTCAAACTTTCCCGTTTATTTAGCCATAACCGAAAATTTTTAATTATTCGCATTACCCGACTTACCTACGAAATCGTAAATAGGAAGCCGAGAACGATTAAACAAGACCAATACAATCTTGACAACTTTGACTTCCTACTTAAGCGATTCCATCTCCGATTACCATTACGAGTACACTTCTAGTTTCAGTTCAAAAGTAACCCCGAGTAGTTTATACTAGCAGTCAGCACCGTCTGAACACAAACCACGTGGGGAGCCGATGAATATAAGCGTTTGATGCCTAATCAATAATGATCCTTCATATCTCGATGCAAAATGAAAAGAAATTGCACCAAAGTACACGGTCGCATACAAGAAACGAGAAATATGAGAAGGAGTCCATTGCGGGTTGGTTCAGAGGTACTGGTTCTGAACTCGGTAGGGCGTGCTACGGCTCGATCCCCCACAACCTCCAAATCGGATACAAAATGTAGGGTTACCACACTCGTGTACCAGACCCCGTGCTCAAAAAGGATCAAAGTCGCTAACCGGCTACTCCACTACGTGCGTGCTAAGGCAAAGGGCTTAATGTGATTGCGCTAGAATGAAACCGGGCGAAATAAGATCGAAAAACTTTAGGTGAAATCGTAAAGTAATTGCAGATTGGCTCATTTAACGGGAAGTCAACGACATAGCTTGTTGCTTGTGCCATTAGTGTATCGGTAGTGTAATATCAAAGTATCGGATTATCCAACAAAAGCGATCCCTCGTAGGATTTGTTAGGAGTATGCGTGAATGACATCTTGTCCGCCGATTTTCAACCGACTATTTGCTTGAGGACAAGCAAAGGTTTAAGTTTGGGGAAGTTTGATAACGAGAAAACGTATCGATTATATTGCTAAGTTTCATTGGCGTTTTATTGAATAATTATCGTTTTAATACTCGATTTCTCGAGTTTTTCTTACCGTTTTGCAGGTACATCACTATATGGAGCCAAATCATGAATCAAGAGAAAAAGGAACAAAATCGGTCATAAAAAGATAAAGAAATGAAGCTCTCTGCAAAACTGCATATTTTGCAGCAGTCACGACCGTTACAAGGGTGTCACGACCGTGACACCCCAAAATGGAGCATCACGACCGTAAGACATGTGTCACGACTGTGACACTTAAAAGTCACAAGTCACGAGCGTACAGGCATTGTCACGACCGTGACAATGATTATTCTAGGTTTTTGACCAAGGCAACGTGAAGGCATTACGTGAAGAGATGGTCTCCTATTTTGTTGCCACTACCTACATTTTCTCCCCAAAAATAGCAAGGCCCATTTCAACTGAAGTCCAAAAATCCAGCCCAATTGAAGTTCTATAAATAGCACCAAGTTCATGAAGAATGTACAGAGCATTTTTCTATTCAATTTCCTGCGGAAGCTCTGCCGAACTGATTTACGACCCGTTCTTATTTCTGCATTATTTTCTGTTTCGTTTTATTGTATCCAACCCCGCCATATAACAATTTCCAACATCAGGAAATTGTTATACGTTATTTATTTTTTTCTAAACCTTCAGCATTCGTTTAATTTTGATTTCGCCAACTCCGAGCTTTCCGGTTTGTGGAAGAAGGAGTCTCTCTGATATTGTTAACCAGGTTTTTATTTATATTGCAATTTAATTAATTATAATGTTTATTTATTTTCCTGCCATGAGTATTTTATTATTTAATTTTCTGTCTCTGTCTGGTTCAACATCGATGAGTAGCTAAACACCTTAGGGCGGTATGTAGTTAGAACAAACTTAACCGGTAAAATATAACCATAGGCTAAAAATAATTAATCACTTAACATTTCTGGCTGAGACTTTTTAATTAAATAGACCTTTTTGTTACGAGAGTAAGAAAAGAGTATTAGGTTAGGTCAAGACCACGAGAGTGTGAGATTTTAACCAGATAGCTAAAGTTAGGCATTTAAATTAAACACAGCGAGAGCGCTTTAAGATAAATTAGAATTACTTAGTTTCCAAAAATTACCTCTAAACACTTATGGGCTAGCGAGAGCAGACATAGGGCTTTAGGGATAAGATCTGATATAAGACCACGAGAGTGTGAGTTGAGGGTATTTAAACTGGTAATCCCTACCGAATAGATTAAGTGAACATCTTAAATAAGCCTAGGTTAGATTGACCCACCTAAGTTAATATAATTACATACCGACCGCCTTAGAATTACTTAATTAAAACTTAAATTTTACTCCGCCTTTAATAGTCTTAAAAACCAACAAAAAATCGTGGCAACCATTCGCCTTAGCTAAACTAGAAAGTTCATCTAGAACTAAGTAACCATAGAATCCCTGTGGATCGATAATCTTAAATATTACTTCGATAGGCTGTGCACTTGCAGTAAGATACCGCTAGACGCATAAGTAGACACGTCTTTAGCCCATCACCACTACGTTGGAAACTTAGATCCTCCATCACTTCTGATCATCACTCCATTTCTAATTCTAGAATTCAATATTTTTTTCCATAAATCATTTTTCAAAATTATACCGACTAACATTTTAAACTCAACATGACAACTTTTGTATCATCCATATTATAAGAAGTGAATGAGATATGACGAAAAATGTGCATAAACATAATGTACGGAGAAATGAAATGGAAAAAAGAAGCTATGTTAATGTTGCTTTATGTCTCACACTTATCTATAGGAATAAATAGATGTAATGAGTATATTGGAAAGTTAAATTTGTAGTTGATGGCTGCGTAATGGTTTAGGTCACTACTAAAAAACTCGCTTTTAGTGACCGAATTAGAGACCGAAAAAGCTTAAAAATCGGTCACTATAATGTTTTGCGACCAATTTGGAGACCATCATTTTTCGGTTGTAAAAGTGATAGTTGCTAAGCTTTTACGACGGATTTAGTGACCAAAATTTAGAGATCGATTTTGTGACCGAATTTAGAGACTGAATTTACCACTAGACCACTTGATATAATTTGTTATGTTCTCAATATTTAAATATATTTTAGAAAATCTAAATGATATTTAGAAAATTACTAATTATTACTTATTTAATTGGATCTAATTAAAATAAAATTTGATTTCATTAAATGTAATTTTATTATTTATATATAAAAATTGCATAATGAAAATAAAATTCATTTTTATGCATATATAAAAATAAAATAGCATATAATTGTTTATATAATTATATGTTTTATTTGTTAAAATAAATAAAAAATTGAATCTTAAAAAAAACAAAAATAAAAAAATTAATTTTTTTAAACAAATTGAGAGAGAAATAGTATTAAAAATAAAGAAAAAAACTACAAAAAGTATTAGTGCCCGAAATTTCATTCTCTGAATTTTTTATATAAATTATATATTGTATAAAAACATTTTTTGTGACCGAATTGGTGGTCACAAAATTTTGGTTGCTATATCAGTGACTAATATTTATTTAGTGACCGATTTAGTGACCAAAAAAAGTTGTTCATGAATATCAAATTTCAGTGACTAATTCAGTGGCTATAGTGACCGAAATTTTTTAGTCACTAAATCGGTCAATAAAAGTGAATTTTCTAGCAGTGGGTGGTTATGTCAGATATTATATGGAGGTTTGCTTAAGATTTTAAAGACACTATTAGATTTATATATGAAAGATATAATTAGATTCCAATGATATAATATCCAATTTTTTTAATAAAATGTAAAATTTATAAATTACATTTATTACATGAACTTATCTCAATGTAGAAATGAGATTTTTTATTTATTTTTAAAATAACATGTTTTTTTTATAAATTAAATACCAAATAAATAATATTTTCAAAAACTTTACCAAAATAATTATGTTTTTGAAACATCCAATGCACATGCACCATTTGAATTGGAGTATCCACATAATCTAAGATTCATGCGCCATTTCATTTGGCGCATACATATATGTCAAGTCATTTCAAATGGAGCATACATGTATGCATGAAGTGCATGCACTATTTGAAATGGAGCATCCTCTTTAATATTATGTTTTTTTAAAAAAATTAAATATATAAATAAATAAAACGAAAATAGAAAGTAAATTAAATATATTATTAATCAAAATTAAAGGTTACACCAATTGGTTTGAAAATCAATGCCTTACCCGATCAAAACGTCCCTCATTGCATTAGTCTGCCTCCAAGGTCTACCACAATTTTGTTGAGGTGTTTGTGATCTTTGCGTATTGGCCTGAGAAAAATTTATTTGGTCCGAGGGTACCGTCATATTTGATATATTTGCAAATATTTATCCCCAATAGTTGGGGGATTGCTGCCAACGACACTGCCGTAATTTAGTTCAGTGTCCATGTTTTCGAAGTTGACTCGTAGTGGTTGGGTTAGTTGAGGATGATACGTTTGGCCGAATTGATACATTGAATCGTTTTGGAAACAAAACAATGGTTCTTGTGAGGTAAGAAAGTCAAATAGCGGTTGAGTGGTTTGGCGGTGGGATGTTTGAGTGTTTATTAGTGGGGAGTTATGGTGGGATGAGGTTGAGTCGAATGAGTTATCAGGACTATAAATAGATGTGGTGTCAGTGTCTGTTTGTTAGCTGTATGGGTCAGACTCTTGTTGTTATGTATGGGTGTCTGTCATGAATGGGTTGCGGGTTTGGATGATTGGTGGCTGGGTATACATGGGTTGTTAACTCTGTCAAGTTGGTAGTTGGGATTAAGTGGGTAGACATTGGTGTCATGTTGGTTGTTGAACGAGTGTTTGTTGTAAGGCGTTTGACGAAGATGCTTGTTGGCGTGTGTCGATCAAATACGTCATAGCAGACACAAATTGGTGTGTCGTAACCGACCAAAACCAATTCAAATAATTTTGAGTTGGTCTAGCCCCTCCCATGACAGACTCATTTAAGATGTGGTGGCATCGATTCTTTCATTGTTGACACATCTCTCTGAAAGTATTTCCAATCATCATAATCCCATTGTACATCTACTATTTTTTATGCCAGTCTCCCGAACACGTTTGAGCGACTAAAATATCATGTTACATGCCGAATTGCAGTTTCACTCGGTCACTCTGGTGCTTCTCCAATGTTAGCATACATATGAAGGGGAAATAGTCTGGCACAACGAAATTATGCGAAGAAATAAAAAGAATTGGCCTAACAACACGCGTATTCGAATGGAAATGGATACGCCGAACAAAATGGTGAGATTATGTAGTTCATGTCGTCAGCCCGAGCACAATCATATAAAATGTCTCAATGTTGGACCAAGCACAACAACATAATTTAAAGTGTAATTGTTTCTCTTTATATCAAAAAACAACTTTCATTTCATAAATATCATAACATTCAATAACAATGATTAAATAAAAAAAACATCTAACAATGATTTAAAAAATCAAACAACAAACCAAAAAAATACAATGACTAAACAACACAACTATGTGATAACAACCATCAAAACAATTTCCTGAGAACTATACATCAACGTGTGAACATCTCTGTCTGTTTTAACATTCTTCCATAAACGAACTTTTCCATTTTGGTTGAACGTGGTAACAAACCTTTCAATTCTTCTAATCTTTTCACCATCTGAAATATCTCCATCTAACAAACAGATTAGGCTCATGTTAAGATATTTGAACTTTAGTGTATTCCAGAGGTGGATCTTCATCGGAGGTTTTACTGAGAAAAAATTAAATCGACATTTTTCTTGAGGATATAGGGAATCTTACAAAGATATGAATATGAAGAAGAGGAAGTCATTTTGAAAGAAAAATGGAAGGAGATTATTAGAAATGAAATGAAACCTTCCGAAGTATTGTAAGAAATGAAGAAGAGGAGATGTTGTATTTATAATGAAAGTGAGATGGTGTAGTAGCCATATGAAATGACATACACACATTATTTAAAAAATATTGGAAAGAAGATGCGTCAATTCTTATGGCGCATACGCACACTATTAAAAAAAAGTAAAGAAGATGAGTCATTTCATATGGTGCATGTGTTATGGACAAATAAGGTGGTGCCATATGAAATGACCCACATGTACAAACCAAATAAAATGGCGAGTGTAAAAATAAGAGTATGCATCGTTTCATTTGGCATATTCTTTTTTTCTCCCTTAAAACATGGTTATTTCGATAAATAAATTGGAAATATAATTTATTTAATATTTTATTTGAAAAAACGGATTATTTAAAAAAAATCTAGAAATAAAAAAACAAAGTTCAGTTACAAAAGAAAAAAAAGTTGAAATTTTCTTCTTGGGATTTAAAATATGATACAATGATGATCGAATATTTAAGAACTAATAAACACATAAATTTATAAGATTCTGATTGAATATTTAACGTCTAACACATTTTAAATAAGATTGTTTAAAAAGAAAAAAGAAAAAAACTATTGGATATTTCCGTAAATAAAATCAGTACACATTTTGTCTAATCATGATAACGACAGTGGAAAGTGTGATTATAATAAGTAGCAGGTAGTAATGTGTATTTACAATTATTTAAAATATAGAGGGACATGAATTTGACATTTGGAATGAGCAATAATGTAAGAGGCCACCATGTTCTAAGAAAATAAATTAGTAAACACAATATATCTTTATATTTAAGATTAGTTAATTTTTGTAAAAGACAATGCTAAGCCTGTAGTTGCTGCGTCTAAATGGGCCAATTCATTGTTTGGGTTTTGGAGGGATAAATGGGCCTCCAATGTTAGAGAAATCTATTAGTTATCATAATTAGACTTTCTGTTTCTTCAAAGTTCACTTAATTCTATTTTACTCTTATAAATATTTGACTAAATTACTCTTGATTTTTCAATTTTTTTTTATTCACAAAATTAAGTTCTATTTTAAATTTAAATAATTTTAATTTTCCTCTCACGATTTTTATTTTTATAAAAAATCAATGAATTATTTGTTTTTTAATTTATATTTTCATCTATGAAGTTTTGTAATAAATATATATATGATGATTTGTCATGTTTAAAAGGAATTTATCATTTAAAAAATAAAAACATTGTTAATTTTAAGTTAAAATAAGAGAAGAAGAACAAAAAAATTAAAAATTAAAATATGGGACCAATTTTGTGAATTAGATAAAAAAGATGACCAAAATTATAATTAGACTTAAATAATTTTATTATAATATTTTTATTGATTCAATATTTTTATTTTTTATTTTTTCCAATTCTAATCAAAATAGTAAGTATAACATTCAGAATAAAAAGTGCATTCTAGAGATTTGTTCTGAATTTAGGACCAATTTGTTGTAGTTTTGTTGTAGTTTTTATCATAAAATCGTCCTTATTTCTAGATTGTCACGACAATTAGGGTCAACCGTCGCAAATTTTTTGTGACAGTTACCACAAAACCGTCCTTATTCTTGTATTGCAACGGTTGTCACGACAATTAGGGTTAACCGTCGCAGTTTTTTGCAACAACCACTATAACATTTTAATCCTATGACAACGCCTATATAACCGAAACTAATTTTTAACAAGTATTATGCAACATTTTGAAATTGATTTTTTAGATGATAAGATTTTTATATTTTTCTTTGACAACGCGTAAAAACCATTATAAGTTTATTATTAACTATTTTAACATGATCGTTCTCTATTTATTTTTCTTTTAAATTTTTAAATTTTATTTATTGAATAGATGAATTAACGATGATCTAACTAAACATGTGTCATATTCTAGTGTTGTGTTTTTGTTGTGATGGTTTTGTTGTTTTTGTTTTGGTGTTATAACTCTATTGCAAATGAAGAAATAAATGTGGTTATGAATATGCTTTAGGTTTTGGTGTTATATTGTTTTAATGGATATGATTATGCATATAAACATATTAGTATGTTGCATGTGTAGCATTAATGTGTCATTCACAATAGTCTTTTGGTATACACTTCATAACTTGTTATGGATTATAATTGGATGAAAACTAATAGCTTAGGTCCGGTGTATGAGAAAATAGTTAATGAATTCATTGAATTCGCTGAACAAAAACTTCCCGACAATAACAATGTCTTTTATTGTCCTTATGTTAATTGCGGGAATATACAAAACGATGAAAGAAAGAAATATTACATCACCTATGTTGTGATGGAATGTGGCAAAATTGTATAACATGGGCGTGAAATGGAGAAATGGATAAAAATCGAAATGCGACGTCACAAATGAATGAAGATGATGAATTATATGGATGATCGACTAGAAGATATAATCCGTGATATTAGAAAATCATCTTATATGAAAGCTCATATTTATGATACTTTATATAGTAATAAAGATGCACCTTTATATAAAGGGTGCAAAAGTCTTACACGATTATTTACTTTGTTAAAATTGTTTAATCTTAAGGCAAAAATTGGGTGGTGGGATAAAAGTTTCACATAATTTCTTGATTTGTTGAAAGAAATGCTCCCAGAAGATAACAATTTTTCAGATCATTCTTATGAGGCCAAGAAGATACTATGTCCAATGGGTTTGAAGTATTGGGAATAACCCAAGTTCCACATTAGTTAAAGATATAAAACACAAAGGGTTTATATAGAGTGACACCCCTCACCTTATCAATCGGTTTTGTAGGATTGATTTAGGCCAAACTCTAATTCTATCATGGTATCAGAGCCTATTGATTCGGGTCATCCACCATTTATATATGTGCACCAAGCCTAAGATGTGTTGGGCGTAAGGGGATGTATTGGGAAAAACCTAAGTCCCGCATTGGTTAAAGATAAAATTCACAATGGGTTTATATAGGTTGACACCCCTCACCTTACCAACCAATTTTATAGGGTTGAGTTAGGTCAAACTCTAATTATATCATGGAGTACATCAAAATACATGCATTCCTTAATGATTGCATATTATACAAGAAAAAGTATGAAAATTTGGATCAATATCCAGAATATGGTGAGTCACGATGTACGTTGAAGGACAACAACGGTGATGACAATGACAATGTTAGTAAGAAGTGTCCCTCTGCTAAAATGTTATGGTACTTTTCTATAATTTCAAAGTTCAAGGGACATTTTGCTAATGCGAATGACACAAAGAATATTATATGGCATGTAGATGAAAGAAAATGTGATGAAAACATTCATCGTGATATCGATTCTTTGCAATGGAAGAAAATTAATTCGTTGTTTCCAGATTTTGGCCTTGAGCCAAGAAACCTTAGGCTTAGGCTTTCCACGGATGGAATGAACCCCTTTGGTAATATGAGTACTAACCATTCTTTATGGTCTTTTCTTGATATGATTTACAACCTATCTCCATGGTTGAGCATGAAACGCAAGTATATATTATTAAGTATGATGATTTATGGACCAAGACAATCTGGAAACAACATAGATGTTTATCTACACCCATTAATTGAATATTTAAGACTTTTGTGGGAGGAAGACATTGTTGTTGATGATGCATATTCTGGTGAAAATTTTAAGATGCATGTAATGTTATTTTGCACAGTCAACGACTTTCCTGCATATGGTAATTTTGCTGGATACAATGTCAAAGGAAATAAAACATTAACTATATATGAATCCAATACCTGTTTTCTCCAGCTTGAATTTGAAAAAAAATACTGTTTAACTTTGGCATTAGAAATTTATAAAACCCAATAATCCTTATCATAGATTGAAGAAAGCTTTTAACAGAGACCAAGAGTTTGAAATCGTTCCTAAATTTTTAAATGACAATGAAGTTTATCAACGACAAGAACACCTTACAGTTTTCTTTGGAAAGAATAAAAAAGGCTCCATTGAGAGAAATATTTAGAAAAAGAGATAGGTGTTCTTTGATCTGTCATGTTGATCTAGCCTCAATGTAAGACATTGTCTTGATTTGGTGCATGTTAGAAAATGTGTGTGATAGTTTGATAGGAACACTTCTAAACATTATAGAAAAGACTAAAGATAATAAGAATTCCTATTTATATATGATGGAGACGGGTATACGACAACAGTTGGCTACAGAAGATAGAGGAAAATTAAATTATTTGCCTTCGGCATGTCACACTCTATCTAAAAAGGAAAATAAAAGTTTTTGCGATTATTCACATGGTATCAAAGTTCCCCAAGGTTACTCATCAAACATTAAGAAACTTGTATCAATGAAATATCTCAAGTTAATTTATTTAAATCTCATGATTGTCATGTCTTGATGCAACAACTTCTACCAGTGGCAATCTGTGGCATCCTTCCAAAAAATGTAAGAGTAATTATAACCAGATTGCGCTTATTCTTCAATGCTATATGTAATAAAGTTCTTGATTTCAAAAAATTAGATGAATTAAAAGATGAGCCTGCAATAATCTTATGTCAATTGGAGATGTATTTTCCTCCATCCTTTTTGACATTATGGTTCACTTACTTGTTCATTTAGTCAAAGCAATCAGATTTTGTGATCCAGTTTACTTAAGGTGGATGTATCCAATAAAGCGATACATGAAGATCTTTAAAGTATTTACGAAGAATCATCACCGATTGGAAACGTCAACCGTTGGAAGGTACATTAAAGAAGAAGTTGTTGAGTTTTGTTCAAACTCTTTGTCCGAAACATAATAGTCTATAGGAATTCAAAAGTCTCGTCATGCTGAAATATTTAGAGGTAGAGGTACTCAAGGTTTAAATGTTAAGTCAATGGCTCGAGATGTAGTTCTTGAAGCACGTTTCTATATATTGAATAATCTTAGTGAAGTTGAACCTTACATTGCTACTCACAAGCAGTTATAAAGAAAAAATATCCCCAAATGAATGACAAGTGGTCGTTGACATAACATAATAAGAAATTCATAAGTTATTTTAATAAGAGGATTTCTAATGATGATAGTACATCCGAGATGATTAAATGGTTACCATACATGCCAAAATTTAATGTGACAACTTGGAATGCATACAACATTTCTAATTTTCCTTTTATACTAAAGCAAAAGATGATTGTAGAACAATGCAAAATTGTGAGGTTATGGTTGAGGAAGAATCTATGTATTTCTCTAGTTCGAAAGATAAGAATCCTATTTTGAAATCTAGTGCGTTCTATGGTATCATTGAGGATATTTTGGAGATTGATTATGTTATTTTCAAAATACCTTTATTTAAATACAAGTGGATTCCCAATAATAATGGTGTACAAACTGATGAGTTAGGATTCACACGGGTTGATCTTAGCAAGGAAAATTTATGACTGAACTATTCATCATGACTACTCAAGCAAAACAATTTTTTTTATGTGATAGACGGTTCAGACTTATGGAGTAAATGGTCACTTACATTCTTCATAATGATAAAAAGTTTGATATTCCTTCCACTTCTTCTTACGCAACACAAGTTTCTACTTCATATAAAGAAGTTGATAGAGATGATGTATATGTTATTAGTAATGATCATCAAGAAGACATATGGAAAAATTAACCAGTAAGTATTTAATATTCTTCATTCATAATTTATTCTAAGTTATAATTTATAAGATTATTTACTAACAAGTATTATTATTTGAAATTATAGATGTTTCAATTCAAGACATAAGAGACAAGACACCAAGACACTCAGGGCCGGCCCAACACATCTTGAGGCCTGAGGCGAAAATGTAAATTAATATTTATTATAATAAAAATATTTTATTTTAGATTAATTAAATTTATTAAAATGTAAAATTATTCTAACCAATTTTATTTGATATATCATTTTATTTAATAATAAAATCAACATATCAAAACACTCCGCAAATCATTTAAAAAACTCATAATTGAAAAAAACGTTAATAAAGTTTTTTAAAAATATTTAAGTTTTAAATATTCTTTTATCTAAGTTATAAGTATGATTTTTAACAACGCTTTTAAGAACGTGCAAGACGGATTACCGAACAAGGTCCAAAAAATTTCACAGTTAAGTCGAAGCTAAAAGGGCTTAAAACATATAAATTATATTTAAACGATAACAAAATAAGACCCCGATTTATTTTTCGAAGTTAAATCATAATTAACCTAAATAAGATCTACGAAACTTAAGACCGACTTAGTTTTCAAATTAATCAATTATACAATATATATATATATATATATATATATATATATATATATATATATATATATATATATATATATATATATATATATATATATATATATATATATATATATATGCACTATCAGTGAATCATAGTGTAACACGGTGGGAGAATTGACTTTAGTTAAATGTTGCGGATAGCAAGAGTCGCCACCGACTTTTATTTTATCCAAAGGAAAGGGCATAAAAGAACAGGAAAGACCTTAAAAGATTTTTGGGTTTGGGGGGTAGGTTATGTAAAGGGAAGGTGTTAGCACCCTTTACATCCATGGTTATCCATGGGCTCTTAGTTACTTAGCTCACTTTAAAATGTTCTTGAGAAGTGTAGTGTGTGTTTAGAAATTTTCTTAAGTACTTTATAATGATCCATGTACGGATATATATAAAGCCTTTGTTTTGAAAATTGTTTGAAAATGTGAAGTGTTTTTGAAATGTTTGAAAAGGTGAGCAAGTACATAAGAGGAACCTACCCTAAGTTAAGTCTTTTCTGTTCTTAAATATCCTTTAAGTGGTAAGACTATCCCTATTATTAAGGAATAGGTAGTCATTACCTTAGATGTATGAGGGACAAGTGAAGGGACATCTGTGATTAGGCAACTGTAAGGTGTATTTAGCAATTCGAAGGGACTTATCATCTTTATTCGAAAGGGACAAGATCATTTACGAAGGCAACCATGGAGGGACTTGATCTTATTATCTTTTAAGGGACTAGATGATATAAATAAATGAAGGGACTTTGCTTTACACCTTACTTGACCTTTTTCTTTAGGCAACATGAGAGAGAGCCCTTAAGAAGTGAGATGGCGATCCAGGATCGACTTACGTGTGTGCGTGTACAAATTCGTATATTTATCTTGAAGTTAATGATCTAAATTCAATTTTAAATACAAACATATTTTACACTCCCTATTTTACTAACCATGGCATTTTACAATAAATCATAAGAAATTCTACAACTATTACATAGTGGGTACAATTACATTATAATAATTAAAATAATTAAAATAAATAAGCATATAATAAATAATCAAATGGGTTAGTAATAATAAACAAAAATAAGTATAAGAAGGTTAGTATAAAAATATAATATAGAAACAAGTTAAAAGTCCAAAGTTAAATAAATAATTATTTTTAAGGGAATTTTAAATAAAAGAAATAAATAATAACAATTATATACTAATAAATATAACTAATAGTTCTAATATTTTAAATTTATATACATATTATAAAAAATATTTGTTAATTTTAATTAAGTAAGCATATAAAAATAATAAATTAAATTCATAAAATAAAGTTAGGGTTTTTAATTGTTTTTAGGAAAATAAATTAGGGTTAATTAATTAATTAAATTATTTACATATAAAAAACTACATACAATAATAATATAAACTAATTATAAAATAAGTATACATAAGTAAAATTTACAAACAAATAAATTAAGATTTATAATATAATTAGGGTTTATAACAAATATTAGGGTTTTTTTTTACATATAAAAATTTAGGGTTTATAAATTAATCTAAATATAATTAAATTATTTATACAAAAACATATAATAATTTATTAAATAATTTTAAAGTTTAATTTTTTTTTTTAAATATAAGTTTGGAATTATATACAAGAAAATAATATAACAATTTTATTTTAAACATTTATCATTTATTAAATTAATTATAATATATTATAAACAAAAACAAAATAAAAGAAAATATGAACAAAAACATACCTAGGGCTGGGATTTGAACCCAGGCCCTAGGCTTCACACCCTCAAGACCAACAAACCAGCCAATGGGCTACGCACGCGCATGTGATATGGAATGAGCACCAATGCGTTTTGTTTCTTCACCTGTAAAAATCATAAAAAAGCAAAACAATACAAAATGGCCTGGGGGGAATCGAACCCAGGACCATTCATTCATTAACAAACGCGCATACCAACTGAGCCAACAACGCATCTGTGAAATAAATTAGAAACAATTCAATAAAATATTAAAACGAAATTTAAAAATCCAGAAAGCGCGCGCTGGACTTCAGCCTCTACCTCTGGACTTGCGAATTCACCTGCAAAATTTGTTAGGAATTTTCCTGCGAATTCAGCTTCGCAGGTTTTCCTATGTTATTCAATCATCACAAAAACTGTAAAATTTTCCAAAATTAAGCACACCAACAGAATCACCACATCATTTACGACTTAACCATGTCATTGGAATGAATTTATATTAGCTAAATCATTAAACCCTAAAAGATGCCGAAAACCCTAATAATGGTGGAATCCATTCTAGTCCATGAAACTCGAATCAAACTGTCCAGAAAGCTTCTACATCATCATACAAACAAGATTAATCAATCAAAAACAAACAAAACATTATGAATAATCGTAATCGAAAATTGAAAATTTTGAACAAATGTTGATTCGGTTTGTGCATATGGGCATGATTATGATGCTTTTGAGGATTGGGATAGGTTCAGTGATGTCCAAGGAATGTTTTGCAACCTTTAGAATGCCTTGAGAGAGCCTCTAAGTTAAAAACCGAATCTCTCTTTTCTCTTGAAATTTTGAAATTTGTAATGTGTTCTTGAGGCAGCAAATTCGTGTCCCCTCACTTGTGTTATGTTTCTCTATATGTAGTGAATCAAATTAGGTTAAAAAATGTCATGGTTCTTTGGATATTTTGATCATTTGAGATTGAAAAAGATCATGCCATAAAACTTGAATATTCTTTGATATATCATTGCTATTTTGAGACAATCTTCATAATTTTCATATCAATTAAATCCAATCAACTTTCATGACTTTCTAGAAGCAAAATATTTTTAAATCTTCATGATTTTATATTTTATTTGAATTTAAAATGATTTTTAATATAAAAAATCATAATAAATAAAAATAAAATGAATAAAATTATGAAAATATTAAATAAATTTCGTTCATGATGTCATGGAACACATTGGGTCACAAAAAAGTCAGCCCATTTGAAGAATTATGGTTTTAAGACCCCATTTACTTCATAAACCACTCAAAAATTTCCCAACTTTGCAAGGGCACAAATCCTTCAATTTTAATGCTATGAGGGTGTTCTTGGACATTTTGGAAAGCTTAAAGAGTCCTCTAACCAACCCCATTGGTTTCATGTCCATATCTTTTACCATTCTCAAGTTATGCTCTTTTGAAGTTGTTGACTTTTTGTTGACTTTTAAAAGGACCTATAATGTCTTAGCTCATACCTTCCAAATGAAGCATTTTTGGGCTTGGCTTGTGAGATACAAAGTTGTAGAGAATTCAATTTCCTTCAAAATGAGCTTTGGATGGAAAAAATTTGATGAAGTATGTGAAAGTTATGGCTGGTCAAAGTTCAGTTGACTTTTCCTGAGGAAACCCTAATTTAGAAACTCCTGATTCTTGATGATCCGAAATCTCCTTGATGAATCATGATCAACCCTTGATAAAATGGTGCATTTTACTTCATATACTTGATGTTGGCAAAAAATCATGAAGTTTGACTTTGGTTTGACCACAGTTGACCTTAGTTTGACTTTTTAACTACTTTGACTGATTTTAACCTATCTGATCATCTGACTGAGCAAACCTTTGGGAAAAGTCTTGAAACTTGTCATGGGGATTCTCAAACACATATAAGATGTTATGAAGCTCACTTGAAGTATTGAAAGTCCATTTAGCCTCATAAAAGTCAAAAACCCTAGTTTAAGATGCATTGCTTAGGAGGATGCATTGTCTGAGGGAATTGTCAAACTTTCTGATTGATTGTGAACCTTGTGAACCTCATGAGATGTCTGGTGAACCTTGTGAACCTCTTAGTACACAAAGTCTTGTCTTGTGAGGGCAAATTTTAGGGTGCAACATCTGCCCCTGTTCAATTTTCTGAAACCTGAGGGGTTAGATTGGTATCTGTGTCATTCGTGACCTGGAAGGTTGAAGGGGATTGAACACAAAAGCCCAAAAATTTGCACTCACAAGTGCATAGAGTAATACTGATGATTAGCTGTATATGCTTGAGTGGGCTTGAAGATGCCACTAGAATGAACTGGAGATGGGCTTAGAGATGCCATCAGGATGAACTGGAGATGGGCTTGGAGATGCCATCTAAAGTATCAGGATGTGATGATGTCTTTATGTTGATACTGGATATCAGTACTAGGTCTTTGTATAGGCCGTCTCTGAATCATTTAAGCAACATGATTTGAGTTGCTGAATGGACCAGTAGAAATAAATCTTGTGATGATTATCTCTTCTGGAAATATTTTGGATTAGGGAATGGATCTTTGTACAGACCGTTTGCCTATTCTCCAAGGGCCGAAAGAACGTCAGGATTTGTTCTTAAGGATCAAAAGAACGTCAGGATTTGTTCTTCTGAAGAAGTCTTGAACAAGGGGCCAAAAGAACGTCAGGATTTGTTCTTCTAAAAAAGTCTTGAACAAGGGACCAAAAGAGCGTCAGGATTTTCTCTTAGGGGTCAAAAGAACGTCAGGATTTGTTCTTCTGAAAAAAGTCTTGAACAAGAGGCCAAAAGAGCGTCAGGATTTGCTCTTCTGAAAAAGTCTTGAACAAGGGGCCAAAAGAGCGTCAGGATTTGCTCTTAAGGGTCAAAAGAACGTCAGGATTTGTTCTTCTGAAAAAAGTCTTGAACAAGAGGCCAAAAGAGCGTCAGGATTTGCTCTTCTGAAAAAGTCTTGAACAAGGGGCCAAAAGAGCGTCAGGATTTGCTCTTAAGGGTCAAAAGAACGTCAGGATTTGTTCTTCTAAAAAAAGTCTTGAACAAGAGGCCAAAAGAGCGTCAGGATTTGTTCTTCTGAAAAAGTCTTGAACAAGAGGCCAAAAGAACGTCAGGATTTGTTCTTCTGAAAAAAGTCTTGAACAAGAGGCCAAAAGAGCGTCAGGATTTGCTCTTAAGGGTCAAAAGAACGTCAGGATTTGTTCTTCTGAAAAAAGTCTTGAACAAGAGGCCAAAAGAGCGTCAGCATTTGCTCTTAAGGGTCAAAAGAACGTCAGGATTTGTTCTTCTGAAAAAAGTCTTGAACAAGAGGCCAAAAGAACGTCAGAATTTGCTCTTCTGAAAAAAGTGTCTTGAACCAGGGAATGGATCTTTTTACAGACCGTTTGCCTTCTATTCGAGGACATCTTGAGTAGTGTATGGATCATTTCTGACCCGTTGTAAGTTGTTGATATTGTTTTACCTGCATATAACTATCCTGCAAGGAAAATATTAGTTTATGCATTATGTATGCATGCATAGTATGATGCACTTAAGAAAATGTATTATGTACTTATGGATATGTATGTTATGGTATGATGTAAATGATGTATGTATGCATCATGCAGCCTGAAGCGTCTGGACATCTTCGTATAACAACTGCTGGCCAGGGAAAATAAATCCCGATTTGTAGCTGAAGAATATGAGGAACTCGTCTTGTTTGATAATAAGGTATCCATAACCTCCCGTCTTCGTTCGATGGTAAGGTATCCATAACCTCCCGTCTTCGTTCGATAGTAAGGTATCCATAACCTCCCGTCTTCGTTCGTCGTACTCCTATTGAAAGAATAGATTCCCGACTATCCGTCTGAGGATAAAAGAGATAGATATAAATTCAAGGGGAGATGTGACTCGAAGTATTTATGAAGATGGATTTTTCCTACTGGGGGACTTGTAGCTGTCTGGTGGGGATGAACCGGCGAAGCTTCATTGAATTCCTTCCCTCGTTCGTCCTTATTAAATACTATTACTTCATTTTCATGCATTTCTGGTAAACATCAATCATATTAAGCATTTTATGCATTTCTGGTAAACATCAATCATATTCAAAAGCATACATACATCCAAACACAACCAATGGACGTTTCGCTTATGTAAATAGGGTAAAAGTAAATCTGGATTCAAAGATGAAATTTTATTTATATCACAAAATGACCTATACATAGGCAAGTTTGTACAAGGAGACAGAAATCCTAGTAAGAGGAATTCGTCGTAAAATTTTTACAAAACAGAGAAAATCAGCCATGTGGGAAATAATCCTATTGAGTTTCAATTCTACTATTGTCATTATCTTCAAGTATCTCATCTTCTGCTGTTGAGACGAAAATGATTGGATTGATCTTTATCTATTCGAGCTTGAATTAGGTAGCACAACTGGTTGTAGTTACATCGGTGATCCAAACGAGACATAGTCATACGCTTTAATCCCTAACTTTTGCCTGGATTTCCTTTTCAGGTTTTCAATCCACCGGGATACCCTTTTTTGCCCAAGCCGCCTTTTCAGGTTTTCGACTTGCCGGGTGTACATTTTTTATATATATATCCCTAATTTTTGCCCGAACCCTTTTGGTTCGCCGGAATGCCCTTATTTTTGCCTAGGCCAGTCAACCTAGCGGGTCTCTTTTTATGCGTAGTATTTTTTAACTATGTCTGCGTTTACAGGCTGTGGGAAGTCTTCACCATCCATAGTAGTAAGTATCATGGCACCTCCTGAGAATGCTGTTTTAACCACAAATGGCCCTTCATATTTAGGAGTCCACTTGCACCTAGGATCACCCTGTGGTAATATGATACGCTTGATTACCAAGTCACCAGCCTGATATACCTTTGACTTAACCTTCTTATTAAAAGCTTTGATCATCCGTTTCTGGTACATCTGACCATGACAAACTGCTGCTAACCTCTTCTCATCAATCAAATTTATCTGGTCAAGTCGGGTCTGAATCCACTCATCTTCATCCAAGCCTGCATCCTTCATAATTCTTAAGGAGGGAATCTGAACTTCAATGGGTAGAACTGCTTCCATACCATATACTAAGGAGAATGGGGTTGCCCCTGTTGAAGTACGTATTGTAGTACGATAACCATGAAGAGAAAATGGTAACATCTCATGCCAATCCTTATAAGTGATAGTCATCTTCTGTATAATCTTCTTAATGTTCTTATTAGCAGCTTCCACTGCCCCATTCATCTTTGGACGATACGGAGAAGAGTTGTGATGCTTAATCTTGAACTGCGTGCAGAGATCAGTAATCATAGTGTTGTTCAGATTAAAGCCATTGTCAGTAATAATCCTTTTAGGGATGCCATACCTACATATGAGATTATTCTTAATGAATCGAGCCACAACATTCTTAGTAACAGATGCAAATGAAGCTGCCTCCACCCATTTTGTAAAGTAATCAATAGCAACCAGGATGAAACGATGCCCATTAGAAGCAGTAGGTTTGATCTCACCAATCATATCAATGCCCCACATGGCAAAAGGCCAAGGAGCAGTCAACACATTCAATGGTGATGGAGGTATATGTACTTTATCAGCATAGATTTGACACTTGTGACATGTTCTGGAATGTTGATAGCAGTCAGCTTCCATGGTAGACCAATAGTAACCTGCTCTCAATATCTTCTTTGCCATAGTATGACCACTAGAATGAGTGCCAAAGATCCCATCATGCATATCTTCCATAATCTCAGTTGCTTCCTTCTTATCCACACAACGAAGCAAAGTTGAGTCATGATTGCGCTTGTACAAAATTCCATTACTCAAAAATAATTTAGCAGAAAACCTTCTCAGAAACTTCCTATCTTTGACAGATGCCCCTTCAGGGAACTCCTGGGCTTCAAGATATCTTTTCACTTCATAGAACCAAGGCTTCTCTTCTGCTTCTTCAGTGTCAATCTCATTGCAGTATGCAGGCTTCTCAAATCTATCAATAGTAATCTTGGGAGCTTCATCATCCCAGCTGATCTCAAACATGGATGCCATGGTGGCTAATGCATCTGCTAACTGATTTTCTCTTCGTGGAATATGTCCAAAAGTAATCTCTTTGAAATGTGGGATCAAAGACAAAACATGCTCTCTGTAAGGAATGAGATTATCATGCTTGGTATCCCAATCTCCTTTAATCTGACTTACTACCAGGGCTGAATCTCCATATATGTCCAGGAACTGAATCTTCATATCAATGGCAGCTTTGATACCCAGGATACATGCCTCATACTCAGCCATGTTATTGGTACAATAGAAACAAAGTCTTGCAGTAATCGGGGTATGGCAACCTTCAGGGGAACTAATCACAACACCAACACCATTACCAAGTGCATTAGAAGCTCCATCAAAAACCATAGTCCATCGGGATCCTTGTTCAGGTCCGTCATATTGTCCAGGTTCTTTGGTAATAATTGTAATACCTCAAAATTTGCCCTCACTCTTCTTACCTTAACTGGTTTATTGATTTGCATTCATCCGCATTGTTCATTAGGTCATAAAATCATAATCATGCATTTCATTGGTTCTCAAGGCATGGGATCAAAATATTTTCTTGTGATTATATTTCTCAGATCCTAAAGGTGATTTATCTTGCCTTTACATTCAAATTAAGATGAAAGCTCGAGCTATAACGTCATACCAAAGTATCGTGCTTGTTTCCTCCGAGATTCACTAAGGGTGCCAAGCACTTAGAGTTTCATCATGGCTTAATATAAGTTTTTGGAGCAAGGATTTTGGTGATATTCTACATCTCAAGCCATTCTTCTCGTCAGAGGGCTAGGGTTTATTTCCCTAAGCATGTGACACTCAAGAGAGCTTAATGTGAAGCTTGTCCTCAGTGAATCCTATTATTCCAGAGATTTCATCATCATGTGAGATGTAGGGTATTGAAGATCAATGTGGGTTTGTGTAAGAAATATTCATGACATAATAGATCTAGGAGGGCTCATGTGGTAATCCGGATATTGTGGTCCTATCAATCATGCATTGCTTACAAGATAAAGAATTTCAGATTGAGGTTAAGGATTGATAGAATACAAGAGTACTTCGGAGGTTAATATGATGTGGATTAAATATGTTATTATTATTTTTATCTTAGCCCAAGTCCAAATGTGCCCGCCTTGGAAAATATACATAAACCACACTTAAGTTCGGTTTTACCACATTTAAACTCAAGGCATGGCCATCCTTTTAACCGTTTCTCACTCATTTACGGACCCTATCCCAATTTCATCTCATCTCATTGTTCAATTCCCTAATGTCCATTAAACCAAATCCTTTCGTTTCACATAAATCCAAGTTTTAGTAGCCATAATCCTGTTATAAGTTGAACGTCCATTTCTAGGTTACAATCCAATAACTTTTTTAAACATAATCAGTTCTATGCCTCATTCATGTTAACCTTAGGTGCATTCGGATGACAGAAAATTACGAACTTTTCCTCACTAAACATTTTCAAAGCAGGAAAGAAAGAGTGATAATACAAATGGGCTCAGTTGCATTTTTTCTGGGATTAACATATATTGACAAAAAAAAAAGAGAGAGTTTGTATCTTTTTTATGGCGAGCCTCATTACAATTCATTGATATAAAGATGAAAGTTATTCAGCAGAATAAGGCAACTGTACACAAAATTCAGTTTTTACAAATAAGTCTAACTCCACAAAATCAGTCAGAATAACTGATATAACATGATATCAATTGAGAATAAAGAAGGAGGAAAGGAATTGATAAATAATCAGCAAAAAAATTCAGATCAGTGAAGCTCTCAAATCCTAGGATCTCTTTCTTGGCCTACTCTCATAAAATTCAGTTGGGAAAATTCATTCAAAACTCAGAATTGAAAAGGCTTCTCCTGAACTCTTCGCACGAACTTCTCGACCTTCATAAATCTCGAATCACTCTACTTTGTTCTCCACTTCCATCCACAACATTCAATGACCTCGAAACCAGAATCGTCACTCGTCAATGATTCACGACCTGCAATATAAAAAACAGCAAATTCAGATTAACGCGGAAGCAGAAGAATAAGAAGAAAAAGATGAGATCAAGCTTATCTAGTGATGGTCAAGGCCTGCTAGGCTCTTTAAAAACCACATGTGAATTCTGATAAGTCCTGCTTCCATAGACTCATTTTACAAGTTGAGATGTGAGGTTTTTTCAGGCTCTCAGACCTACATATCACACAAAAAGGATCAGTTTCAGTAGGACTCATAATGTGCTAGCAGAAAAATAATAGCCAACAAATCCACAACCAAAAATTCAGTTTCAGTTATAGGGGATGGAGGAAATTCGTAACAAAAAATTCATTCAGAAAAATCACTAACTGAAAATAACCAACTTAACTATTTTCTTCCAGAAGCTTCATCCCGAACAACTATAAATCAGAAGCTCCATTGCATCTTGAAGGGCTGGGCCATTTTTCAATTTCTTCCATACCATTCTCCTCCACACCATCTCTCTGAATTCAATTCTTCTCACACTTCTTCCATAACCGTTCTTTGTCTTCCCGGTCCTTCTCTTCACATCCTCCATTGAGACCTCTACCTCCACAAATCTCAACGAAATTCCTGTTCTCAGAACATCATCACATCACCATAATCTTCACACCATAATCAACCTCACCTCTTCATCAATCTTCTGCAAAACCCCTCAATCCTCCAACTTCTTCAATCTCCATAAAAACCATTCCTCTTCTTCCAACAACCCTGGATTCTCCTTCAACTTTCTTCAAAATTTCTCCAACCCTTCACAATCCTTCTATCCGCGTCAATAATCGTTTCTCCCGTTATCATTGCACTTTCATCATCATCAGGACCTGCAAGGAAACAACAATCACCACCACAGTTTCAAGAACAATAACCGAACACTTCCGCAGCTTGCAAGAATTCGTGGCATCGGGAAATTGAAGAAGAAGATCAAGCAAGAAACAAAGGAGGAAACGAGAAACGATACCTTGGAAGCTGCGGGTAATATCGATTTTCATCAATTTTGGAAAACTTTTGTATCAAAGCTCCTCATCCCCTTCGATTATCTTCGTCGTCAACATCACACCTATCCTCAATTCTTCATCTTCTTCACGTCAGCCGTTGCGACTTCGTGCTTCATCGGCTAGCAAGGTGTGAATTCAAGTCTTTGTTTTTACGCGTAATTGGGGGATTGATGTATGCGGGTATAGAATCCTAGAAGTTGTTGAGGCTTTGTTTTCGGTTCTATAGCGAACATAGAAGCTAGGGTTTAAAAGGGGAAAGGTTCAAGATTTCGATGTTTGTCGGTGTTCAGTTTGGTGTTCAATTCATGAATGCTTGTGTTGTTATTGATGGTGGAGTCGGAGAAGACGAAGGGGGGGTTAGGGTTAGGAAGGTAGCGATGGAGGAGAGTGGAAGAAGATGACGTTAGGGTGGATGGCGAAGAAGAAGAGGGATACGGAGGAGAAGGCGAATAGGAGGTTTATGGTGAGAGTTTGGTGTTATGTCGGCGCGATGAAGGGTAAAAGGAAAAGAAGTTGGGAAGAAGAAGAGAAGGGTGGTGGCAGCGGAATGAGGAAGAGGGTTTTTAGGGTTTTGTACTTTGTTCCTCAGGCATTAACCTCTTTGTGTTTTTGTTTTTTGCTTGTTAGTTATAAAAAGAGGCTAATTAAGTTAATGAGAGTTTCTGGAATTTGAAAGATATTATGGGCATTAAGATCATGTTAATTGCATTTTAATTGCTCTAATTCTTAATTAATGGCAATAAGTGCACCGTTAGAATCTAAAGAAGAAATTGGGCCCAGCTCTGCTATTCTCACCTCCCCTTTGCTCAGCCCAATAGTAAAACAACTTAAGAAAAATACTTCCAGCACCACCCCCCTCAGCCTGCGAATTGGGCTTGGTACCATTGCTACTCACACCCCCTTTTGGGCCCAGTTCACAAAAATAACTAGAAAAATCATTAACTCCACCCCCTTTATTTTCTTTCTTTAGATTTTAAATTTTAGTTAATATAGTTTCAAAATAAATCTTGAAAAAAATAGTGAAAATTATAGGAAATTCTACAAAAAATCAAGTAGGTTGTTAAGTCATGTTAGAAATTTTTGGCATTTTATTTTTCTGAATTTGGTTATTTTTCGATTTAATTCTGATTTTTCTCTTAATTAGCTTCTTTTGAATTTCTTTTAATTGTACATAATTTTGTGGATTTTAGTTCTTAACTTTCCAGTAACTTTTTTTGACCATTCTTTTTACTGTAGTTAGATGACTCATAATAGTACTTAGATTAATTTTTGTGGATTTTTTAGATCATTTTATCTTAGGTTTTAGAGGCTAAATCCTTAGAAATTAGAGGTTAATTTTTAGGTGTAAATAGACAATTTTTTGGCATAGAAAAAATAGGATTTTTTAGGATTCCTTTTAGTACAATGTTATAGGTAATCTTAGATCCCCATGGTTTAATTTTTATAATTTTTCTAGAAGTTTAGATATTTTTTAGAATATTAGTTCTTAGGCTTTGTTACATGTATTTTCCATTAGTTTAGGCTTAGATATTAATCCAAATAAAAAATAGTTTAGTCTAGATTTAATCTTAGAAGTTATCATGGACTTAGGCTAGCTTAGATGTTGGTTTCTTAGAAGAAAAATATTAGATATGACTTTAGACTTAAGTTCCATTTCAATTAGAATTAGAATAAATAAATAGGATTATTTTTCATGCCTTTATTTGATTTGTTTAGTTTTGAGCTTTATTTTGTCATTCATTTTTTAAAGGTTTTGTTATGTTGATTAATATCACTTGTATATGTTCCCCTTGGCTTTAGAATCAACTTATCTTCCTTAGGAAGTAAGTTGCATTCTAGTAGTTCTAAGTTCTTTTTTCCATTAGGCTTAGAAACCTCACAAACCATAGGATTTCCCATGTAAATAATCAATAATAATTAGGGTGTGTCTTAGTTCCCATTAGATTTTCCCTTTTTCAACTTGAGTCATTCTTTCTCATCTCATGAAGAAAAGCAATAAAACATTTAAGAATAAAAACCGAACAATCTTGTACGACACGAGACTTTGTTGCGGAGTGTTTATACGCATCCTGTTTCGGGGCGAGGTGTAAATGCTTCCCGCGATGGATAGGTCTTAGTATAAGACCGTTCACAAACAAATTCAAAACACTTCTTTTAAAAGACAAAAACAAATAACAAGCGACTATCCTGCGGGAACTTCTTTTCTCATCTCATTCACTCACAACGCGAACTCGCGGCGACTTGTCTCATTTGCAAGACGGTAAACGCACTCGTACCAGACGAGCCTGTAACACCTGAGCATAGGCATACGCAGTTCCAGCATAAAAAACACAAACAAATAGTTCCCGCCTTAGTTAGGCGAACTACGTCGACTCTGATCCTCATTATCCCGATGAGGTACGTAGGCAGCGGGGTAGGGCCCGTTCGAGCACATTCTTTATTTTCCCTACATTTTCCCCTTTCAGTTCCTATTCTCATTTCCATTCCAGTTTCCAGTTAGCGGTTTTATTCAGCAGCATTCTTATTTCTCACCCTTTGAAACAAAACAAGCAAGCGTGGATCCCGTCGGGTACGACGGACGGATTCGGGTGCTAATACCTTCTCAATTCGTAACTGACTCCCGAACTCAGATGTTTGGTTCGCAAGGCCTCGTCCTTTTCCTTCTTCCTTAGGTTTGTGCAACATTACCTTTCCCGTTCTTTCAGGATAAAAATGTCTGGCTGGCGACTCTAACCTTTTCCGCGCCACTTTCGCGTTTGTACTAAGATGAAAATCCCGGGAGCGACAGCTGGCGACTCTGCTGGGGATTATGCCTGATTCTTCCGGTTTCCCTTGTAGAGTCAATCCTAGCGCCTGTTTGGTTTTGGGTCTTTGGGTGTTTATCTGTTTGCTGTTGTGTGCTTTAGTTTAGCTTTACTGTTTTCAGTTACAGTTTTTTTACTTTACAACTTTACTTTATCGCATTTATTTACCGCTTTCAGTATTTTATTTTCCATGCATCATATAATACTGGACTGTCTGGCTGTGCTGGTTTTCATTTTTTCTGCGGGATGGGAGTTACTGTGAGATAAGCCAACTACCCGGCTTGAGTGCACTATAGGATTAGCGTTGACACGTTGTGCTCGCATGGTTACATGATGAGTGGTGATGTGTTCCACACCCAGATTGCGACTGTCTCGGGACTATTCTGTGTGGGGGTTCTTCTCCACTTCAGGGTACAACCTTGATAGTTATGTGCATCTGGTGACCGATCTTCGAGGACCTTAACGGAAACACCCCTCTCCAGTGATGATAGTGGCAGACCACATTTGTTGGCAAACCCACTCGCATCCGAGGGTCCATTGGGAACTCGCATAGGATGGCCTGGTTCTCTCATAGGAATTCAGTTAAAGCAAACTGTTCGTATGACGGTAGTATTGTACCTTTCGGGATGAATGTACTATTGTTTCTCGATTCAGTGCTTGAAGCTGGAAACTTGTGAGGGATGCTTGTTTTTTCGGACTCAACTGAGACCTCCCTGAGTAGTACATAATGCCAAACCGATTCCCTGATTTGGTCATGAGCCATTTCTCGGAAATGGTGAACGTATTATTACTATTCGGCTTTGAGAGTCTGTGATGTTGACCCGAGTAGCATACCCGTGAGATTGGGGGGGGGGGGTTACAGGTTTGCAGGAACCCTAATACCTTCAGCATACCCACTTTGCCTTTGGTTCAGTTTTATGATCTGGATTTCTGGTTTTAAGTTATGGATCCCGGATCAGAGGGATGGTTATTGTGATATCTGGATTTTGAGATCTTGCACCAACGCCTGATTATATGATTGGCACATCGCAGACACTTCACTGATCACATGCCTGTTGCATACATAACATCATAGCATTCTATCATACATGTTCGGCTATTTCCAAAGATCCTATGTTTGAACCATGTCATTATATGTTCCTATATCCAAATTGGAATCAAAGCAGATGGATCCCTTGGAAATAATCGAACATGGCATTTGCATGCATCCTTACTCTCATTACAGGTGTCCGGGGACAGATTCTCATCCTGATTCGTTTACTCTTCAGAATGGCCAATTTGAATCACAGTCATCAAGAGGTGGATATGGAACAATGCCGAGCAGAAATAGCTGAAATGAAAGTCCGAATGGATCAACTTTCGGAGGACATGCAGACCTTGTGCCATGACCACACGCTATTGATGGAGAAGGTTTACCAACTGAAGAAACAAGAGAACCAGACCAGTGAATCCCCAAAGCTCCAAGAAGGGCACCATCTCCCCTTTATTGCTGCTGAAGTTAGTGGTCATCCCAGTTCAGTGATTTTGTTCCAAGATCAGGAAGCGTTTCGCGGAAATTCTCCTCAACTTTGGGATCCTAAGCCTCACAATTTGCAGACTATTCCAGTTCATCAAAGGGAAGATAAAGACAAAAGCCGCAGACAAATGCCAAAGACGTCTGAAGCCAAGTTTGATTTGATCCCGGTGTCATATGCACAGTTGCTTGTTTGTTTGCTCGAGCTTAATCTGGTTGAACTTGTCACCGTGACAGCCACACCCAAAAAGCTTCCTCCAGATTTTGACGCCAATGCCAGGTGTGTTTTCCATTCTGGGGCACCTGGTCATCATATGGAAAACTGAAAAAGGCTTAAACATCAAGTTCAAGAGCTCATTGATGCAAAAGTAATCGAGTTCGCACCGATCAACGGGGATGTGTCAAGGGATTTCATATCACTAGGAGGAACTTCTCCTTTCGTTACCACAAGAATTATCCCCAATCAGGGGTGTGTGTCTCCGATCTGGGTTGTAAAGACATCGTGCCAGTCACCTTTACCCATTTACAGATCCGACATGAAGAAGAAAGTGCAGAAGAACTTTAGGTGTTCGAATTCACCTCAGCATCAGAATTATCAACAACAGGGGAGACTCAAGCTCAAGCAGGCTGAAGAAGTGTTTACTTCTAGTCAAGTGTTTGCCCGTTTGCTCGAGAATTCTTTGATTCAGCCAGGGAATGCCTTGCCAATACCCTACCCCATTCCCCCAGATTACAATATGGATGTCAGGTGTGAATTCCACTCCGGGACATTTAGACATACCATCTACGAGTGCAAAGCCTTCAAGCAAAATGTTCAATATCTAATTGATTCAGGAATCATTACACCAGAAGGGTACCTCAGGAGCTGAAGCCTTTGATCCAGCTGACCATGCTGACTGCACGAAGCTCAAATCAGGAGATGTAGATTTCTTTGATACATGTCTTTTGCTTTATTTTGTTTCTAGATTACCTTCAGAGCTGTTGAAGGAATCTTTTGTTTTTCTGTTGTGAATTGTGACATTTTCCTGTATTTCAGTATTATTGGCAAATAATTGTATAAGGTTTCGCATGTTGGTGTATTCTTTGCTTTATGGAAGTGTGTCGGTACCATTGTTGCAACTCTTTTATCCTGGCAATTTTATTTTGAATTCCCGATACACAGCACTTTCTCCCTGCACACTCACATATTTTATCTTATGATGTGGCACTCCGTGGGTATCTCTCCCCTGATCTGAATGAAGTGGGATCAGTGACATGGCATTTTCACGCATATCATTTTTGCATACTAACGAGTCATCTGGATTTCCTAATTTATTTGACCATTTCCAGGAGAAGTATCGGTCGTACCAGTACGCTGCCCGAGTTAAATCATGAATACAGTACAAGCTGAGTTGAATGAGTTTCACACTCAGATGGGGGAGTTCATGGTAGCAATGCAGAGTATAGTGCAGGGGCAACAAGAAATGAGAATCTCCATGCAGAAGCTTAATCGTCCACAGGCTGATCCTCTAATGATTACCTTGGACGCCCAAGGCAATCCGATCAACAACACAGTCATCCCATCTACGGATAATAGACCTCCTATCCCTGAAGGCGTTGGTCCAATTCATGTTCGTGTGGTAGACCGACAAGAGGATCAATTTACTTTTCTCAATGAAGATATGGTATTTGGTTCTGGGGCCATTAACCAGGACTTCCAGATGCTAGCCGAGAAGGTAAAGACTCTAGAATGCAAAGATACCCTTGGCATTGACGTTGCTGATATGGGGCTGGCTTCAGGAGTGGTCATCCCTGTTGCACCCCAAAATTTGCCCTCACAATACAAGACTTTGTGTGCTAAGAGGTTCACAAGGTTCACAAGATTTACAAGACACCTCATGAGGTTCACAAGGTTCACAAGACCTCCCATGAGGTTCACAAGGTTCACAAGATTTACAAGACACCTCATGAGGTTCACAAGGTTCACAAGATCTCCCATGAGGTTCACAAGGTTCACAAGACCTTTCATAAGGTTCACAAGACATCTTACAAGGTTCACAAAGTTCACAATTAGTCAGAAGATTTGACAAATCCCTCAGACAATGCATCCTCCTAAGCAGTGCATCCAAAACTAGGGTTTTGACTTTAATCAGGCTAAATGGACTTCCAGGACTTCAAGTGAGCTTCATAACATCTTATATATGTTTAAGAACCCCCATGACAAGTTTCAAGACTTTTCTCAAAGGTTTGCTCAGTCAGATGATTAGATAGGTCAAAATCAGTCAAAGTAGTTAAAAAGTCAAACTGAGGTCAACTGTGGTCAAACCAAAGTCAAACTTCATGATTTTTTGCCAACATCAAGTATATGAAGTAAAATTCATCATTTGATCAAGGGTTGATCATGATTCATCAAGGATATTTCAGATCATCAAGAATCAAGAGTTTCTAAATTAGGGTTTCCTCAGGAAAAGTCAACTGAACTTTGACCAGCCATAACTTTCACATGCTTCATCAAATTTTTCCCATCTAAATCTCATTTTGAAGGAAATTGAATTCTCTACAACTTTGTGTCTCACAAGCCAAGCCCAAAAATGCTTCATTTGGAAGGTATGAGCTAAGATATTATAGGTCCTTTTGAAAGTCAACAAAAAGTCAACAACTTCAAAAGTGCATAACTTGAGAATGGTAAATGGTATGGACATGAAACCAATGGGGTTGGTTAGAGGACTCTTCAAGCTTTCCAAAATGTCCAAGAACACCCTCATAGCATTAAAATTGAAGGATTTGTGCCCTTGCAAAGTTGGGAAATTTTAGGGAAGTTTATGAAGCAAATGGGGGCTTAAAACCAAATTTTTCCAAATGGGCTTGCCATGTGATGATCCAATCCATACAAATACCTCAAGCACGACCCAAAGCAACAAAGTTCTGATTTTTTATTATTTATTTATTATTTATTTTGATTTTATCCATTAAAAATCAAATTAAATCTAAATAAAATATGAAAACTCAATATTTGAATGTGATTCTTCTTCTAGAAAGTTTTAATAACCATTCAAAGCTGATTGATTTAATCCAATTTCGTGATAGCTTGATTTGGCAAGGTTAGATAAGATATTTTTCAATATTTGGAAGAAGATTTCTTCATCATCAAGGTATCCAAAAAGCCCATAGAACCCACAAGTATTTTGACCTATTTTGATTCATTATATATACACAAACATAACACAATGCAGGGGGTCGAAAAATTCAGCCTCCAAGCATAAAACCAAAGTCACAAAATCTCAAAGAAAAGTGAGCATCTAATTTTCATTTAGAGACCATTTTAAAGCAAGCTGAAGGTCTAAACATGTTTCTTGATCATCATTGATGCAATTTGAATGCTTTACATCATCAAAAACGCATCTAAAAGCATAATCCGAATTCTCACTCTTTCATGGTTTTTTAATTTTGCGTTTTCATAGATTAACAAATATTAAATTGTTTTTGAATACTGATTTGTGTTTGTGACATTGCAAGGATTGTTTCTGGGCAATTAATTGAAGAAATCGTGGCCATATGTGTAGAAACCGAAAGCTAGGGTTCTTGAGATTTTTTTTTTTGGGAACACGTGATTGAGTTGATTTCTGTTAAAATTAATGTGATATTTGTGTTCATAGACCTCATGTTAGTCAATTTGGACCATTAAAACTGTTTGATTCATTGTATATTGGAAGTTTGATTTATGCAGGTTTTTAGTAACGAACATAATCTGTCACTATAAGCTATAGCGACGGAAAACTGTCACTATAACCTAAACAGACAGCTGGAGGTTGAAGAAGGTTCATGGCGCGAAAATTGGATTTAAATATTTGACTTATTTTATTATGTTTTGTTTATGTTAAATTATCAGAAACGCTGCTTGGCTCAATTGGTAAGGGAGCGCATATGTGAAGCAAAGGTCAGGGGATCGAATCTGGTCTCCAACATTTTTTTTGGCCTCAAATTCATTTATCTCATGATTTCACAATATAAAGATCAGCTTGCCATTATACATCACAAGCGTGTGGTAGCTCAGGTGGTTTTGGGAGTTCTTCAACCAGGTAAAGGACCTGGGTTCAAATCCCAGGTCCTGATTTTTTAGTACTCTGTTTATTTTTCATGTATTTACATTTTATGGTCTTATATTTTTAATATAATTCAATTAAAATAATTTCTAACATAAATAATAAATAATATTTCTTAAAATCTCATATTTCAAAAAAATATATAATTTATTTTCTCAAACTTTTCTTTATGTTCATATTTATTAATATGTATATATTATCATTATATATATTTTTTTTGTAAATTAAAAAAAAACCTAATTCTATTTTCTAAACTCATAAACCCTAAATGATTTATATTAACTTTAATATTTTCTGAAAACCCTAAATATTTTTTAAAACCTAATTATTTTCTATAAACTCTAATTATAAATATTAATTTATTTGTTAATTATAATTTTTAATTTGTTTATTTATAAACCTTAATTATGTATATATTTTTATAATTTGTTCATAATTATTATTTAATTCTTGTAGGTAAACAATTTTTAGTATATGTTTAAAGATAATTAAAATTTGCTAATTTAATTTTGTAAATATAGTTTATTTTCCTAATATGTTTATAATTAACCTTATTTTCATAACATGTATATAATTTAAATCTCTATAATAATTAGTATATAATATGAATTGGTTAAAAATAATTATTCATTAAAAATTGCACTTTTAAATTTATTATTCATTATTATGTTAATTTCTTGATTTTATTCTTATTAATTTTTATTATTACTAACCCCATTTATCTTTACATTATTTTTATTATTATTTTTACTAACCCAATTATTTATTATTATTTATTTATTTTGCTCATTTATTTTATTTTAATTATTATTATTATGTAATTGTATCCCTTATGTAATATTTATAGTATTAATTTTTAATATTTATTTTTAAATGCTATGGTTAGTAAAATAGGGAGTGAAACATGTTGGTATTTTAAAATTAATTTAGATCACTAATTTAAAAAAAGATAAATATTTAAAATTGTACACACACACACGTAAGTCGATCTTTGATCGCCATCTCACTTCCTTAAGGATACCTCTCATGTTGCCTAAAACAAAAGGTCAAGTAGGGTGTATAAAGCAAAATCCCTCATTTCACATCATCTAGTCCCTAAACAGATAAAAAGATCAAGTCCCTTCGAATGTTGCCTTCGTAACGATCTTGTCCCTTTCGAATAAAGATGATAAGTCCCTTCGAATTGCTTATACACCCCACAGTTGCCTAAATAACAGATGTCCCTTCACTTGTCCCATGACATCCAAGGTAATGACTACATATTCCTTAATAATAGGGATAGTCTTACCACTTAAAGGATTCAAGAACAGAAAAGACTTAAACTTAGGGTAGGTTCCTCTTAGATACTTACTCACTCTTCAAAACATTTCAAACACTTCATACATTTCAAACAATTTTCAAAACAAAGGTTTTATACGCATCCGTACATGGATCATTATAAAATACTTCAGAAAATTTCAATTCACACACTTCACATTTCAAAAACATTTTAAAGTGAGCTAAGTAACTAAGAGCCCATGGATAACCATGGATGTAAAGGGTGCTAACACCTTCCCTTTACATAACCTACCCCCCTTACCCAAAAAATATTTTAAAAGGTCTTTCCTGTTCTTTTATGCCTTTCCTTTGGATAAAATAAAAGTCGGTGGCGACTCTTGCTATCCGCAACATAACTAAAGTCAGTTCTCCCACCGTGTTACAGAACTGGCGACTCTGCTGGGGATTTAATAAAAGAGGGGTACCCTTAGGAATTAGATCACTTTAAAATTGTTTGCCTTGTTTGCTTTATACTTATCTGTTGGGTGCTCTTATGTGTGAAAGATCCTAACCCGGATCTAGTGTACCTTAGTCAAATGGCAATAGACCAAGGAAACTGTACAGCGTATACCGATATGGTTGATCTGGTGGCCATAGTTAGTGTGACTTCTTGGTTGGTGCTTATGTTCCTTAAGTCAAGTTGAGGATAATATGAGGCTGCCATATGTTGTCAATGCACTAACTAACT
This sequence comes from Lathyrus aphaca, assembly GCA_963966055.1. Classification (NCBI taxonomy): domain Eukaryota; kingdom Viridiplantae; phylum Streptophyta; class Magnoliopsida; order Fabales; family Fabaceae; genus Lathyrus; species Lathyrus aphaca. The sequence continues at coordinate 119,875,996 of OZ014521.1, read as the reverse complement.
TTTAGAACCCTAGTTATCCCATCTTGGCCTTTAGAAAGTAGTGAGATAACCGACTTTGGTGAAGACTGAAGTTGGTTGATACTCGATGCTACACTCATTGAGATTCTAAACTTGGAGGGTTTTGGTTGGCAAGTAAGTTGCCTACTGAACAACCACCCTTATGAAGGATCAATGATATTGAGATCCCTTAGAACCTGGTTACTTTATAGGACAGGATGAACCATCTAAACTTCAGGGGAGGGTACTTACCTTTGAACCTCATGCAAGCCTTTAAACCTAGGGCTATTGTGTGACTTGTTTGTGTGTGCCACATGTTTGTGATTGAGCATAACATCATGACATCATCATGCATCATAAGCATAGCATTTTCACTAACCATTTCAAGGACCAAAGGATTTATCTTTGTTCTTTGTTGCAGGTCATGGCTTCTGCTCGTAGAAATACTATCAGGATCAACTTTGTAGGGATACCTGCTAAGCTTAAAGAGTTGGTTTCTCAAGTGACTGAACACTCCCAGTTCATCAAGAGACATGGTCACCTACTGGATCTGGTCACTTCAGGGTTCAATGAAGACATGATGAGTGTTTTGTTTCAGTTCTTTGATCCTAAGCACCATTGCTTCACATTCCCTGACTATCAGCTGGTTCCCACAATGGAAGAGTTCTCTAAACTTATGGGTATACCTGTTCTTGATCAAAGACCCTTCACAGGCTTGGAAAAGGAGCCTAAACCTGAGGTTATTGCTACAGCTCTACATCTGAAGAAATCTGACATTGTTCTAGAAACGAGAAGCGGAGTTAAGGGTATTCTTGCTAATGTGTTGATAGAGAAAGCTCAAGTGTTCTTGAAGGCTATGAGCTATGATGCTTTTGAGGAGATCTTAGCTTTGTTGATTTATGGCTTAGTGTTGTTCCCCAATCCAGATCAGTTCATAGACATTCACGCCATCAACATATTTCTGAGTCACAATCCAGTGCCTACATTGCTTGGAGACATTCTGCACTCTCTTCATACTCGTACTACAAAGGCACGAGGAACTCTGATGTGTTGCATACCTTTGCTATCCAGGTGGTTTATTTCTCACCTTCCTCGCTCAGTGATGAAGAATGAACAAGGGTTCAGATGGTCTAAAAGGATCATGTCACTATCTCATTCAGATATCCATTGGTGCTCCAGATCTACGGAGAACGTCACTATCATTGACCGTTGTGGGGATTTTCCTAATGTGCCACTTCTAGGCATAAGAGGAGGCATTACTTACAACCCTTCTCTAGCTTTACGACAGTTTGGTTACGCTCGGAGTGATGGTCCTCATGACATGTTGATTCAAGGTATTGTGTTTGACTATGACAATGATCTTCAAGGTTACCGTCAGAGATTCATACGAGCATGGGGAAAAGTGAACAAGGTTGACAGCAAGACTCTGGAGCCTAAGTACACTATTCCTATGGAAGCTTATCTCAGATGGGTGCGATCTCGTGCTCAGACTCTCATGATGCCATATCCTGCTATCCTGCCAGTTACCATGGAACCTGTTGCTGAAGGAGATACTTCTTATACCATCCTTCACCCAGACATGCCTACTGACATGGAAGACTTACAGAGATCCTGGATCCAGCTGAAGGAGCAAAGGGATACTTTCGAGGCTCATTACAAAGCAAGCCAAGAAAGAATCCTGGAACTAACAAAGCAACTTCACGAGGAACGGAATCTCAACTCATACCTCAACACAAAGAGGAAGCAAATGGCTCTTGAACAGACTATCAAAGATCTCCAGGCTCAGAATGCACAATTCCAAGAGTTGATTCTGAACTTGTCCAAGGGACAAGATGAGTTGAAGACACTGCTGGCTAAGAAGAAGAATCCTGAGGACAACAAGGATGATCAGCTGAAACAACTACAAGCTGAGATGACAGGAATGAGGATCCAGATGAATGACCAGGTGGCTCTTATTCAAAGTTTAGCTCAGGGGCAAGAAGAGCTAAAAACCTTTGTCCACAAATTTCAAAATAATGGAGTCAGGAATCTAATTGTCAGTCAACCTCCATTAAAACAAGCTGATTTGGTTGAAAGGAAGATGAGGATAAAAGAAGGTAAGAGACAGGTTGCCATTGATTGTTCTTCAGTAGAAGAAGAAAGACTTGATAAGGTTAATCCACCTCAACACAAGGAATGTAGAAGGCAGTTTATCAAGTTCATCACTCCAATGTCACAAGTTCTGCAATGCTTGTTGGAGATGAAACTAGTTTCTTTGAAAAGTCCTCCTCAAAATCCTAAAACTGCCTCTCCTCACTATAATTCCAAGGCAAGGTATGAGTATCACTCCAACAGTCCTGGACATGATACTAATAACTGTTGGGCATTGAAGAAAAAGATTCAAGACCTGATTGACGAAGGAATCCTAGAGGTTACTCCAGAAGGTCAAGTTGAATTCTATTATCGTCCATCAAACACCGAAGCTGCAAGACAAGCTGCCCAGGGTAGCAAGAAAGGAAGCCTACCTATTCCTGTTGAGATATGGGGCACCTTGGGACATCCAAGTGGTAAATTTGATTTCATGGTGAAGTATACTGCTCCTCAAAGTTCACAGATTGCAATTGAAGACATTCAGCCAACTGGATGGGACAACATTTGAATTTTCATTTGTAATTTCTTTTGTTTTGTTTAAACACTTACTATTATGTTAAACTTTTGTTTTCATTAATGCATTGCGTATGTTTGTCTTGAATTAATCCATTCGTTTCACTATATTTAAAAAAAAACCATGCTTCTTATTTTTATCTTGTGATATTTAACTCTTGATAAAGCTATAAGCCTGTAGAGGGAGGATGACGAAAACAATACCATAATATTAGGCAGTATGCTTTTGAACAGACTATGCTGACGATGTACAGGCATTGTTTCAATTCCTAAACAGTGGAGATATAAGGAAGTTAATCCCTAGTCAACCCTTTTGAGCCTATGAAGTAGGAGTTTTTTATTCTCGCACAAATTAAAACCCTTATTCATAACCCGGGGCAGGGTAGTTACTCGGTTAACTCAAATATGCCAATTATCTGTGTTGTACACAACTAATGATGGTTCTCTGTAATCATTAAACCTGACAGTCAATATCCAGCAAAAGAAAAACCCACTAAGTCAAAACCTATGAAGGAGACTTAGTAATAAAAAAAAAATTTGCCGCTGACTGTAATCTTAAAGCAAACAGTTCAGGAAGGGATAATAAAGCCAAAAAGAAAAAAAAAAGAAAAAAAGAGGTCACTATGAATCCTCAATAAAGAAAGATGATTGAATGTTCAAATAAATTTTTGGTTTCTGAACCATCACAAATGTCAGTGTTACAATTCCAAACTCCTTTGAGCCTCAATGCATAAGTTAACTGAGCATAGGACTGAAGAACATCATGGAGATTGGGTTGGGTACAAATAAAATTTGAGCCTTTATCCTTTGTTTCTTAAACTATGAACCAGGCCACGTTACAACCCTTTAAAAGTCCTAACTGAAGCATGGTTAGTTCGAAAGTGTACTGCTACAAAAAGGTATCCTGACTCCTTTAGGGCTTATTATAAAACTTGAGTTAATATCACAGTTTTCATAAAAAATTGTTTTTTCTAAAAATAACTCTTTTTTCAAAATTTCAAGACAGACATAAGCATTGCATTTTTGAATATATTTGTTGGCATATACTTGAGTGTTTGATAAACAGAGAAACTTACAGGATGAATGTTCAAAGTCCTTCCGATAAACAAAGTTGCTTCCTGGATCAAAGTCCATGTATACAAAGGGGCATAGTCATTATCTCCCAATCAAGGGGGCAGACCATGATACTGCCTAACTCATTTGGGGTAATCAAGACAGGATTCAACTATGTTTAAGTAGCCCTGGGAAGATCTCCTCGTCTATCTAAGTTACCAAGGGTAACATTACAGAGTTCATAATGCCAGGGGCATAGTCACTGTTTCCTAATCAATGGGGCATACCAAGTTACTGTTCAATTCATTCGGGGCAATCAGGTCCAGATTCAACAGTGCTTAATAGCCAGGGGCAGCTCTCCTCATATATTTGAATTACCAAGGGTAACATTACAAAGTTCATGATGTCAAAGGCATATTATTGTGGGGCATTCTGCTTATTTCTCTTGAGGTAACTACATTCAGATACTTCCATTATGGTATAATTCATCCTCAACCAAGGGGCAATGCTTTCTCTTCAAATCTAATACCCGGAGCGTATATGGTCCATCACAATTTGAAGACACATTCCTCTCATTGTATTACCTTGATATTGGATTCTCAGCTGAAACCATGAGGGAAATTAATTGTCTACGCCAGTAGTATCAGATGGTGTCAGTATCATGTCTTCAGATCCAGCTATGAGGATTTCTGGGAAGGTATTCAGGAAAGTTAAAAATTTCAGGAGCTCCAAATCCAATTGGTTATACACTCTCGAAGTTGAAACGATTATGTTTTTCAATTTCAGCTTTACTTTTCCCTCTGAATCCAGATTTACTTTTACCCTATTTACATAAGCGAAACGTCCATTGGTTGTGTTTGAATGTATGTATGCTTTTGAATATGATTGATGTTTACCAGAAATGCATAAATGCTTAATATGATTGATGTTTACCAGAAATGCATAAATGCTTAATATGATTGATGTTTACCAGAAATGCATGAAAATGCAGTAATAATATTTACTAAGGACGAACGAGGGAAGGACTTCAACGAAGCTTCACCGGTTCATCCCTACAAGACAGCTACAACTCCCCCAGTAGGGCAAATTCATCCCCCTGGAATTTATGTCCATCTCTTTTATCCTCAGAAGGATAATCGGGAATTTATTCTTCCAATAAGAGTACGGCGAACAAAGACGGGAGGTTATGTATACCTTACTATCGAACGAAGATGGGAGGTTATGAATACTATATTGTCAAATGGGAACGAGTTCCTCATATCTTCCAGCAACGAATCGGGATTTATTTTCCCTGGCCAGCAGTTATTATACGAAGATATCCCGATGCTTCAAGCTACATGATGCATACATACATCATTTACATCATAACATACATATACATAGATACATAATGCATTACTTAAGTACATCATATTATACATGCATACATAATGCATAAACTAATGTTATTGTGCAGAATGTTATAATCTTGTTTTTCAGATTAATTCTCCAGCAGACAAACTTCATCAACAACTTGTGACCTTGGGCCGTTGTTTATCTTCCCAAAGGTTACTTCATACCTCAGGACGTTGTTTATCCTCCTGAAAGCTACCATTTCCTCAGGACGTTGTTTATCCTCCTGAAAGCATATCATTTCTTTGGGCCGTTGTTTATCCTCTCAAAGGTTATACTTATACCTCAGGACGTTGTTTATCCTACTGAAGGTTATACCTTTACCTTGGGCCGTTGTTTATCTTCCCAAAAGTTATACTCATACCTCAGGATGTTGTTTATCCTCCTGAAAGCTATCATGACCTTGGGCCGTTGTTTATCTTCCCAAAGGTTACCTCATTATCATGGGACGTCATTTATCTTCCCGAAGGCTATCTTGAGACGTCGTTTATCTTCTCAAAAGCCATATCATGACTATTGGGCCGTTGTTTATCCTCCCAAAAGTTATACTTATACCTCAGGACGTCGTTTATCCTCCTGAAAGCAATCATTACCTCAGGACGTTGTTTATCCTCCTGAAAGCTACCATTTCTTTTGGGCCGTTGTTTATCCTCCCAAAAGTTATGCTTATACCTCAGGACGTTGTTTATCCTCTTGAAAGCTATCATTATATCTTCATATTTTGGACTGCTTTATCCTCCAAGAGATGTATTTGAAGAACTTTTCTCCAAGTGGCATCTTTAAGCCCACTCAAGCATATTCAACTAGTCATTAGTATCCCTCTACGCACCAGTGAGTGCAAATTTTTGGGCTTTTGTGTTCAATCCCCTTCAACCTTCCAGGTCACGACTGGCACATATACCAATCTAACCCCTCAGGTTTCAGAAAATTGAACAGGGGCAGCTGTTGCACCCCAAAATTTGCCTTCACAATACAAGACTTTGTGTGCTAAGAGGTTCACAAGGTTCACAAGATTTACAAGACACCTCATGAGGTTCACAAGGTTCACAAGACCTCCCATGAGGTTCACAAGGTTCACAAGATTTACAAGACACCTCATGAGATTCACAAGGTTCACAAGACCTCCCATGAGGTTCACAAGACCTTTCACAAGGTTCACAAGACATCTTACAAGGTTCACAAAGTTCACAATTAGTCAGAAGATTTGACAAATCCCTCAGACAATGCATCCTCCTAAGCAGTGCATCCAAAACTAGGGTTTTGACTTTAATCAGGCTAAATGGACATCCAGGACTTCAAGTGAGCTTCATAACATCTTATATATGTTTAAGAACCCCCATGACAAGTTTCAAGACTTTTCTCAAAGGTTTGCTCAGTCAGATGATCAGATAGGTCAAAATCAGTCAAAGCAGTTAAAAAGTCAAACTGAGGTCAACTGTGGTCAAACCAAAGTCAAACTTCATGATTTTTTGCCAACATCAAGTATATGAAGTAAAATTCATCATTTGATCAAGGGTTGATCATGATTCATCAAGGATATTTCAGATCATCAAGAATCAAGAGTTTCTAAATTAGGGTTTCCTCAGGAAAAGTCAACTAAACTTTGACCAGCCATAACTTTCACATGCTTCATCAAATTTTTCCCATCCAAAGCTCATTTTTAAGGAAATTGAGTTCTATACAACTTTGTGTCTCACAAGCCAAGCCCAAAAATGCTTCATTTGGAAGGTATGAGCTAAGACATTATAGGTCCTTTTGAAAGTCAACAAAAAGTCAACAACTTCAAAAGGGCATAACTTGAGAATGGTAAATGTTATGGACATGAAACCAATGGGGTTGGTTAGAGGACTCTTCAAGCTTTCCAAAATGTCCAAGAACACCCTCATAGCATTAAAATTGAAGGATTTGTGCCCTTGCAAAGTTGGGAAATTTTAGGGAAGTTTATGAAGCAAATGGGGGCTTAAAACCAAATTTTTCCAAATGGGCTTGCCATGTGATGATCCAATCCATACAAATACCTCAAGCACGACCCAAAGCAACAAAGTTCTGATTTTTTATTATTTATTTATTATTTATTTTGATTTTATCCATTAAAAATCAAATTAAATCTAAATAAAATATGAAAACTCAATATTTGAATGTGATTCTTCTTCTAGAAAGTTTTAATAACCATTCAAAGCTGATTGATTTAATCCAATTTCGTGCTAGCTTGATTTGGCAAGGTTAGATAAGATATTTTTCAATATTTGGAAGGAGATTTCTTCATCATCAAGGTATCCAAAAAGCCCATAGAACCCACAAGTATTTTGACCTATTTTGATTCATTATATATACACAAATATAACACAATGCAGGGGGACGAAAAATTCAGCCTCCAAGCATAGAACCAAAGTCACAAAATCTCAAAGAAAAGTGAGCATCGAATTTTCATTTAGAGACCATTTTAAAGCAAGCTGAAGGTCTAAACATGTTTCTTGATCATCATTGATGCAATTTGAATGCTTTACATCATCAAAAACGCATCTAAAAGCATAATCCGAATTCTCACTCTTTCATGGTTTTTTAATTTTGCGTTTTCATAGATTAACCAATATTAAATTGTTTTTGAATACTGATTTGTGTTTGTGACATAGCAAGGATTGTTTCTGGGCAATTAATTGAAGAAATCGTGGCCATATGTGTAGAAACCGAAAGCTAGGGTTCTTGAGATTTTTTTTTGGGAACACGTGATTGAGTTGATTTCTGTTAAAATTAATGTGATATTTGTGTTCATAGACCTCATGTTAGTCAATTTGGACCATTAAAACTGTTTGATTCATTGTATATTGGAAGTTTGATTTATGCAGGTTTTTAGTAACGAACATAATCTGTCACTATAGGCTATAGCGACGGAAAACTGTCACTATAACCTAAACAGACGGCTGGAGGTTGAAGAAGGTTCATGGCGCGAAAATTGGATTTAAATATTTGACTTATTTTATTATGTTTTGTTTATGTTAAATTATCAGAAACGCTGCTTGGCTCAATTGGTAAGGGAGCGCATATGTGAAGCAAAGGTCAGGGGATCGAATCTGGTCTCCAACATTTTTTTTGGCCTCAAATTCATTTATCTCATGATTTCACAATATAAAGATCAGCTTGCCATTATACATCACAAGCGCGCGGTAGCTCAGGTGGTTTTGGGAGTTCTTCAACCAGGTAAAGGACCTGGGTTCAAATCCCAGGTCCTGATTTTTTAGTACTTTGTTTATATTTCATGTATTTACATTTTATGGTCTTATATTTTTAATATAATTCAATTAAAATAATTTCTAACATAAATAATAAATAATATTTCTTAAAATCTCATATTTCAAAAAAATATATAATTTATTTTCTCAAACTTTTCTTTATGTTCATATTTATTAATATGTATATATTATCATTATATATTTTTTTTTTGTAAATTAAAAAAAAACCTAATTCTATTTTCTAAACTCATAAACCCTAAATGATTTATATTAACTTTAATATTTTCTAAAAACCCTAAATATTTTTTAAAACCTAATTATTTTCTATAAACTCTAATTATAAATATTAATTTATTTGTTAATTATAATTTTTAATTTGTTTATTTATAAACCTTAATTATGTATATATTTTTATAATTTGTTCATAATTATTATTTAATTCTTGTAGGTAAACAATTTTTAGTATATGTTTAAAGATAATTAAAATTTGCTAATTTAATTTTGTAAATATAGTTTATTTTCCTAATATGTTTATAATTAACCTTATTTTCATAACATGTATATAATTTAAATCTCTATAATAATTAGTATATAATATGAATTGGTTAAAAATAATTATTCATTAAAAATTGCACTTTTAAATTTATTATTCATTATTATGTTAATTTCTTGATTTTATTCTTATTAATTTTTATTATTACTAACCCCATTTATCTTTACATTATTTTTATTATTATTTTTACTAACCCAATTATTTATTATTATTTATTTATTTTGCTCATTTATTTTATTTTAATTATTATTATTATGTAATTGTATCCCTTATGTAATATTTATAGTATTAATTTTTAATATTTATTTTTAAATGCTATGGTTAGTAAAATAGGGAGTGAAACATGTTGGTATTTTAAAATTAATTTAGATCACTAATTTAAAAAAAGATAAATATTTAAAATTGTACACACACACACGTAAGTCGATCTTTGATCGCCATCTCACTTCCTTAAGGATACCTCTCATGTTGCCTAAAACAAAAGGTCAAGTAGGGTGTATAAAGCAAAGTCCCTCATTTCACATCATCTAGTCCCTAAACAGATAAAAAGATCAAGTCCCTTCGAATGTTGCCTTCGTAACGATCTTGTCCCTTTCGAATAAAGATGATAAGTCCCTTCGAATTGCTTATACACCCCACAGTTGCCTAAATAACATATGTCCCTTCACTTGTCCCATGACATCCAAGGTAATGACTACCTATTCCTTAATAATAGGGATAGTCTTACCACTTAAAGGATTCAAGAACAGAAAAGACTTAAACTTAGGGTAGGTTCCTCTTAGATACTTGCTCACTCTTCAAAACATTTCAAACACTTCATACATTTCAAACAATTTTCAAAACAAAGGTTTTATACGCATCCGTACATGGATCATTATAAAATACTTCAGAAAATTTCAATTCACACACTTCACATTTCAAAAACATTTTAAAGTGAGCTAAGTAACTAAGAGCCCATGGATAACCATGGATGTAAAGGGTGCTAACACCTTCCCTTTACATAACCTACCCCCCGGACCCAAAAAATCTTTTAAAAGGTCTTTCCTGTTCTTTTATGCCTTTCCTTTGGATAAAATAAAAGTCGGTGGCGACTCTTGCTATCCGCAACATAACTAAAGTCAGTTCTCCCACCGTGTTACAATCCCTCCAAAGTTCAGACCTCCCGTTTTCGACAAGTACAGTGGTAGATCTTGCCCGAAAACTCACTTGCAGGCCTTCTATCGCAAAATCGCTGCACATACGAAAGATGAGAAGCTTTGGATGTGCCACTTCCAGGACAGCCTTTCCGGGGGTTCGTTAGAGTGGTACATGAAGCTGGAAAAGAACTCTGTCCGTAATTGGAAAGAACTTGGGGAAGCCTTTCTCAAGCAGTACCAGTATAATATTGACATGGCTCCCAACCGAACCCAGCTTCATAGCATGTCACAAAAGAAATCCGAGAGCTTTAAGGAGTACGCGCAGAGGTGGCGCGAGGTTGCAGCCAGAGTATAACCATCATTGCAGGAGAGAGAAATGGTAGACCTATTCATGGATACCCTCCCGGGGCACTTCATAGAATGTTTGGCAGGCTGTTCAGCTAACGGTTTTTCTGATATCGTCTTGACTGGTGAAAGAATTGAAAATTGGATGAAGCGAGGAAAGATTCAGGTCAACGGTGCCTCCACTTCTGGAACTAAGAAGTCGTTGTCCAATGAGCAAAAGAAGCAGTACGAAGAAGCAGGGGCAGTTTGTGTCCAGCGAAAGAAGAGAAATCAAGGTTCGCGTTACCAGACAGCATCCATGATCATCCCAAGTGCCACACGTTCACAACAGCAAAATCATCGTCAGCGTAATCCTCAACAGGGTCGGCAACAAAGGAAAGAAAGATTTTTTGACCCTTTGCCAATGTCTCACACTGATCTTCTCCAGCATTTGCTTCAGTTGAATTTGGTTGGGCTTCGCAAGCTGTCTCCACCCCCTTTTCCACTACCGGAGGGATGGGATGCCAATGTCAACTGTGATTTTCATTCTGGGGCTCCAGGGCATCATATTGATGGGTGTAAAGCTTTTCACCACACGGTGCAGGACTTAATCGACTCGAAAGCTATCAACTTTGCACCAAACATATAAGAGAGAGGACACTTTCTTTGATTTGAAGTTTTGAAGCCAGAAGTAATTCGGATACTCTTGTTTTGGTAATGGTGCGTCTTTGCAGTGCAGTTTCATCCCTATTGAGGGGAACTATGTCGCTCTGATTCTTCATTGGTCTTGGGTCAATGGAGATACGTAGGCAGAAGATCGTCAGGTCTTTCCGAGCAACCTTATGGGGCAACTTTATTCCTCAGCTTCACTTCCCTCTTCAGATGTCTCGTGTCGGAGTCAGAATAACTGGAAGAAGAGGTATGATTGTCGTGGTTAGTTATACCACTGCGAATTGAAGACTACAAGTCCGTGAAAGAGTTGTTGATCGCTGAAAGTATTCAAGACTGATAGACCCAGACGGAGCCAAGCCTCCTCAACTATGGCAATATTCAGTTTCTTTACTGCATCTCCATTTGTAGTTTCTTTTATATGCTAAACATTTGTCTACTTGTATGAAATTTGTTTGCTTTTGAATGTAGCAATAATAAAACTCACATGTTTTTCTTGAAGTAATTCATTAGCATTCACTTATATTTTTGCATATGTACATCGCAATACCAATTGTCATGCTTAAACTCTATAAGGGAGAATGACGAAACAAAAGCGCAAAATTGTGTGCTCTCGAGTAAGGCCCTGTTGACGATGTACAGGCTTTGTTTCAAATCCCTAAACACCGGAGATATAAGGAAGATAGACCCTCGCCAACCCCTTTGAGCCTTGAAGTAGGAGTTTCTTTTTCGCATATAAAAAAAAAACCTCACATGTAACCCAGGGGCAGGGTAGATGTCAGCTAGTCGGACCGAGCGTTCAAGGAATGTATTTGAAGATCCATTGCATTCTACTATGCTAATCAAAAGGTCCAAAGACCCGAAACCACAATGGTTGTTCAAGTCAAAAGGTCCAAATATTAAAAACCACAAGGGTTATCCTTCGTCGACCAAAGAATGAGGCAGTCACAACCCTCGCAAAGCAATCAAGACAAACAGTGTCACGCGACTTGTTCACAATGCAAAAAGAAAAGAAAAGAAGAAGCCCGCTAAGTCGAAATTTAAAAATAAGTGACTTAGGCAAAAGTTAGGGCATCCCGCTGGACTTCACAATCAAAGATTCATAAGAATCAGTCCAGGCAAAAGTTAGGGATAAGCAAAATAACGAAAAAGCGAAAGACGGAAAGGATTACACAAGAAAGATCCTCAAATGAGAACGAAGTCGTGTGGCACAGACACGCAAGACAGAGGAGTGACTGACTCCAAACAACAACCTAAGTGGTGCTTAAACCGTTAGTGTAATTGGTTCCTCAACCATCACAAAACCCTTTTTGAGAAGTGAGCGCTTGTGAAAGCTAGCTGAAAATAGGAATGGAGAACATCACGAAGATGGGTGGGCACAAATAAACTTCGAGCCTATATCTTTTGTTTCTATAACCATGAACCAGGCCACGATACAACCCTCAAAAGTCCTAACTGAAACGGGGTTATTTTTGAGAGCGTACTACCACGATATCGCGTTCCTGACTCCTATGAGTGGTGTTGAAAGATCTTTGTTGGTGTTGCATGTGCATGCTTTTTACTATTCAAAACTTTTATGTCGTATATTAACCAGTGATTCGCTCACAAAGGTTTGCGACATCTTTTTCAGTAAAACTTCAATATTAATATGTGTGTTGCATTAGAATTTTCATTCTTAGAATAAACATTTTTTGCTTGCATACATTTGTTGGGCATCATAAAATTTCACATACGAAACTTCAGTCCAGAAGCTTAATCTTGCCGAGTTGAGAAGTCTGAAACTTCCGAAGGACAATCTGTCGAGGTGCACTTTTCAAGAAAACTCCATTGAGTAGGGACTTTCCCAACAGTTGTGGTAAGAGCCAGCTAATCTGGGGCAATTACTTCGAGATCCAATCTCTCAAAAAACAATTGGTATGTGTGTTTTCTTCAAAACACAGTCACTCATAGGTGATCACTTCAAGGCTCATACTGGGGCAGGACACCCCAAGAGCATGAGAAGTCACTCTCTCCCGAAGCACCTATCCAAAGTTCAAAATACTGGGGCAGAATATTTCATGGTGATATGAGGTTTTTCATGAATCCTCGCGAGGCAAATTTCTTTCATAGACCATGCAATCTGGGGCAGTTATTTCGAGATCCAACGAATCTCTCCAAGAGTTTGAAGACGCTGAGGCATTTCGTATGTCATGTTTTCTGTAAAATCCTCTTGAGACATTTTCTTCCGATGGACCGTAGTCTGAGGCGAGTTGAAAATTTCAGAGAACCATTATTCAATCATGGTTAGTTGGCGATCTATCAACCCAGAGTCTGGAAGCAAAGCCATTGTCAGCACGATACTTCAAGAGTTATTTCGTCGGCGGACTTCATTGATCAGAATTCCTTAGCAAGTCTCATTAGACAATTCCTTCTCCAGTAGTGCGGCAAATGGAAGTTTGTTTCTTTAGCAGAAGGGTATTATCATCCCTCATTCCCAACATGAGATGATTTATTTCTTATCCCCAGCAAGTGGCAACTCGAGCTCTTACCTTCAGCGGGAAGCTTTATCATTGACATCATTTGTCATCCCCAATAGAGTTTAACGGGTAGCGTACCTAGCAAGAAGAGTCCATCTCCAGCAGGGTCCTGGTACTCCGATCTCAAAGTCCAATTTATTTTTGGCAATGGCGACAGTTCAGAGCCGGTGTATCATTGACAACATTCCCCGCAGAGTTGTCTTCTCCTCACAAGGATTAACCAGATCAATGCAGTGATCGTCAGTTCCTACCCAGTCAAGCCATCTGGGATATCTGTTATCTCCTCATCAGGAGATTTCTTTGCATTTGCATACGCATAATCATCATTACATTTGCATCCTCCAAAGCGTAGCATTTCCATCGTCATGGAGCATTACGTCATAAGTCCAAACATATGCATACCAGCATGGGCCAGTTTTGAGGTATATTACATAAGACCTGTTTCATCTCCAATCAGATTGAAGTATTCCCCACAGAATGCAACTTCGTTTCCCAGGGTGGTTACTTCTACCAGGTCTTGTCGTTATCCCCAGTTGAGTCTTGTTTCAGTACAACAGTCTCATTTTTTCGCGTCTCCGTTTCAGTACAACGGTCGTGTCTTGGGCTCTCGTTTAAGTACAAAAATCCCGTTCCTTTTGAGTCTCCATTTAAGTACAATGGCCTCGTCTTTGAGTCTTGTTTCAGTACAACAGTCTCATTTTTTCGCGTCTCCGTTTCAGTACAACGGTCGCATTTTGGGCTCTCGTTTAAGTACAACGATCCTGTTCCTTTCGAGTATCCATTTAAGTACAATGGTCTCGTCTTTGAGTCTTGTTTCAGTACAACAGTCTCATTTTTTTCGCGTCTCCGTTTTAGTACAACGGTCGCGTCTTGGGCTCTCGTTTAAGTACAACGATCCCGTTCCTTTCGAGTCTCCATTTAAGTACAATGGTCTCGTCTTTGAGTCTTGTTTCAGTACAACAGTTTCATTTTCTCGCGTCTCCGTTTCAGTATAACGGTCGCATCTCGGGTTATCATTTAAGTACAATGATCCTGTTCCTTTTGGTCTCGTCTCAGTGCGAAGGTTATGGATCGGTTGATACCATTTCCTAGTTAGATCGGTTGATCTTATTTGAGTTATGAATCGGTTTATATCATTTCTCTTCGAGTTGTAAATCGGATGATATTACATTCTCGCCTTTCTTGGTTATGGATCGGTTGATACCATCTCCATGTTAGAACGATTGATCTTAGTTGAGTCATGAATCAGTTGATATCATTTCTCTTCGAGCTGTAAATCGGATGATATTACATTCTCGCTTTCCGGGGTGGATCGGTTGATACCATCTCCGTGTTAGATAGGTTGATCTTATTTGAGTCGCAAATCGGTTGATGTTGCGTTAAGTCCTATTTCGATAGTAGGTATCTTCCGTGACTTGGTCCTGTCTAGCAGTCGCGTGTGTTTTCTTTATGGCTTGGTCCTGCCCAGCAGTCATGTTGATTTGAGTTCCATTCCGCTAATGGTTTCGTTTAAGCCCTGTTTCGCCAACAGACACCCTCGTTGTGGCTTTGATTCGTTCAGTAGTCGCATTGATTGCATTGATTCTATTCCACCGGGTTCTATCCCCATTACCTATTCAGAGGTCAAAACAAAATATATAAGGAAATGAAAGGGAAAATGGCATTCCTGTTATACTGAGTTCAAATTTCCAGGTTTTATTCGAGTATTCAATCACTCCATACCTTGAACGTCTAAAATCTGTTGCAATTATCCATTCAAGTCTGCAGTTGATTGAATAGGGGCAGCTGTAATACCTCAAAATTTGCCCACACTCTTCTTACCTTAACTGGTTTATTGATTTGCATTCATCTGCATTGTTCATTAGGTCATAAAATCATAATCATGCATTTCATTGGTTCTCAAGGCATGGGATCAAAATATTTTCTTGTGATTATATTTCTCAGATCCCAAAGGTGATTTATCTTGCCTTTACATTCAGATTAAGATGAAAGCTCGAGCTATAACGTCATACCAAAGTATCGTGCTTGTTTCCTCCGAGATTCACTAAGGGTGCCAAGCGCTTAGAGTTTCATCATGGCTTAATATAAGTTTTTGGAGCAAGGATTTTGGTGATATTCTACATCTCAAGCCATTCTTCTCGTCAGAGGGCTAGGGTTTATTTCCCTAAGCATGTGACACTCAAGAGAGCTTAATGTGAAGCTTGTCCTCAGTGAATCCTATTATTCCAGAGATTTCATCATCATGTGAGATGTAGGGTATTGAAGATCAATGTGGGTTTGTGTAAGAAATATTCATGACATAAGAGATCTAGGAGGGCTCATGTGGTAATCCGGATATTGTGGTCCTATCAATCATGCATTGCTTACAAGATAAAGAATTTCAGATTGAGGTTAAGGATTGATAGAATACAAGAGTACTTCGGAGGTTAATATGATGTGGATTAAATATGTTATTATTTTTTTTATCTTAGCCCAAGTCCAAATGTGCCCGCCTTGGAAAATATACATAAACCACACTTAAGTTCGGTTTTACCACATTTAAACTCAAGGCATGGCCATCCTTTTAACCGTTTCTCACTCATTTACGGACCCTATCCCAATTTCATCTCATCTCATTGTTCAATTCCCTAATGTCCATTAAACCAAATCCTTTCGTTTCACATAAATCCAAGTTTTAGTAGCCATAATCCTGTTATAAGTTGAACGTCCATTTCTAGGTTACAATCCAATAACTTTTTTAAACATAATCAGTTCTATGCCTCATTCATGTTAACCTTAGGTGCATTCGGATGACAGAAAATTACGAACTTTTCCTCACTAAACATTTTCAAAGCAGGAAAGAAAGAGTGATAATACAAATGGGCTCAGTTGCATTTTTTCTGGGATTAACATATATTGACAAAAAAAAAAGAGAGAGTTTGTATCTTTTTTATGGCGAGCCTCAATACAATTCATTGATATAAAGATGAAAGTTATTCAGCAGAATAAGGCAACTGTACACAAAATTCAGTTTTTACAAATAAGTCTAACTCCACAAAATCAGTCAGAATAACTGATATAACATGATATCAATTGAGAATAAAGAAGGAGGAAAGGAATTGATAAATAATCAGCAAAAAAATTCAGATCAGTGAAGCTCTCCAATCCTAGGATCTCTTTCTTGGCTCACTCTCATAAAATTCAGTTGGGAAAATTCATTCAAAACTCAGAATTGAAAAGGCTTCTCCTGAACTCTTCGCACGAACTTCTCGACCTTCATCAATCTCGAATCACTCTACTTTGTTCTCCACTTCCATCCACAACATTCAATGACCTCGAAACCAGAATCGTCACTCGTCAATGATTCACGACCTGCAATATAAAAAACAGCAAATTCAGATTAACGCGGAAGCAGAAGAATAAGAAGAAAAAGATGAGATCAAGCTTATCTAGTGATGGTCAAGGCCTGCTAGGCTCTTTAAAAACCACATGTGAATTCTGATAAGTCCTGCTTCCATAGACTCATTTTACAAGTTGAGATGTGAGGTTTTTTCAGGCTCTCAGACCTACATATCACACAAAAAGGATCAGTTTCAGTAGGACTCATAATGTGCTAGCAGAAAAATAATAGCCAACAAATCCACAACCAAAAATTCAGTTTCAGTTATAGGGGAGGGAGGAAATTCGTAACAAAAAATTCATTCAGAAAAATCACTAACTGAAAATAACCAACTTAACTATTTTCTTCCAGAAGCTTTATCCCGAACAACTATAAATCAGAAGCTCCATTGCATCTTGAAGGGCTGGGCCATTTTTCAATTTCTTCCATACCATTCTCCTCCACACCATCTCTCTGAATTCAATTCTTCTCACACTTCTTCCATAACCGTTCTTTGTCTTCCCGGTTCTTCTCTTCACATCCTCCATTGAGACCTCTACCTCCACCAATCTCAACGAAATTCCTGTTCTCAGAACATCATCACATCACCATAATATTCACACCATAATCAACCTTACCTCTTCATCAATCTTCTGCAAAACCCCTCAATCCTCCAACTTCTTCAATCTCCATAACAACCATTCCTCTTCTTCCAACAACCCTAGATTCTCCTTCAACTTTCTTCAAAATTTCTCCAACCCTTCACAATCCTTCTATCCGCATCAATAATCGTTTCTCCCGTTATCATTGCACTTTCATCATCATCAGGACCTGCAAGGAAACAACAATCACCACCACAGTTTCAAGAACAATAACCGAACACTTCCGCAGCTTGCAAGAATTCGTGGCATCGGGAAATTGAAGAAGAAGATCAAGCAAGAAACAAAGGAGGAAACGAGAAACGATACCTTGGAAGCTGCGGGTAATATCGATTTTCATCAATTTTGGAAAACTTTTGTATCAAAGCTCCTCATCCCCTTCGATTATCTTCGTCGTCAACATCACCCCTATCCTCAATTCTTCATCTTCTTCACGTCAGCCGTTGCGACTTCGTGCTTCATCGGCTAGCAAGGTGTGAATTCAAGTCTTTGTTTTTACGCGTAATTGGGGGATTGATGTATGCGGGTATAGAATCCTAGAAGTTGTTGAGGCTTTGTTTTCGGTTCTATAGCGAACATAGAAGCTAGGGTTTAAAAGGGGAAAGGTTCAAGATTTCGATGTTTGTCGGCGTTCAGTTTGGTGTTCAATTCATGAATGCTTGTGTTGTTATTGATGGTGGAGTCGGAGAAGACGAAGGGGGGGGGGGGGGTTAGGGTTAGGAAGGTAGCGATGGAGGAGAGTGGAAGAAGATGACGTTAGGGTGGATGGCGAAGAAGAAGAGGGATACAGAGGAGAAGGCGAATAAGAGGTTTATGGTGAGAGTTTGGTGTTATGTCAGCGCGATGAAGGGTAAAAGGAAAAGAAGTTGGGAAGAAGAAGAGAAGGGTGGTGGCGGCGGAATGAGGAAGAGGGTTTTTAGGGTTTTGTACTTTGTTCCTCAGGCATTAACCTCTTTGTGTTTTTGTTTTTTGCTTGTTAGTTATAAAAAGAGGCTAATTAAGTTAATGAGAGTTTCTGGAATTTGAAAGATATTATGGGCATTAAGATCATGTTAATTGCATTTTAATTGCTTTAATTCTTAATTAATGGCAATAAGTGCACCGTTAGAATCTAAAGAAGAAATTGGGCCCAACTCTGCTATTCTCACCTCCCCTTTGCTCAGCCCAATAGTAAAACAACTTAAGAAAAATACTTCCAGCACCACCCCCCTCAGCCTGCGAATTGGGCTTGGTACCATTGCTACTCACACCCCCTTTTGGGCCCAGTTCACAAAAATAACTAGAAAAATCATTAACTCCACCCCCTTTATTTTCTTTCTTTAGATTTTAAATTTTAGTTAATATAGTTTCAAAATAAATCTTAAAAAAAATAGTGAAAATCATAGGAAATTCTACAAAAAATCAAGTAGGTTGTTAAGTCATGTTAGAAATTTTTGGCATTTTATTTTTCTGAATTTGGTTATTTTTCGATTTAATTCTGATTTTTCTCTTAATTAGCTTCTTTTGAATTTCTTTTAATTGTACATAATTTTGTGGATTTTAGTTCTTAACTTTCCAGTAACTTTTTTTGACCATTCTTTTTACTGTAGTTAGATGACTCATAATAGTACTTAGATTAATTTTTGTGGATTTTTTAGATCATTTTATCTTAGGTTTTAGAGGCTAAATCCTTAGAAATTAGAGGTTAATTTTTAGGTGTAAATAGACAATTTTTAGGCATAGAAAAATTAGGATTTTTTAGGATTCCTTTTAGTACAATGTTATAGGTAATCTTAGGTCCCCACGGTTTAATTTTTATAATTTTTCCAGAAGTTTAGATATTTTTTAGAATATTAGTTCTTAGGCTTTGTTACATGTATTTTCCATTAGTTTAGGCTTAGATATTAATCCAAATAAAAAATAGTTTAGTCTAGATTTAATCTTAGAAGTTATCATGGACTTAGGCTAGCTTAGATGTTGGTTTCTTAGAAGAAAAATATTAGATATGACTTTAGACTTAAGTTCCATTTCAATTAGAATTAGAATAAATAAATAGGATTATTTTTCATGCCTTTATTTGATTTGTTTAGTTTTGAGCTTTATTTTGTCATTCATTTTTTAAAGGTTTTGTTATGTTGATTAATATCACTTGTATAGGTTCCCCTTGGCTTTAGAATCAACTTATCTTCCTTAGGAAGTAAGTTGCATTCTAGTAGTTCTAAGTTCTTTTTTCCATTAGGCTTAGAAACCTCACAAACCATAGGATTTCCCATGTAAATAATCAATAATAATTAGGGTGTGTCTTAGTTCCCATTAGATTTTCCCTTTTTCAACTTGAGTCATTCTTTCTCATCTCATGAAGAAAAGCAATAAAACATTTAAGAATAAAAACCGAACAATCTTGTACGACACGAGACTTTGTTGCGGAGTGTTTATACGCATCCTGTTTCGGGGCGAGGTGTAAATGCTTCCCGCGATGGATAGGTCTTAGTATAAGACCGTTCACAAACAAATTCAAAACACTTCTTTTAAAAGACAAAAACAAATAACAAGCGACTATCCTGCGGGAACTTCTTTTCTCATCTCATTCACTCACAACGCGAACTCGCGACGACTTGTCTCATTTGCAAGATGGTAAACGCACTCGTACCAGACGAGCCTGCAACACCTGAGCATAGGCATACGCAGTTCCAGCATAAAAAACACAAACAAATAGTTCCCGCCTTAGTTAGGCGAACTACGTCGACTCTGATCCTCATTTTCCCGATGAGGTACGTAGGCAGCGGGGTAGGGCCCGTTCGAGCACATTCTTTATTTTCCCTACATTTTCCCCTTTCAGTTCCTGTTCTCATTTCCATTCCAGTTTCCAGTTAGCGGTTTTATTCAGCAGCATTCTTATTTCTCACCCTTTGAAACAAAACAAGCAAGCGTGGATCCCGTCGGGTACGACGGACGGATTGGGGTGCTAATACCTTCTCAATTCGTAACTGACTCCCGAACTCAGATCTTTGGTTCGCAAGGCCTCGTCCTTTTCCTTCTTCCTTAGGTTTGTGCAACATTACCTTTCCCGTTCTTTCAGGATAAAAATGTCTGGCTGGCGACTCTAACCTTTTCCGCGCCACTTTCGCGTTTGTACTAGGATGAAAATCCCGGGAGCGACAATAATCATAATGTCTTCATCAGGGAACTCAAAACTCATTGACTGATAATCGTCCACTGCTTGATGAGCCAAATGATCAGCTACAACACTTCCTTTAATGGCTTTCTGAGTAGTATACTGTATATCATATTCTGTCAAGATCATTTGCCATCTTGCTATTCGTCCGGAGAGAGCAGGTTTCTCAAATATGTACTTGATTGGATCCATCTTCGAAATCAATAAGGTAGTATGAGTCAACATATACTGTCTTAGTCGGCGATCAGCCCATGCCAAAGCGCAGCAAGTTTTCTCGAGCAGTGAGTATCTTGTCTCACAGTCGGTAAACTTTTTGCTAAGGTAGTATATTGCCTGCTCTTTTCGACCAGACTCGTCATGTTGCCCCAACACACACCCCATTGAGTTGTCTAACACTATTAAGTACATGATCAAGGGTATTCCATCAACTGGTGGCATCAAAATTGGAGGTTCTAGAAGATATCTCTTGATTTCATCAAATGTTGTCTGGCACTCATCATTCCATTCCATTACCTGATCTTTCTTCAACAACTTGAAGATTGGCTCACAGGTAGCAGTCAATTGGGAAATAAATCTTGCAATGTAATTCAGTCGTCCCAAGAAACCTCTAACTTCCTTCTCAGTACGGGGAGCTGGCATCTCTTGTATAGCTTTCACTTTTTGTTGTAACAACCTAGCAAGCTCTACAGGTACTTCACAATCGTCCTCATTTCCATCTTCAGCTTGATAGATCGGATTCTCGAAATTATAATTGGCAATAGTATAACTGTTATCAATAGGATCCAGAGTGGATGAGGATCTGCATTTTAGTGATGTGGGTGTGTGTAAGAACACATAGCTGATAAAACAAAAATAAAAGAAAAGAAAGACAAGGAACACAATATTTACGAAACGAAACGTCCACTGATTTTTATTGAATGAAGTATGCAAATGAAATGATATCCCGAAACAAGCATACCATTGTGCCCCGGGTAAGGCACAAGACTTAAGAGTTTAATTGTTCAAAAATTACAAATTTTTAAAAGTAACAACACAGTATTAGTATTTACTCCTGACTAAAGGAGATAGGAATAACATTTTCAGCTTTCCAATTATTGAGCCCAGCACCCACAGTAGGAAAAATCCAAGCATCCAGGTTATAATCTTCGTCATAGTCACCCACAACATTGATCTGATCTTTCATAATCCCCTGATTAGTGATACGAACAGCACAAGCACGACGAACAGCCTTCTGGGACTCTGCAGTGAAACCCAAACCAAATTTGTCAGACTTGTAAGGGATGTCAGGAAGCTGACCCCAAATAGTACAACCACCTTCATCCACCACAACTCTAGCATCCTTGAGGGAAGCCATTGTAGGAGGTACTCTGGTGACCACATGAACTTTCTTGACAACAGAAGGAGCTTCATAATTATTAACAACCCAAGGAACTACTTCGAACGTCTGGCACGGAGTTTTAACATATTCACCTTCCACTTCAAGATATTTAAAGGTGTTCACATGGCTAACTATATATCCTTCCTCTCCGTAAACAGTAACAACCTTTCCTTCTACTGGATATCTCAGCTTCTGATGTAAAGTGGAGGTTACAGCACCTTCCCCATGGATCCAGGGACGCCCAAGCAAACAAGAATACGAAGGACGAATATCCATTACATAAAAAGTAGCATTGAAGACTTGAGAACCTACTTTTATTGGGAGATCAATTTCTCCATGCACCACTCTTCTCGAGCCATCAAAAGCCTTCACCACTATATTACTGGGCTTCAACACAACATCTTCCGGGCTAAGCTTATTCAGAACTTCTTTGGGCAACACATTCAGCGAGGAACTATTGTCTATTAACACATGTGACAGGGTAGTGCCCCTGCATTCAATAGAGATATGTAGAGCCCTGTTATGATCCCTCTTGGCCGGAGTCAAATCAGCATCGGAGAAACCTAACCCATTATCATAGGTCAAGTGTGCAACACAATTTTCAAACTGGTCTACAGAAATCTCATTTGGTACGTGAGCAGTCTTCAAAAATTTAATCAAGGCCTTGGCATGAGCCTCAGAACACAACAATAAAGACAACATAGAAATCTTGGAGGGAGTATGCCCCAATTGATCAACAATGTCATAATCACTCTTGCGAATGATCTTCAATACTTCTTCCATCTGCTTAGAAAGATCATCAACAATTGGCACATCAGTTTGTATAAGTTCAATAACATGACCTTTGCCCCGAGCATCAGCAGTAGAGGTAGTAGCTGGAGTAACTGTATTCTTGGAGGTAATTGGAGGAGAGAAAATTCTTCCACTTCTCGTAATCTTACTAGATCCAGCAATATTATCAATATCCAGATTTTCACCAACAATAGGTGCATCAGCCAAGGATTCCTGCTTAACACCATGAATATAAACATCGGACCCATAATGCCAAGGCATAGCTTTATCAGAAGTATATGGAATAGGACCAGGAGTGGTAATGATCATAGGAGCCACCCTAGCTTCAGCGACAATCTTCACAGGGCCTTCAGCAGTAATTTTAATTGGACCCTTACGAGTGATTTTTACAGGTCCCTTGGAAGTAATCCTTACCGGAACTTTATCAACCATATCCACATCTTCAACCTTCGCACCTTTAGTTATATGTTCAACCATGCTCTCTACAGAAGGTGTCCTCTCAAACAATATTGTGTAATTGTCCATGAGGCATTGAATTCCGTCCTTCAATCTCCAGCAACTATCCGGCTTATAAGCACAATAGAAACAATCTTCATGACAACCTGGAAAGAACCCAACTTGTACCAACTTCTTCTTGATAACAGATAATGGTGTAGTCACGTCTGCAACTGAGGAAATATGTGAAACTTCCTCAATGGCATTGACAGTCTTCTCATGATTTGGCATGGGAGCAGTAATCACATTTGGAGTACCCGGAGGGTCAAACTCAATCTCTCCAGCATCAATCATATCCTGAATTTTATTCTTCAATATCCAGCAACTATTGGTATCGTGTCCCTGACAATTTTAATGATATGCACATCGTGCATTAGGATTGTACTTGGGATAGGTAACATTGGGATTCTGAGGAGGGTCCCTCAAAGTGATGAGTTCACCCTTCAACAAGTGTTGCAAGGCTTGGGCCAGTGACATGTTGAGCTTAGTGAACTGTCTTCTAGGCCTCTGTTGATTGCCCTGTGGTGGCTCTGGTGTTGCAGGAGTAGGATTGGAGATATGAACTGCACTCACAGATTGATGCCTCTTATTACGATCAGATTGACCATAAACAACATTTGACTCTTTCTTCCCACTAGGGGGCTTCTTTGTAGTACTGGATGAAGAAGCACCCATTTGGATCTTGCCACTCCTTATACCACTTTCTACGCGCTCTCCTGTCATTATCAACTCAGTGAAGCCAGATGATGAGCTTCCAATGAGATGACTGTAAAAAGGACCATTCAACGTACACATGAACATATCCACCAACTCCCTGTCAGTTTGAGGGGGTTGCACCCTACCAGCCAAATCTCTCCACTTCTGGGCATACTCCTTGAAATTTTCTTTAGCACCCATAGACATGCTCTGTAGTTGCATGCGGGTAGGGGCTAGATCAGCATTGTATTGATATTGCTTATAAAAGGCTTCAGCAAGATCATTCCAATCACGGATGTTTACACTCTCACACTGATAGTACCATTCCAATTGAGCTCCGGATAAGCTCTCTTGGAAGAAATGGATCCACAATTTTTTATCGGCAGTATGGGGTTTGATTCTCCGGACATAAGACCTCAGATGCAGCTTGGGACAAGAGACGCCATCATACACTACAAAAGCAGGGACCTTAAAACCAAGGGGTATAACCACCCCAGATATCAAACTCAGGTCTTCAAAATCCAGCCCAGAAGACTTTTGCAATTCCATAGCATCCATTGTATCCACCAGCATCTTGAACTTATCTTCATTAGGATCATGATAGTAGTTAGCTTCAGAATCAGAATCCCCCATTGTATTATGGAGACTGCCTCCCTCTTTCTCAGACTCTTCAGACTCATAATCTTCAACCTGTTCTTTGGTCTTGACAGGACCTCTGAACCTTCTTCCCATGTTGATTAGGCCTCCTGACCTTCTAGTCTTCTTGGTCTTCTTGGCCAGCAGTGTCTTCAATTCATCCTGCCCCTTGGACAAGTTCAGGATCAACTCTTGGAACTGTGCATTTTGTGCCTGGAGATCTTTAACTGTTTGTTCTAGAGCCATTGCTGAAATAAACAACGAGAAGATAAGAAACCTGTACATAAGAAACCTGTGATGCAATGATATGGTGTATAAATGCGTATGCAATGTTTTCAAGGACCGCAGGATTTAAATTTGTTTAAACAACCAAGAAAGTAAACTTTTATTAGTAATAAATTCGTTTTCCCTTTGGGCTTACAAAATGAAATGAAATAAATACAAAAGATGGGGTTTTAAGTCTCCCATGGACGTTTCCTCTTTGTGTTGAGGTATGAGTTGAGATTCCGCTCCTCGTGAAGTTGTTTTGTTAGCTCCAGAATTCTTTCTTGACTTGCTTTGTAATGAGTCTCGAAAGTATCCCTTTGCTCTTTCAACTGGATCCAGGACCTCTGTAAGTCTTCCATGTCAGTGGGCATGTCTGGGTGAAGGATGGTATAAGAGGTATCTCCTTCAGCAACATGCTCCATAATAACTGGCAGGATGGCAGGATATGGCATCATGAGAGTCTGAGCACGAGATCGCACCCATCTGAGGTAAGCTTCCATAGGAATAGTGTACTTGGGCTCTAGAGTCTTACTGTCAACCTTGTTCACTTTACCCCATGCTCGTATAAGCCTTTGATGGTAACCTTGAAGATCATTGTCGTAGTCAAACACAATACCCTGAATCAACATGTCATGAGGACCATCACTCCGAGCGTAACCAAACTGACGTAAAGCTAAGGAAGGGTTGTAAGTAATTCCTCCTCTTATTCCTAGAAGTGGCACATTAGGAAACTCCCCACAACGTTCAATGATAGTAACATTCTCCATAGATCTAGAGCACCAATGAATATCTGAATGAGAAAGTGACATAATCCTCTTGGACCACCTGAACCCTTGTTCATTCTTCATCACTGAGCGAGGAAGGTGAGAAATAAACCACCTAGATAGCAAAGGTATGCAACACATCAGAGTTCCTCGTGCCTTTGTAGTACGAGTATGAAGAGAGTGCAGAATGTCTCCAAGCAATGTAGGCACTGGATTGTGACTCAGAAATATGTTGATGGCATGAACGTCTATGAACTGATCTGGATTGGGGAACAACACTAAGCCATAAATCAGCAAGGCTAAGATCTCCTCAAAAGCATCATAGCTCATAGCCTTCAAGAACACTTGAGCCTTTTCTATCAACACCTTAGCAAGAATACCCTTAACTCCGCTTCTCATTTCTAAAACAATGTCTGACTTCTTCAGATGTAGAGCTGCAGCAATGACTTCAGGTTTAGGCTCTTTCTCCAAGCCTGTGAAGGGTCTTTGATCAAGAACAGGTATACCCAGAAGTTTAGAGAACTCTTCCATTGTAGGAACCAGCTGGTAGTCGGGGAATGTGAAGCAATGGTGTTTAGGATCAAAGAACTGAAACAGAACACTCATCATGTCTTCATTGAATCCTGAAGTGACTAGATCCAGTAAGTAACCATGTCTTTTGATGAACTGAGAGTTTTCAGACACTTGGGAAACCAACTCCTTAATCATAGCAGGTATCCCTACAAAGTTGATCCTGATAGTGTTTCTACGAGTAGAAGCCATGACCTGCAACAAAGAAACAAAGATAAATCCTTTGGTCCTTGAAATGGTTAGTAAAAATTCTATGCTTATGATGCATGATGATGTCATGATGTTATGCTCAATCACAAACATGTGGCACACACAAACAAGTCACACCATAGCCCTAGGTTTAAAGGCTTGCATGAGGTTTAAAGGTAAGTACCCTTCCCTGAAGTTTAGTTGGTTCATCCTGTCCTATAAAGTAACCAGGTTCTAAGGGATCTCAATATCATTGATCCTTCACAAGGGTGGTTGTTCAGTAGGCAACTTACTTGCCAACCAAAACCCTCCAAGTTTAGAATCTCAATGAGCGTAGTATCGAGTATCAACCAACTTCAGTCTGCACCAAAGCCGGTTATCTCACTACGTTTCTAAAGGCCAAGATGGGATGAATAGGGTTCTAAAAGTCAGTTAGTGTATTGACAACATATGGCAGCCTCATATTATCCTCAACTTTACTTAAGGAACATAAGCACCAACCAAGAAGTCACACTAACTATGGCCACCAGATCAACCATATCGGTATACGCCGTACAGTTTCCTTGGTCTATTGCCATTTACCTAAGGTACATTAGATCCGGGTTAGGATCTTTCACACATAAGAGCACCCCAACAGATAAGTATAAAGCAAACAAGGCAAACAATTTAAAGTGATCTAATTCCTAAGGGTACCCCTCTTTTATTAAATCCCCAGCAGAGTCGCCAGTTCTGTAACACGGTGGGAGAACTGACTTTAGTTAAATGTTGCGAATAGCAAGAGTCGCCACCGACTTTTATTTTATCCAAAGGAAAGGGCATAAAAGAACAGGAAATACCTTAAAAGATTTTTGGGTTCGGGGGGTAGGTTATGTAAAGGGAAGGTGTTAGCACCCTTTACATCCATGGTTATCCATGGGCTCTTAGTTACTTAGCTCACTTTAAAATGTTCTTGAGAAGTGTAGTGTGTGTTTAGAAATTTTCTTAAGTACTTTATAATGATCCATGTACGAATATATATAAAGCCTTTGTTTTGAAAATTGTTTGAAAATGTGAAGTGTTTTTGAAATGTTTGAAAAGGTGAGCAAGTACATAAGAGGAACCTACCCTAAGTTAAGTCTTTTCTGTTCTTAAATATCCTTTAAGTGGTAAGACTATCCCTATTATTAAGGAATAGGTAGTCATTACCTTAGATGTATGAGGGACAAGTGAAGGGACATCTGTGATTAGGCAACTGTAAGGTGTATTTAGCAATTCGAAGGGACTTATCATCTTTATTCGAAAGGGACAAGATCATTTACGAAGGCAACCATGGAGGGACTTGATCTTGTTATCTTTTAAGGGACTAGATGATATAAATAAATGAAGGGACTTTGCTTTACACCTTACTTGACCTTTTTCTTTAGGCAACATGAGAGAGAACCCTTAAGAAGTGAGATGGCGATCCAGGATCGACTTACATGTGTGCGTGTACAAATTCGTATATTTATCTTGAAGTTAATGATCTAAATTCAATTTTAAATACAAACATATTTTACACTCCCTATTTTACTAACCATGGCATTTTACAATAAATCATAAGAAATTCTACAACTATTACATAGTGGGTACAATTACATTATAATAATTAAAATAATTAAAATAAATAAGCATATAATAAATAATCAAATGAGTTAGTAATAATAAACAAAAATAAGTATAAGAAGGTTAGTATAAAAATATAATATAGAAACAAGTTAAAAGTCCAAAGTTAAATAAATAATTATTTTTAAGGGAATTTTAAATAAAAGAAATAAATAATAACAATTATATACTAATAAATATAACTAATAGTTCTAATATTTTAAATTTATATACATATTATAAAAAATATTTGTTAATTTTAATTAAGTAAGCATATAAAAATAATAAATTAAATTCATAAAATAAAGTTAGGGTTTTTAATTGTTTTTAGGAAAATAAATTAGGGTTAATTAATTAATTAAATTATTTACATATAAAAAACTACATACAATAATAATATAAACAAATTATAAAATAAGTATACATAATTAAAATTTACAAACAAATAAATTAAGATTTATAATATAATTAGGGTTTATAACAAATATTAGGTTTTTTTTACATATAAAAATTTAGGGTTTATAAATTAATCTAAATATAATTAAATTATTTATACAAAAACATATAATAATTTATTAAATAATTTTAAAGTTTAATTTTTTTTTTAAATATAAGTTTGGAATTATATACAAGAAAATAATATAACAATTTTATTTTAAACATTTATCATTTATTAAATTAATTATAATATATTATAAACAAAAACAAAATAAAAGAAAATATGAACAAAAACATACCTGGGGCTGGGATTCGAACCCAGGCCCTAGGCTTCACACCCTCAAGACCAACAAGCCAGCCACTGGGCTACGCACGCGCAGGTGATATGGAATGAGCACCAATGCGTTTTGTTTCTTCACCTGTAAAAATCATAAAAAAGCAAAACAATACAAAATGGCCTGGGGGGAATCGAACCCAGGACCATTCATTCATTAACAAACGCGCATACCAACTGAGCCAACAACGTATCTGTGAAATAAATTACAAACAATTCAAAAAAATATTAAAACGAAATTTAAAAATCCAGAAAGCGCGCGCTGGACTTCAGCCTCTACCTCTGGACTTGCGAATTCACCTGCAAAATTTGTTAGGAATTTTCCTGCGAATTCAGCTTCGCAGGTTTTCCTATGTTATTCAATCATCACAAAAACTGTAAAATTTTCCAAAATTAAGCACACCAACAGAATCACCACATCATTTACGACTTAACCATGTCATTGGAATGAATTTATATTAGCTAAATCATTAAACCCTAAAAGATGCCGAAAACCCTAATAATGGTGGAATCCATTCTAGTCCATGAAACTCGAATCAAACTGTCCAGAAAGCTTCTACATCATCATACAAACAAGATTAATCAATCAAAAACAAACAAAATAATATGAATAATCGTAATCGAAAATTGAAAAATTTGAACAAATGTTGATTCGGTTTGTGCATATGGGCATGATTATGATGCTTTTGAGGATTGGGATAGGTTCAGTGATGTCCAAAGAATGTTTTGCAACCTTTAGAATGCCTTGAGAGAGCCTCTAAGTTAAAAACCGAATCTCTCTTTTCTCTTGAAATTTTGAAATTTGTAATGTGTTCTTGAGGCAGCAAATTCGTGTCCCCTCACTTGTGTTATGTTTCTCTATATGTAGTGAATCAAATTAGGTTAAAAAATGTCATGGTTCTTTGGATATTTTGATCATTTGAGATTAAAAAAGATCATGCCATAAAACTTGAATATTCTTTGATATATCATTGCTATTTTGAGACAATCTTCATAATTTTCATATCAATTAAATCCAATCAACTTTCATGACTTTCTAGAAGCAAAATATTTTTAAATCTTCATGATTTTATATTTTATTTAAATTTAAAATGATTTTTAATATAAAAAATCATAAAAAATAAAAATAAAATGAATAAAATTATAAAAATATTAAATAAATTTCGTGCATGATGTCATGGAACACATTGGGTCACAAAAAAGTCAGCCCATTTGAAGAATTATGGTTTTAAGACCCCATTTACTTCATAAATCACTCAAAAATTTCCCAACTTTGCAAGGGCACAAATCCTTCAATTTTAATGCTATGAGGGTGTTCTTGGATATTTTAGAAAGCTTAAAGAGTACTCTAACCAACCCCATTGGTTTCATGTCCATATCTTTTACCATTCTCAAGTTATGCTCTTTTGAAGTTGTTGACTTTTTGTTGACTTTTAAAAGGACCTATAATGTCTTAGCTCATACCTTCCAAATGAAGCATTTTTGGGCTTGACTTGTGAGACACAAAGTTGTATATAATTCAATTTCATTCAAAATGAGCTTTGGATGGAAAAAATTTGATGAAGTATGTGAAATTTATGGCTGGTCAAAGTTCAGTTGACTTTTCCTGAGGAAACCCTAATTTAGAAACTCCTGATTCTTGATGATCCGAAATCTCCTTGATGAATCATGATCAACCCTTGATCAAATGATGAATTTTACTTCATATACTTGATGTTGGCAAAAAATCATGAAGTTTGACTTTGGTTTGACCAACGTTGACCTTAGTTTGACTTTTTAACTGCTTTGACTGATTTTAACCTATCTGATCATCTGACTGAGCAAACCTTTGGGAAAAGTCTTGAAACTTGTCATGGGGATTCTCAAACACATATAAGATGTTATGAAGCTCACTTGAAGTATTGAAAGTCCATTTAGCCTGATAAAAGTCAAAAACCCTAGTTTAAGATGCATTGCTTAGGAGGATGCATTGTCTGAGGGAATTGTCAAACTTTCTGATTGATTGTGAACCTTGTGAACCTTGTGAACCTCATGAGATGTCTGGTGAACCTTGTGAACCTCTTAGTACACAAAGTCTTGTCTTGTGAGGGCAAATTTTGGGGTGCAACACATAGTCGTTGGATGTTGGAACAATTTTGACTTTTATTTTAAAAATAAATAGAGTAATGCAAACGAATGATGACAATGAATTGACAGTATAAAACTTTTTACACTGTCAATGCATATCAATTAAACTATATATATATATATATATATATATATATATATATATATATATATATCTATATATATATCTATATATATATATATATATATATATATATATATATATATATATCATAAATGACTATTATTATCATAAAATTCTTAACCAATGATATTATATAATTGATTTAGAAAATAATTAAAAAAAGTTTTCAAAATTATTAATGAATTAAAACTACATAAAAATCATTTTAAGAAATGAGGTCCTAGGCGATAGTCTTGGTGGCCTACCCCTAGGGTCGGCCCTGAAGACACTATTATTTGATTTAATGATGTGTACATTGTAGTTTGTTTTGTGCCATTTTGGTTTTGATTTAATATACAATTTTTGTTTCTTAATGGAATTTTGTCATTTATGCAATACGGTTTTTGGTCTAATACAATTCATAAATGGGTGTGTTGTTATTTCTGGTCCGATACGGTTCAAAAAAATTCTGGTTAAAAATTAAGAATTCAGTGAAATTAAAAAACATTAAAAAAAAAAATTTCACAAAGATTGTTTTATAAAACCGTTGTTATAAGCAAAGCGTTATCAAGAATAATAAATGCCAAAAATGGTGTTTCTAGGGATCGAACGCAAGAACTATAAATTATTTCACAACTAATGTTTAAAACAACTGATGTTATATGTAGGAAAACATATAAAACCGTTGTTATAAGCAGAGCGTTATCAACAAACTTTAAATTAATAATAAGATTTCTTAGTACAATGGTTCTAACAATTACAAGACAAAACTATACAGAAATCTAACATTAGAATCTTTCATAGATAACTATAAACTTGTCTCTCCAAATTTTAGACGAATCACCCTCTGAAATTATGACAACTCCATGTTGGACAAGTAATTCTGAAATAACTCGTCCACAAAGAATGAAGAATATATTTCCCTTATGAAAGGAAGAAAAAGTCCTCTTAAAATAGTCAAACATAACTTGAGGAAGATCAATTTGCAAGTCTGAATTGAGAAGTAGTAGAAAATAATTTTCAATAGGGTACATGAGGTCTAAATCCTTATCCTCAGGAAGCAAGTTAGAGTTCAAAATTTGATTCCAAACAATTGCATTAGGATGAAGATTTGAGACCGCTGATGTATTAGAATGATCCACAAAGATATGCCAAGTAGGAAGATAATGTTCCCAAACAAGAGTTCCTAGGATTTCTCTAATCTCCTCATAATTGATCACATTAGCAATCGCTTCAGAGGTTACTGTTATAGAAACACCAGTTTCCTTAGAAATAATAGCACACTCAGAATTCAGCTCAAAAACGGAATCATTAATCCAAAATTCTCTGACAAGAATTGGATAAGTGAAACCACAAAGCATCTTAAAGTATCCATCCAACTTTATTCAAACACAATCTTCCAAAAGTTAAAACCTAACTTAAGAAACTCATCAAAATCCATAAACTTTCATTGATGATAACTAGTAAATTCAAGGAAGACCTGACTTGGGAAGTCATCTCAAGTT
Organism: Lathyrus aphaca; assembly: GCA_963966055.1. Lineage (NCBI taxonomy): Eukaryota > Viridiplantae > Streptophyta > Magnoliopsida > Fabales > Fabaceae > Lathyrus > Lathyrus aphaca. Next base: position 119,843,398 of record OZ014521.1, on the reverse strand, counting down.
TGGCTTGATCAACACACAACCAAAGAGAAAATAAAAAGAAGATAACCGAACAAGATTCCTAAAGGAATAAGAATCTTGTCAGAAGAAGGACATAATGATGTTTCACATGTCAGGGAATAGTGACAGTAAATATATAAAGAAAAACATCAGTATCCAAAGGTTCTTATCCACCATATTTCTTGAATCCACTAGATGAGTTTCACCTTTATGACAATTTAAGTAATTTAAAAGTTTTTTGGAAAAACTTTTACTTAAACTGCTTTATCAGGAGTAAAGAATCTTCGTCTAAATATTATAATCTAACAATTTTTAGAAGGTATTATCCATCAGAGTATAATAGGTCTAACCTTATAGATAAATATCTTATGTCAATCACCAGTCTCCAAGATTCTATTCAAAACCAACATTTCCTCTTGAAACAAGAGTCATGAGTTATTAATGAATATTTAATTGTTTCCCTTTGACAACTAACAAACAACAGTAACCTCACAAAAAGTGAAGAAATTGTTTCCATAAATATGAACATCGTCTAGCTTAATGAATTATTCAGTATAGATAAATACAACATAATATCTTCTTAAAGATTTTTGAAGATCCTTTTACCAAAAGAACTTCTCTAAAAATATAACAAAAACTTTGTATGTAATCCACACAAATATCTCATTGAATCAAGAGATAAGCCAAAAAATAACAAAATACCTTTATTTTTTTGTTGTTTTCTCGATCACACTTATATCAGTATTCATACTTGACCATAAATTCAAAATACCGTTTTGAGTGAGTTGTATGCTCTTCTTCCATCATATGTTGTAAACAACCTTTGATAAGTACCATGAAAGATGCCCCTACTTTTTTGTTTGATATCTACAGCAAATACATTTGAATAATGACACTCATATTTCCATGAGACCATTCATGTAAGTACTTACAGACTTTTCCTTGCCTTATGCCTTAATTTGATATCAGTATCATGATTCACTCCACAATATGATTCAAGGATGAGTCATGATATGTAAAATATCTTATTCTTAGCAGAATCATTGACTTCAATGTCTTGGATTAAATCTTTTCACATTGAAATATTTGGCATGCATAGAACCAGATAGTATTAGCTATCAGAGATTGACACAAAACAAATTAAAGCACTTTCATAGTATTGCTGGCAGAACTCAATGACAAGTTGAAGATTTCTTATAGAATTGTCTTTTAACAAAAATTCCATGATGACCCTCAATCAATGAGTAATTGAATCTTTTAAGGTATCACCTTAAAGAACATATTCCTTATTATCAAATATTGAAGCAAGATATATTTGACAAAATATTTTTCCCTTCAATAATTGATTTTTATTTTAGGACTCAGATGCTTCATCAGAGGCAGTATTGACTGGCAGAGCCTGATTACTCTTCCATCTGAATCCTGGACTAATTCCAGCTTCAAATGAATATGCAATGAAGACCTTTTAACATTAAGTCCTGGTAGTGTTTCTCCTTGCTTTCAGATTTGGGAAACTAGTTGAAATATTAATATTTTAGAAACTTATGAAGTTACACTTCTATCAACTGATGTCACAACCCATTCATCCAGTCAAGAAGTTCTTATGATAAAAAATATAAATTACTCATCATCATACGTTCCATAGAATCAAGCTTTAGGAACGGTGATTTGTTGGATATATTTTCATGATCTAATTCCATTTATTTTCTTTGAAGATTGCAAGACAAACCAACAAAGCAAAGTAAATTCAAGTTGTATAACTTCTTCAATAACTATGATCTCAGGTTTAAATCCAAAAGAATCTTATCAGAATTTTCTTGAAAGGATTAGATGAAGTGTAACTAGACAAGCTTCAAAACTGATTCTTACAAATCTAAGCACGAGGATTCAAAGATAGTTTGAGCATTAGACATATCAATGATGTTGACATACTCATAAGTGAGATATAACGCCTACCAGAATGCAACTACCTCTGAAGATATTCAATAAGCTTCTTCTAAGCTAGTGATAGAGACTTTCAAACTGATCATCTCTACACCATCAACTTATATAGTAATGCCTTTCTCAAGGATATTCTATAGACCTTCAAAAATCCCTTTTATCAATACCAATGAGTTAAAAATATACTTTGTTTTTTCAATAATTTAAATTAAGTGGAATCACCATTTGAATATGGTAGGAAACGTAATATGATATTTTTCATGTGGTACTTGATTATTTCTTAAAGGAAGGTCTTTAACGAATATACTTTTCTTATTGGATCATTATCTACGCTACTGTTAAGCCTTATGCACAAATCATGCTTTGATACCAATTGATGGTGAGAAAAGTACACAAGAAGAAGGGGTTGAATTGTTTTTTTTTGTTTTCAAGTTTGCATCTGATCAGAGTTTAGAATCTAAACTGGTGTTCATAAGCAAATAAATAATAGTAAAAGACACAAAGATTTATACTGGTTTCTCCCAACTGAGAGTTGTACAATCCCTTTACTTCACAAGATATTTTCACTATAATCAAATCATGATTATAATCACTTATTCATTATGCATAAGAATTTTACAATTTCTCAGACCCACAGTCCAAGACTTCCTGCTCAAGTTCCTCACTTGAGACTTCCTGCTCTGGTTCCCCGAACCCAAGACTTCCTTGCTCAGGCCCCCATCCTAAGACTTCTGCTTAAACCCATCAGGTTCAAGACTTCTGCTCCATCCCCTCAGGTTGAGACTTACCTACTTAGGTTCCACAAAACCAATACTTCTTCTTAAACCCCCCAGGTTCAAGACTTATGCTCAAGCCCCTCAGGTTGATATTTCCCTTCTTAGGTTCCATGAACCCAATACTTTTACTTAAACTCCTCAGGTTCAAGACTTCTTCTCAAGCCCCTTAGGTCGAGACTTCCCTTATTAGGTTCTATGAACCCAATACTTTTTCTTAATCAATATACTTGATTAAGACTTTCAATGCTTTATCACACATCAAGAGACTTATATGACTTAAGCATCTTGGCTCAAGACTTAATCTAAATTGCTAAACAAGTTCAGCAAAATAGAGAAAAGGTGTACTTGATACAAATATCAGAGGTATGAGAATGACCATAACAAATACCTAAAGCTCTTAAGATTTCTAAGATATTAAATGTGTAAGAAATCTTAAGGCTTTTACGATTACAACTACAACAAAAATTCCGCATACTCGATAGAGTTGATAATTGCTGACCTTGTTACTCCTTCTAGATAATCATTGTTAAAGATTCAGCTTGAACCTTCAGACACACACACACACACACACACAAACACACACGCACACACACACACACGCACACACGCACACACACACACACACACACACACACACACACACACACACACACATATATATATATATATATATATATATATATATATATATATATATATAGCCTTTTCAGAAGCTAGCCATTGGAAGAGATAACTTGATCAGAATTTTTGTTTTTACTCCATAGTATAATTGACGTTAAAGATAGATACACCAAAATATCTTTATCCATTGTGTAATATGTTTAACCATTGAGTCTTTAAAGGAGAATATACTAATAGAGTCGTTGAGAATAGATATCAATAAATCATTCCAACCTTTATTGAGCCTTGTGATCTTAGACTCTAGCTGACAAACTGATATGAGAATGTAGCCTACTTTCTAAATACATACAACTTCAGCTTTATCACCAATTATGAATGGTACCGAAAGCCAATTTACATGCACTAAGTGTAGAGACAATTATGTTACTGCTTCTAATGCTTAGACATCCAGCTTCAGATTCTACACCATATATCACTTAGCAAGCGTTTTTCAGATTCTTACACCACCAAAAGATAACAATCCAACAACTCTCAAGTGTGCCAATGCATAACAGATTATGAATATATATTTATAAGTATAAGAACCTATAAACATGTAACACACATCAAATAATCTGTTAACAATGAAAATCTTGAGACTGACTGTAAATAAAATGAAAATCATGAGTGTAAATGACATTTCTGAGGCATAATTGAGGTGAAACATTGATTGTCCCTGCATGCTTAGCTACAACTATAGATCCATTAGGTAAGTAAATATTAACAGATTGAATTTGATGATATGATTTAAACAAGTGTAGGGAAGAGCAAACATGATAATTAACACCTAAGTAAATGATCCAAAACGAAGAGTTAACATGAATTGAACATAATAATGTGGAAATTTGATTCTCAATTGGTAAATGACGAAAATGAGTGGCTGGAGTTGGGATATGATTGGAACTAGGATTGGGCGTAGAACCTTGAGGATGTGGCATTATGTTTGTTTGTTGTAGCAAGCTAATCAATTAAGAATATTTCTCTTAAGTGATATCTTAAGCTTGGTTGCTTGATACACCTTTTTCACCATTAGAAGTCACAAATTGAATATAAGCATTTGAAACATTTGAAATATTATTGGATACCTGCTTTTTACCAAAACTAGGAAAACCATGCTTGTGATAACAAACTTCAATTGTGACTTGATTTATTGAAATATGTGCGTATTCTGCCATATTTCTTGGATTGATGAAATCCACCATCGGAAATTGAAGCCTTGCTGTAAAATTTTCTTGCATCATAGGCATTGATCAAAACATTGGTGTCATCAGTGGAAAGAATAGAATCAAGTTTTAAGAGTAGGGAAACATTGTTACTCTTTTCTTGAATGACCATAAAATAGATTCTATTGATAGAGGGTAGAGGATCCATTAACAAAAATTGAGTCTTAATAGCTGAAAACTTATCATCCAAACCTGTTAAAAATTGAATAATTTGATCTTCAACTCTAAATTCTCATGCAGATTGCATTGATTCACAATGACATGGATGAATACACATACATGTTGGTTTATGTCTCTAAGAATTCAATTCTTCCTACAATTCTCTCATTTATGTGAAGTAATAAAGGACATATTTTGAGCCTTGCTTGAGATTTTTTATCTCTATTCTAAGACTGGATACACGACGACATGGATGAATACACATACATGTTGGTATATGTCTCTAAGAATTCAATTATTCCCACAATCCTCTCATTTATGTGAAGTAATCAAGGACATATTTTTAGCCTTACATGATATTTTTTATCTCTATTCTGAGATTGGGTACACGATTACAATCAGTTTTGGCATATCATTCTTTAAGATCATTCCATACATCTATAGAGTTTCCAAGAAAATAATAGTCTGAACAATTGGAGCAGTAACAAAATTTATGATCCATGAGTGCACCAAACAATTGCATTGTTCCCATGCAATGCGATTCATATAAGAAATATAAGGAACTGCAATGGAACCATCAATCACGACTACAAAATTCACCTTCAATAACATAACATTACTACAACTATACCTTCCACCGTAGTAATATCGCAAATTGGATGCACCTAATGTTTATTTTTTAAAAGTTATTTAATCACTGTTGATATAAACAATGTGGTGATAAAGTGAGTGGTACGATGTTTGAATCTTGGCAACGACTTTCTTTCCATTTCTCCTATTAAAAAAAACGTGTGTCACTTAATTTCATAAATAAAAAAATGAAAATTATTTAATCACGATTTTAATATTCAACTATTGTAATATGATCTGTACAACCTTTGTTCTTCCCAAAAGAAAGAAACGTTCTTCCCAAAAGAGAGAAACGACTATAATCATTATTGAAAATGTTCATCATTTCTTAAGATAGTCACAAGTCATTCAAGAATATCAACCATTAGAAGTAATCATTGCAAGGATTAAATCATCAAATATTTCATCTTCGACCTCTTATATAAATGCACAGTTTCATATAATGAATTTCCACTTCTTCAAACTATTCTTCTTAACTTCCTATAGCAACATGAGTTCTCCATCTAAGAATGCTTACAAAAATATGTCAACTGAAGTCATCATAATACAATAACATCAACAGTCAATTGAAGAGGTCCACCCATCTAAATCGAATGTTGTTAAGGATACACTGAGGGTGAGGAAGGCCAAGAATAATAAGAAGAAAAAAATGCCGAGTAAGATTTTTTACTATGATTCTAATGAAGGTAGTGAGGAGTGAGTCATAGATTATGAAGATTCCTTCAGTTCTAGGGAATATTGTTTCGATTTAGACATGAAATTATGGTATCAAATACGAGATGTCACAACTTTAATATCTGAACAATAACAAGGTAAAAAAAATATAAATAAAAGGGCAGTAACATAAGAAATTGTTAACCCAGTTCGGTGCAATCACACCTACTATGGGGGCTACCAAACTAGGAAGGAAATCCAATATCAATAGTATCAATTAAGAGTTAAATCACTCAGTTTGCACTCTTCACTTAATCACTGCCCAATGCAATTTCTATCTAAGAACTCTTAGATAAGAGACACACAGTGATAATACAAGAAAATTACAAAGAAAGAAGAACACTCTTCCAAGACAAAAACTTGATCTTGCTTAAAATATTCAATCAAGAACAAAAACACTCATGCTTAAAAGCTTAGAGTGGAAAAAATAAAACTTAATATACTCAGTCCAACCCTAATATCAAAATGATAATAGAGTGGCTCACAAAAAACGCACACACAAGGAAACCCTAAATCTCAAAAGCACTAAGCTTCACAATTCACATTCATTCAAAGTCTTTAAATTAGGTTAAACATCCTGTATATAGAGCGTTCTGAATGAGCCTAGATCATATAAAAAAATTCCAAAGATTCGATCCCATGATATACTTTAAATCAAGGATAAAAAGATCTTCAAAATCTCCAAAAACTTCACATAAAATAGCTTCTGTAATGGACAACAAAACTCCCTTAATATTTGCAGACACAAGAGCAAATCACAAAAAAAACACCTGCTAAAAAAGTGAAGATAAAATATTTATGCATCAGGATGTCCTAGATCAGACAAAACAAATGTTACAAACTCTGATCAGACATCACAAATAAAACCTGCACAAATGTTTTTCAAGCATGTCAGAGACATCTTATAAGACATCAAAACACATGATAATGATTTCCTACACATGCATCCAAACCTAGAACCTACACAAATGTTCTTCAAGCATGTTAGAGACATCTTACAAGACATCAGAACACATGATAATGTTTTCCTACACATGCAGCCAAACTAAAACAAAACATATAAAGATCATAACAACAACAAAAATTTGGTTGCACAAGATAGGACATCTGGTAAGAACACCGCCCAATCAGAACAATAACTCTCCTCAAACAGTCAACCAAACATAACAGCAGAACAAATAAATTAGATTAGATTATCTAAATCTCCCCATTTTTATCCATAATATGTCAGCCATATCAAAATAGGATCATACTCCACAATCAGGAAAAAACTGCTCCCACTTAACACATGATTACTATTCAAAAGAGAGAGAACACTCACCGGCTTCCCATATTAGTAGAGGAAGCATCATCATTGTTAGGAGCTCTAACAACCGTCTTCTTTGCAGCAACTTTCTTTACAGGGATAATGTTTTGAACACCATCTTCAATATCATGGTCTAAGTCATTATCATACACATCAACATTCTTCAACTTGCTCTTAGCAGGGGATACAACAACAAAAAATTTGCCTTTCCTTGTCTTTATTCTCATGTCAACACCAGGATTCACATTCTTAATCAATTCATCATCAGATGATTCAACACCATATGATTCATCATTTGATATAACATCTTCCACAAATACATAATAGAGATGATGTGGGAGACAACAAAATTGAAACATTTGAACAAATTGCAGTTGGAGAACTGAAATGACTTGACTAGTCTTCCCACACAACATTAATTGCCATAGATCCTTATTAATGCAAATCCTTAACTTACCCCTTTAGATTTCAAATTGATTAGCATCCAAGGCTTTAGTGAAAATGTCAGCCATTTGTAAATCAGTGGCTACATGTTCTAAAGCAACAATCTTTTCTTCAACCATCTCTCTAATGAAATTATGACGAATATAAATATGCTTGGTTCTGCTATGTTGAATAGGATTCTTGGAGATGTTTATAACACTTAGGTTGTCACGGTATAATGTCATGACGTCTTGTGGGATATTCAGTCAACATCTGCTTCATCCACACCAACTGAGAACAACTACTTCCAACTGCTATGTATTCAGCCTCAACTGTAGATAGAGACACACAATTTTGTTTCTTGCTGAACCAAGATATCATATTATTTCCCAAGAAGAAGCATCCTGTAGATGTGCTTTTTTTGTCATCAACACAACCTGCCCAATCAACATCACAGAAACCGCTCAACATAAAATTGATGCATGTGAATATAGCATACCATAATCACATGTGTCATTGACATACTTTAAAATTCTGTTTACTTGGTTGATGTGACTTATTTTGGGATCAACTTGATATCTGTCACAAACACCTACAACAAAAGCAATGTCGGGCCTTTGATCCATATTCACACCCTTTTCATCTTTAGACAACTTCATATGAGTAGGAGCAAGTGTCCTTTTGTGGCTAGTATTCTCCATTCCGAACTTCTTAACAATATTCATGGCGTATTTACTCTGAGATATGAATATAGAGTCTTCCATTTCTTTAGCTTGAAGACTAAGAAAATAAGTTAATTCACCAACAAGACTTATCTCAAATTTAGACTACATTTGTTTGACAAAAGGTTGAACCATCTCCTCATACATCCCACCAAACACAATATCATCAACATAAATTTGAGCAATCATGAGATTTTTTCCTTCTTCTTTAACAAAGAGAGTCTTTTCTATGCTACCTTTTCTGTACCCATTTTCAACAAGAAATTTTGTAAGTATCTCATACCAAGTGTAATACCTCAAAATTTGCCCTCTCATTTCCTCAACATTTTGCATAGCATTTGGCATAAATAAATTCATGAAATAATCTAAAACACTACATCATGTGCATCATAGCTGAGGCATAGGTATGTGATCATTGATTGGAGCAATTTAAGGCTATACAAAGGCAACCAAGGAGCCACAAATCTTCTCAACCTTGTGCAAGGGGTTCACAACATCCCACAAGTATTCACTTGAATCCACAAGTCATGAAAAGAAATGAATTGATCAAAGGAGGCAAGTGTAAACACCCCAAATTTTCCCTCACCCATTCACACCATGGCTTGTGATCATTTCATATACATAAGTTCAATCATAGCATCTCATATCACATTTGTGATTCACTGCATTGTTTCTAAGTCATCTGCATCTAGGGTTTGTGATCTGAGCAACCCAAGAGCCATTTGAGCCACTCCAAAGGTCATCAATCACTTCAAAGGGGTCCATTTTTGTTCAAACATCATATTATATCCTCTCAAAGTTAAGAATGTCAAAAAATCACAAGAACTGAGAATGGCATGGAAGCAGAGCCAGGTTTAACTGCACAGATGACCTAGAATTAGGGTTTTGGTTTCAAAAGCCATAACTCCAAATTTTTTGGTCATTATTGTTTCTATTGGTCTCTATATGGTATAGGGATAATGCACATCAATTTTCATGAAGAAATTCCATGGGGAAGTCATCTGATCAAGAGTTGACTTTTTGAGCAAGTCAGTACAAAATCAGGGCATCTGAGGCCCTCAATGACCCAACCAAAGGGTGTTCTTCATCATTTTGATTGTGTATGATCTTTATTTGATCATAGAAGATGTTATAAGTTCACAAAATTGAATAATTTCAAGCCATTTGCAAAGTTGACTTTTTGGGAAAGTTGACTTATAATGAAAATTGCCATTTTGGGAAACTTTTTCAACCTTTGCTTTTTGATTCAAAAATGCTTCAAATGGAAAAACTTTGGTCATGAAAGTTGTAGAATGGATCATTCCCTTTTCAAAAAGTACAAGAACTTGTTCTAATTCATTTTGGATCAAAAGTTATGGCTTGTCAAAGTTGGGAAAAATCACATAATTTCAAGTTTTCTACCAAAGAGGCAAAGTTGCAAAACCACTTGCCAAGGAAAAATGTGCTATCAAATGGACTTCTAAACTTCATACAAACATGAACCAAGGCCTAAAAGTCAGATTGAATCAAAGAATCACTCATTTTTGTGAATTGTGGGGCAAAAAACTTCAAAAGGGCCAAAGATGAACCAAGTTGCAAAACCTCATTCAAACCCTAATCCACTTGCTTGCTGATTTCATAATTGATCCTAGGGCTCTCCACACTTCTTGCTGCGCAGGACACCCCTCTTGTCCTTGGCTAGCTATGAGCTCATACCTCTCTTACACAAAGTTTGACATTTTGGCCAAAGACCCATACCAATCACAATAGGGCACACCAACTCCACAGGCCTATCCATGAGTGATAAGTGGACCAAAGGCAAGCCATAGCACAGAATAATTCATGCTGAAACAGACCCCAAGCCATAGTTCCAAGTTTATGCTTCATTTGCAAAACCATTCGAAAAACTCTCCACAAGCATCAAACACACAAACAAACTTCACCATTGATCTCAACATGACTCACTGATCACAAACCAACCATTAAAACAACCTGAAAGTCACTAAAACCAAAACACGATTTCCTTTCCCCCTTGAACAGAACTCTGTCAATCTCCCAAACCAGCCATCCCCAAAGCTTTCTAAGCTTCATTTCATCATCAGAGGGTTCAAGGGAGTGGACTTGCAGCAAAGGAAAGGCCAGAAAGCCCAGAACCAGGAGATCCCATCTCAGGTAGCCATCTCAAACTTTTTTCCAGAAACTCCATTTTGAGTTCTTAAACGATTCTATGTGCTCCCCTGATCATGGGGATATGATTATTTTTGAAAATGGTTGAGAAACCAGGATGTATGATTGCTCTGAAACTTTCTGACCTAAAAATTATTTGCTTCGATTCATGTTGTTCTTGAGTGATAAATGATTTTTGAAGATTGATTCGTGTTTAGGGTTGTTTAAGGTTTGATTCTGGAGCTTTAGGGGGTTTGGGGGGAAGTTTTGAAGGAGTTAGCAACTTTCAGGTGAGAGTCTGGCCGGAGAAGATGACCGGAGGTCTTCTCCGGCCACCTGAAAGTCATTAGTGACTTAAATGCGTTTAGGGCTAAGTTTGAACGTGGACCTTTGATCTGGCTGACTTTTGTTGACTCCCGCGCGTTCCAATGGCCAGGATGCTTTCATTAAACCCTAATCCACGTCATTAATCCTTTTAATTGAGTTTATAAATTAATCTGGCCAGTTTGAATCTCAACCCTTAGATCTGGCGCCAGTCAATTCGCGCGTTCCTTGTTTAAACCTCAGCCTTAGATCCTGCATACTTTCCATTTAATTTCCTTTTATTTTCATTTTATTTGTTTTGTTTTGTACATTTTATTAAAAATAGTAAAAAAGGTCTAAAAATTCTGAAAATTTTTATTCAAGCTTTTATTAATTTTCAAAAACCAAAAATATTTTTATTTTTATTTTTTGCATTGAAAAATATTTTTAAATCATTTAAAAGTTTATTTTTAATTGATTAATGAGAATTAATTAATTAAAAATACTTTTAAGTATTTAAAAATCACCAAAAAATTCATATTGCATTTAAAATCATTTAGAAACATTGTCCAACTTTCAAACCAAATTTATTTTTTGATCTTGATGCCTTTTGACAATTTTCAATGGATTTAATTTCATTTCAAGGCATTATTTTGATTCAAACTTCAAAAATTCACTTCTGCCTAACCATTGAGAGTTGGACAATGATTCTTTTTGCATTGCATCTTGCATATCATGTAGTTTATAGGATTAAATTGGCATGAGTTGATCTTGCATTTTCAATTTGTTTGACATTTTTCTTGACAAGGTACCTTAGAACCCTAGCCAACTTAGGAAATTCATAACTTGCACTAGTTTAAGAATTGGATCCTCTCCTTTGGGTAGTGAGTTTGTATAGGTTCAGGGTTCCTTTGAATGAATTTTCAAATTTTTATCATAATGTTTGCTTCTGGTTTAGAATTTTGTTTTGTGTATTGATCATGAACCCTAATTTGGGCTTTCTTTTGCATTCATCTTACACTTGCTTGCATACCATGACTTGCCATGACATTTTATGCATTCATTTGATTCATGATACATCTTAAGACATATTAGAATCATGTTTGATCATTGCCTCTTTCATTTGCCATGTTGTATGTCATTTGCATTTCATAACTTTTCATGTATGTTCATGGTTCTAAGCATGTTTCTTTTGCATTCCATATGTTTGTATGATCATCCTCATGCTTTGTTTTATGTTTTCATCATCTCTTAGCATCATTAACATCATACTCATGCTTCTGTTTTTGGTTTGCATCATCACACTTCATCTCATTTTGCATTGCATTTCATTTCTTTTGCTAACTTTTCAGGTGGTAAGTTGTTTGAGAAGTGAATTTGCCTTCACTTCTCACATTCTCTTTTCATCTCTTTCATACTTCCCTTGCTGCATTTTGTATGTGTATTGGATTGAGCTTGCTCACTCTTGTTCATCTTACCTTCTTTCTTCAAGCAACTTGTCTTCTTAAGTGAAGCAAGTTGTCTTACTTCATTCTGCTTCTTTCTCTTTTCATTTGCTTCCCTCCTTGGTGGTTCTCTGAAGATCTTTATCTTAAACCTCACAAGCCCTAGGACTTCCAAGCATGATAACAATTAGGGTTTTGATTAGTCCCCCATGTAACACCCCAAATTTGCCCTCTTCTTTTTTTAGCATCATATCGCGTCATAGTCATCATAACATATCATATATCTAGCATCTTGCATAGAAAAATGAGGCATAACACTCACATGTTCCAGCATAGGGCATATGACCAACCATCTGGAAGATTTGAAGCACTGCAAATAAAAATCAAGACCTGGCAAAAATCTCACAGGATCAGTCTGCACAAGCTCTGTGTCATGTTCAAAGCTTAAAAAGGAAGAAAGGATCAAAATCAGCTTGAAACGGCGGGCGCCGATGCATTTTTGAGGTTTCCCTCCAAAAAGGGGGAAATTCAAATTTTGCATGCGTTAACCGGTTAACGCATATGGTTAACCGGTTAACAGCTGCGAAATTTGAATTTCCAGCAGCAAATTTCAGCATGTGGTTTTGGCTCCATTTTCCAATTTTCTGAATTTTATTCATTTGAATTTCATTTGAATTTGAGAAGGATCTAGAGCATGTACCCAAACCTCTTGCCAACCCTAAATCCAAATCACATTACCAAGCCATATTTTTGGATCCCAAACCAAAATTTTGGGCCCCAACCCTAAACCATATTTATTCCATTTCCCTCCAAACCAAAGGGCTCTCCCTCATTTTTTTCACTCTCATTCTGAATTTTCACTTCTCTCACTCACAATTCTCTCACTTTTCTCTCCCAATTTTCCAAATTACTCAAAGTTCCTCTTTGAAGATCACACAACCTTGCCTTGAGGTGTGTAGATCTTGGAACTAAACCTCCATTCTTAGCTTCTTTGCATCTTTTTGCTGGTTTAATTGGTGATTCAGATCTGGTTTGGGATCTAGAAGTGCTTTCGGATCAAAATTCTGCGTCAAGAGCTTGATCTTGCATTTATTTTGCATGGAGGGTGGAGATTAGCATCGGATCTTCAAGGTTTTGCGCGAGATCTATCATTTTCAGCATAATCAACAATTACCAAAGCATACCTCCGCTTTGTAGGTTGGTTTAATTTCAGATCCAACTCTGTTTTTAGCTTATTTGCATTGCTTGTGCTTTAGATCCACCATGTGTTTGTGTAATTGATTGTGTTGCATGATTTGATTGGTTGATTGGTATCCGGATCCGATTGTTAGTGTTCATGAGCATAATGTTATGGATTGATGTGCATTGATCTATTTTTCCATGTGTAATTGAGTGCTGGTCTGGTGCAGCTTATTTGAATAAGCTGTTTTTGAGCTGCTGTTTCTACAGGTTTTTGCTGCTGTTTTTACAGTGTTAACCGGTTAACGCATATGGTTAACCGGTTAACGCCCTGTTTCTGTGCGTGTTTTGTGCAGGTTTTGACTGGTTAACCGGTTAACGCATATGGTTAACCGGTTAACACTGATGCAGAATGGTTTTTCAGGGCTGTTTTGAGTTTGTTTGATCCCTTTGCTTGTTCTAATTGCCGTGAATCATTGTATGATCATTAAGCATGATATTTTAGGGTGTTTGCTTGCTGGTTGATGTATGTCTTCATGTTCTCGACGCGTAAATCGTGTATTTGCAATGTTGGCATGGTGTTTGATTTTTGCTTGCAAGAACCCTTGAACATGTTTAATTCCATGTTTGTGGTGATTGATTTGCTGGATTTTTGCTAACACTTCAGGGGCTCATGGTAAGAGAAGTGTGGATGTTTATCCACATTTCAACCTTTTCATCTTTCCTCTTTTGTTATTTGAACTAACCCTTTGTTGTTGGGCTTAGGCCTTTCTCATCTCTTCTTTTTCTTCTCTTCCTTCTTCATTAGGATAGAAACCTCACAAACTCTAGGAATTCCATGCATGCTAACTTAGGATAGAGGCTTCCCTCTAGTTTTTTTCCTTTTGCTCCTTTGGTTCTATCTCTCTTCTCATCTTCAAACTTAATTTTAATTCACTTAATAAAGGTTGAGTACTTTCATGTGACATGAGACTTTGCTATGAGATGTTCACATGCGTCCCATTTCGGGGCGAGGTGTGAGTCATCACTCGTGGTGGATAGGTCTTAGCATGAGTACCTCACAAAGAAAAAACTAAAAAAACACTTCTTAACCAAAAAACCACAAAAACACTTAATAATGATAATAGGTTAGTGTGCTTGAGCCTTCACTTGTGGGACTAGCTTTGGGGATTTCCTCCATCGATAGGTGTGCCTCTTGCGCATTCCATTTCGGGATGAGGTGAGATGCGCACATCCCATTGAGTAAGACTTAAGTACACTCACCTATGCAAACTTTCACTCATAAAAGCTTCTAAAAAACACCAAACAAACAATAAGCGTCTTTCCTTCGGGAATTCTTTTCTCATCTCCTTCGCTCCGTCCGCGAACTTGCTCCTACATGTCACTTTGCAAGACGGTAACGCACTCGTCGTCCGAGTCTGCAACACCTGAGCAATGGCATAGGCAGTTCAAGCCTTAATTCACAAGCAATTTCCTTTTAGTACCCCTAGTTAGGGGAACTACGGCGTCTCTGATCCTCATTATCCCGATGAGGTACGTAGGCAGCGGGGTAGGGCCCGTTCGAGCACAATCTTTATTTTCCCTACATTTTTCTCGTTTTCTTATTCGGTTCTTTTTTCAGTTCCAGTTTTATTTTCTTTTGCTGCATCTTTCATACCCTCACCCTTTGAAACAGTTTCTTTTGCAAGCGTGGATCCCGTCGGGTACGGCGGATGATCTGGGGTGCTAATACCTTCCCAGGTCATAACCGACTCCCGAACTCAGTCTCTTTGGTTCGCAGGACCCGTGTCCTTCCTTTTCTTTCTTCTGGTTTGTGCAGCATTACCATTCCCTCTCTTCGGGATAAAAATGCCTGGCTGGCGACTCTATTCTTCTTCCGCGCCACTTTCGCGTTTGTACCAGGATGGAAATCCTCGGGAGCGACAGCTTGGCGACTCTGCTGGGGATCGAACCCAGAATCTCTGGTTCCCCTGTGAGTCTCTCCTAGCGCTTGTTTGTTGCTGTTCATTGGGTGATGCTTGTTTGATGTGGCTTGTTGTACTGTATTGTTGTTTATTTACAGCTTTATTTACAGCTTTATTTACAGTTTTCAGTACTTATTTTCCGCATCATTTATATCATACTGGACTGTCTGGACTGGTTTTCTGTTTGGCGGGATGGGCGATACTGTTTCTGAGAGATAAGCCAAGTACCCGGCTTGAGTGCACCCTAGGATTAGAAGTGGACATATTGTACTCGCATGTGGCATGATGAGTGGCGATGTGTTTCACGCCCAGATTGCGACTGTCTTGGAAATATCTTGTGTGGGGATTTCCTCCACTTCGGGATAGGACCTTAATGGTTATGTGCATCTGGGGACCGATCATTGAGAACCTTTGTGGAAACAACCCTCTCCAGTGGTGACAGTGGCAGACCACATTTTGTGGCAAACCCATTCGCACCCGAGGGTCCACTGGGAACTCGCATAGGATGGCCTGGTTCTCTTATAGGAACTCAGTCAAAGCATCTGGTCGTATGGCATTAGTACTGTATCCTACGGGCTGAATGTACTATTGTTTCTCGATTTCAGCGCTTGAAGCTGGGAACCTGTAAGGGATGCTTGTTTTCCCGGACTCAGCTGAGGCCTCCCTGCGTAGTATATAATGCCTAACCGATTCCCTGACTTGGTCATGAGCCACTTCTCGGAAATGGTGAAAGTATTATTGCTATTCGGCTTTGAGAGTCCGTGATGTTTGACCCGGAGCACACCCGTGAGATTTGGGATGGGTTTACAGGTTTGCAGGAACACTTGACCTCATCATACCCTTGTTATCAGTGCAGTTCATGTTATGATGCAGTTACTTTGGTTCCGGAGTTCTGGTTTTCTGGTTCTGGTATTCGTGATACTATGGTCCTGAGATTTTTCTTCAGAGGGTTGTGGTTATCAGAGAGGGTGACTCAGTGAACTTTTGGTTGTCAGAGGGATCTTGTCAGTGGCCAGACTCCAGATGGTCCCAGTTGGTCATATGTCCTTGCATTTGCATCTGCATTGCATCATTGCATCATTAATCATTGTTTTGTTTTCATTCACAGGTTCATATTTCTGCTTCCGGTTCCGGTATTCTCTTCAAAGATGGAAGATCCTCGCAAGCAGAATATTCACTTCAAGTTCTTTGATGTCAAGATTGGTTTGCTGAAGAAGATGGTAAAGCTGATTACGCCCAACCAGGTAGAGAGATTCAGAAAAGCTTATGGGAGTATTCTTGATGTGGTGATAGAGCTAAATCCTTCAGAGAGGAGTGCCATTCATACATTGCTTCAGTATTATGATCCTCAGCTCCGTTGCTTCACCTTTCCTGATTTCCAGTTGGGCCCTATGCTGGAGGAGTATGCTTTGATCCTGGATGTGCCAGTTCAAGATCAGGTTCCTTTCAACTCTGAGATGAATAGACCAGCACCGGAGGCTATTGCTAAGGCTCTTTATTTGAGTCCTTCTACTGTGAAGTCTTTGACCATTATCAAAGGAGGTGTGTCTGGGTTTTCTTTGGAGGTTCTGGTAAAGAAGGCGGAAGAATTGGCTGTTGAAGAAGAATGGGATGCGGTCTGTGCTATCTTGGCTCTTTCTATCTATGGCACCATTTTGTTTGCTGATATGGAGAAGTTCATTGATATAAACGCCATACATCTCTTTTTGCTGAAGAATCCTGTGCCTACCTTACTCGGGGATTTGTATTACTCGGTTCATTACAAGACTGAAAAGAAGAGGGGAGGTTTGGTTCGTTGCTGTGCTCCACTATTTCACATGTGGTTCATGAGGCATTTGCCTAGTACGGGAGTGTTTAGTGACCATAGTCTGATATGGGCTCAGAAGCTGGAAAAGTTGCTTGCCAAGGATGTTAGGTGGTTCACTCAGAGGCTGCAAGGTGCACGTTTCATTACCAGCTGCGGAAGTTATCATAGTGTGCCTTTGTTGGGAATAACTGGAGGGATTAATTACAATCCAATCTTGTTAAGAAGACAGTTAGGATACGCTTTGAGAGAGGTGCCAGAAGATTTGAAGCTGACCCCTATTTTCTACTTCCCCGTGAAAGATAATGTGCCCTTAGTGAGGAAGGTCGCTGGAGCTTGGAAGAACATCAAAGGAGAAGGAATATCTAGTTTCGGGAAGTGCAACAATCAGACATTCCCAGAGTACGAAGCTTGGTTGAAAGACAGAGCCAGAAGAGTTTTGCTACCGTTTTCAGCACCAGTTCCACCAGTTGCTGAGTCCATTGATACTGTGCCTTTAGAGGAATTCAAGAAGTTAGAAGCCCAGTTACATGCAGTTAGAGTTGAAAATGCCGAGGTGGCAAGCTTGTATCACCAAGCTAACAGGGCCAAGAAGGAAGCTGAGGAGAAGTTGCTGAAGGTACAAATGACTTTGGAGGCTAAGGAGAAAGACTTTGTAGGAAAGGAGGCACATTTCCACAGATTAGGGTTGATGGAAGCCCAAAGAGAAGTTGAGCGAAAGAAGAAGTCAAAGACCCTTAGAGATGCTCGTCAGTCTATTGTCTGGTTGAAGGGACAAAGAGAGCAGGAGTTGAAGCAGTATAAAGAAAAAGAAGAATTCTTCGAGACTCAGATGGCTTACAAGAAAGAAGAGGTGGAGCAGGCCCACAGGATTCGCAGAGAAAAGACCCAACAGCTCGCAGACAGTCAGCAAGCCCTCGAAGCAGCTCTTAAAGAAATTGAAGACCTCAAGTTGATGGCAGGAGTCAAGAAGGTCAGGTCTGATGATGGAGTTTCAGGATTCTCAGGCGGCGGTTGTGCTTCTTAGTTGTTTTCTTTGTATTTGGATTACCTGCAGGCATGTTGTAGGAGTCCTAGCTGTTTGTTTTTCTTTGTAAGAACTCGTACTCTATGAGGAATCCTGTTTTATTGCGCTTAATGGGCTGATCGATGTTATAATGTTTCTCACTATGTCTTGGTTTGCTTGCTATTATGGTCTGGATGTGGTTTCCTGCAAAGGTTCCTGAAAGTCGAGGATCAGTGCCCATCTGGTTTTCTCTGCTAAGTACCGGAACCGGGGCATAAATGACCTGTGATTGGAAACATAAACAATTGCATTGCATCCATATAACTTGTTTGTTGTTTTGCAGGTGTTGCATCAGATACTAATGTGTTTTGTGTTCTCAGGCGCAATAGCTCCTCGAAAAGCTCGGGGGCAGCCAACAGTACACAGGTACCCAACTAAGATTAACAGAGAGCGGGCCATGGATCAAATGCAGGCAGATTTGGCAGATCTAAGGCAGAGGATGGACAACTTCATGACGTTAATGGCCGGAATGGGGCAGAATCAAGAACGTTTGCGAGAGATGGTGGAAAATCAGAATCGGAACGCTGCTGCTGCTGCTAATGCTGATAATCATGCCGGTGCGGGCGCACGTCAGGGTGGACCTCATGTTATACCACCAGGGGCGACCGTAGTCAATGACGGGATGCATAACATTCATGTGGATCACCAGGAGGACCAGTTCACTTTACTTGATGAAGCCGAGGGTCAAGGGGTCGAAATGAACAAGAGGTTTGAAGAGATGGCCGAGCAGATCAAGGCTATTCAGTCCCAGAGTTCTTTGGGATTCGATATAACAGACTTGGGCTTGGTTCCTGGAGTCAGGATTCCGTATAAGTTCAAAGTTCCTACTTTCGAGAAGTACAACGGCACTGCTTGCCCAAAGACTCATCTGCAATCATATGTTGGGAGAATTGCTGCGCATACAGACGATGAAAAACTGTGGATGTATTACTTTCAGGACAGTTTAGTGGGAGCTTCCCTTGAGTGGTACATGAAACTCAGCAGGGTCAATGTCAAGAGCTGGAAGGATCTCGCTGAGGCCTTCGTGAAGCAATACCAATACAACATGGACATGGCGCCGAATCGCACCCAGTTGCAACATATGGCTCAGACAGCAAAAGAAGGCTTCAAAGAGTACGCTCAGAGATGGCGTCAGCTAGCTGCCAGGGTGCAACCACCTTTGTTAGAGAATGAGATGGCCGATATGTTTATGGGTACCCTCCAAGGGGTATTTCTTGAGAGGCTGGCGTCAAGTTCTGCTACCAAGTTCAACGATATTGTCATTGCGGGAGAAAGGGTTGAAACGCTGTTGAAAATGGGGAAGATACAAGACCCCGGTGCTAGTAGTTCAAATGGAGCGAGGAAAGCTTTCAGCGGACCTCTGAGAAGGCGAGAAGGTGAGACCAATGCTGTATTCGGTCGGAGCCAGGGCCGTGGTTACAGAAGACCTTATGGGCATGTGGCTGCTGTCACCATTCCCGCAGCTCCTGCGCAACAAATGTTACCTCCGCCACAACAGCAACAACAACAGCAACAACCTAGAGCCAACTACCAGCAAAGACCTTATCAGCCGAGGCAGACTCGTCCTGCTAACAGGGTGATTGAAGCTATTCCGATGACATATGCTGCCTTGCTGCCGAGACTACTAGACTTGAACCTTATTCAATTGAGGACTTTGGCACCACCACCTCCTGGAGAGCTTCCAGCTGGTTACGACGTCAACGCGCGATACGCTTTTCATTCAGGGGCACCCGGGCACTCAACCGAGAAGTGCAGGGCGCTACATCACAAAGTTCAAGATCTCGTGGATTCAAAGGCAATCAACTTTGCGCCACCACCGAATGTCCACTTGAACCCTATACCTCACCATGGCGGGGCAAGAGTTAATGCTGTTGAGCGTGATGACAAGTTGAGTTTGGTGCTGAGTATTGATGAGGTCAAGACGCCGTTGAGGGTGGTGAAGGAGAGACTGTTGAAGGGTCAAGTATTTCCTGGTTGTTCTCTCGATTGTGAAGACTGTGCAAGTGCTGTGAATGGCTGCGAGAAATTGAAGGCGGGTTTGCAAGGGTTGATTGATGATGGATCTCTGCAATTTAGCAAGATTAGTAATGAAGAGGCTGATGATGTGTCAACCATTACTATCTTCTATGATGAAGCTGACATGCCCGTTCGACAAGAGCCAGTTACTGTTTACACTCCTCAGATTAGTCCTGTGACTATAACTATACCTGGGCCAATGCCGTATAATGATGATAGAGCCATTCCGTGGCATTATGGTTCTGATGTCTATGTGGCGGGACAGAAGATGGAAAGTAGACCTGTTGCTGATTTGACCATTGAGAATGTGGGAGGTGTTGGGGGTTTTACTCGAAGTGGCCGTTTGTTTGCTCCTCCTGCACTGAGAAAGGATCCCGAGGCCGAAGCTTCATCTAAAGACAAAGGAAAGCAGACTGCGAATGATGAGTCGAATACCCCTGTGGCTGGGCAGGGGACGTTTGAGAAAGAGGTAGAGGAATTTATGAAGATCATCAAAAGGAGTGACTACAAGGTGGTTGACCAACTGAATCAGACGCCTTCGAAGATTTCTATCTTGTCACTGTTGATGTGCTCACCCGCGCACCGAGAAGCCTTGCTGAAAGTACTTCAAATGGCTTACGTTCCTCAAGAGATTACGGTCAATCAACTTGAAGCTGTTGTTGGAAGTGTCAATGCTAGCCATGGATTGGGCTTCACTGACAGAGATCTCACTTTGGAAGGAAGGAATCACAATAAGGCACTGCATATCACGATGGAATGCAGGGGCGCTGTGTTATCCCATGTTCTTGTGGACACAGGCTCTTCTTTGAACGTGCTCCCGAAAAAGGCGTTGATGAAGCTTGACATTGACGGGGTTATCCTGACACCGAGTGATCTAGTGGTTAAAGCTTTCGATGGTTCAAGAAGATCAGTTTTCGGAGAAGTTGAGTTGCCTGTTAAGATAGGCTCTCAAGTCTTCAAGAGTGTCTTCTATGTCATGGATATCCAGCCTGCGTATAGTTGCTTGTTGGGCAGACCGTGGATACATGCAGCTGGAGCTGTCACCTCAACTTTACACCAGAAGCTTAAGTATGTGGTGGACGGCCAAGTCATCACAGTGTGCGGGGAAGAAGATATATTTGTCAGTCACCTGTCGACGTTTAAATATGTGGAAATGGACGGAGAAATTCACGAGACTTTGTGCCAAGCGTTTGAGGCAGACGTCAGTATTTTGACTCCGGTGAAGAAAAACAACGAAGGCACGTCAATTCATTCTTATCGGGAAGCAAAGGAGGCCGTCCAATCAGGCAATGCTCAGGGCTGGGGCAAGTTACTGGAGGTGGAAAAGAAGGGTGACAAATTTGGCTTAGGGTATCAACCTGGAGGGTCTACTCAGAGTGGTAAAGCTATCTCATTCACAAGTGCTGGGTTGCTCAACCGTGATCAAATCTGTACGGCAAGTCAAGACGGAGATGGTGACAAGGACTGGGACAACAATTGGATCCGCCCGTGTGCACCCGGCGAGGAGCTAGGAAATTGGTCTGCCGAGGACATTGTTCAAGTCACCTGGCTCTCAAAGTAATTGTTTTGTTTCCTTTTATTAGCATACTGCATTGTCAAATCCAGCATTCTGCCCAAGATGTTTGGATCCATTGTACTGGGCCACCATGTTTTGTATTGCATCGTTATTTTTGCCATGAAATAAAAGGACGTTTTCAGACAAATTGTGCTCTCTTTCTTTGTTTTTAAACTTTTTCACAAAAAAACAATATAAAAATGGCAATATGTTTTTCATTTTTTTTGTGTTAGCGTCTCTTTTCAAAATAAGCAGATTCTGAATGAGCACATCATTTGTGCAGTGCTGATCATCCGGATTCTTCGGATAACGTTCCTGCTATGACTATGCATGACTTCGATAATCCAGTCTACCAAGCTGATGAAGGGGTTGAGGAAGACCGTGACCTCCCTGAAGAGTTAGTCAGACTGTTGAAACAGGAGGAACGAGTTATTCAGCCTCATCAAGAAGAGATTGAGACCATCAATATTGGCAGTGAAGATGCAAAGAAAGAGATCAAGATAGGGGCCAATCTGCAAGCCGACGTCAAACAAGAGCTGATCAGTATGCTGAGAGAGTATGTGGATATCTTCGCTTGGTCATATCAAGATATGCCAGGATTGGATACCGATATCGTGATGCATAAGCTACCCCTGAGAGAAGACTGTCCTCCTGTGAAGCAAAAGTTGAGAAGAACTCGCCCGGATATGGCGATGAAGATTAAAGAGGAGGTGCAGAAGCAGTGGGATGCCGGATTCCTTGCCGTGTCTAGTTACCCGCCTTGGGTAGCTAATATCGTACCAGTACCTAAGAAGGACGGCAAGGTCCGAATGTGCGTTGACTACAGAGATTTGAACAGAGCAAGCCCGAAGGATGATTTTCCGTTGCCACACATTGATGTGTTGGTCGACAATACTGCTCAATTCTCAGTATTCTCCTTCATGGATGGATTCTCCGGTTATAATCAGATAAAAATGGCGCCGGAGGACATGGAGAAGACAACGTTCATTACCCCGTGGGGAACATTCTGCTACAAGGTCATGCCCTTCGGTTTGAAGAACGCAGGGGCAACTTATCAACGGGCAATGGTCACATTGTTCCATGACATGATCCACAAGGAGATCGAATGTTATGTGGACGATATGATTGCAAAGTCCAAAGACGAAGAGGAGCATTTGGTTAATTTGAAGAAGCTGTTTGACAGATTGATCAAGTACAAGCTGAGGTTGAATCCGAACAAGTGCACTTTCGGGGTGCGATCCGGAAAATTGCTGGGTTTCATTGTAAGTCAAAGAGGAATTGAGGTAGATCCTGCTAAAGTGAAAGCTATTCAAGATATGCCTGCACCAAAGACAGAAAAAGAAGTGCGCGGGTTCTTAGGTAGATTGAACTACATTTCTCGGTTCATATCTCACCTAACTGCCACGTGCGAACCGATATTCAAATTGCTAAGAAAAGAGCAGACGGTCAGGTGGAATGATGATTGCCAAAGAGCTTTCGACAAAATAAAGGAATACTTGCAGGAACCTCCAATTCTGATGCCTCCAGTGGAAGGAAGGCCGTTAATCATGTACTTGACCGTGCTAGAAGGGTCGATGGGGTGTGTGCTCGGCCAACATGACGAGTCTGGTCGAAAAGAGTACGCCATTTATTACCTTAGCAAAAAGTTTACCGACTGTGAATCCCGATACTCACTGCTCGAGAAAACTTGCTGCGCTTTGGTATGGGCTGCTCGCCGACTGAGGCAGTATATGTTGACCCATACCACACTTCTCATTTCCAAGATGGACCCCGTCAAGTACATCTTTGAGAAACCAGCATTGACCGGAAGGGTTGCTAGATGGCAGATGATTTTAACGGAATACGACATCCAGTACACTTCTCAGAAAGCCATCAAAGGAAGTGTATTGTCGGATTACCTTGCTCAGCAACCTCTTGAGGATGACTATCAGCCGATGAGATTTGATTTCCCTGATGAGGACATCATGTACCTCAAAACAAACGATTATGAGGAACCACTTCCGGAGGAGGGAACTGATCCTGAATCCAAATGGAAGTTGATGTTTGATGGGGCTGTCAATATCAATGGTCGTGGAGTTGGTGCCGTACTTATTACTCCTGAAGGTGTCCATTTACCCTTCGCTGCCAGAATTACTTTTGGCTGCACCAACAATGAAGCGGAATACGAGGCATGTATAATGGGAATAGAGGAGGCAATTGATCTTCGGATTAAGAACCTCGACATATTCGGAGATTCAGCCCTCGTCATTAACCAAATTACCGGCAAGTGGTATACACATCAAGAGCATCTGATTCCGTACAGGGATTATGCTAGAAAACTGTTGACATTCTTCACGACAGTTGAGCTCAAATACATACCACGGGACGAAAACCAATTTGCCGATGCTCTGGCTACTCTCTCTTCGTCGATTAAAGTCCTATGTTGGAACTTTGTGCCCAGAATTGACATCTCCAGGCTTGACTCTCCAGCTTATGCTTTCTCTGTAGACGCCGTGTCTGATGAGAAACCTTGGTATTTCGATATCAAGTTATTCCTGGAGAAGCAAGAATACCCAACAGGGGCATCTTCCAAAGACAAAAAGACCTTGAGGCGACTTGCTGCTAGTTTCTTCTTGAACACAGACGGGGTTTTGTACAAGAGGAACTTCGACATGGTTTTGCTCAGATGCGTGGATAGACACGAAGCAAGCCTGTTGATGCAGGAAGTCCATGAAGGATCTTTTGGTACCCATGCAGGAGGGCATACTATGGCAAAGAAACTACTGAGATCAGGGTATTACTGGATGACAATGGATGCAGACTGTTGTTCATTCGCCCGAAAGTGCCACAAGTGCCAAATATATGCAGATAAAGTGCATGTTCCTCCTAACCCGCTGAATGTCATGTCATCTCCTTGGCCTTTCTCTATGTGGGGCATTGACATGATCGGGAAGATCGAGCCAACTGCTTCGAACGGTCATCGCTTCATTCTGGTCGCGATTGATTACTTTACCAAGTGGGTAGAAGCAGCGTCTTATGCCAATGTCACTCGTCAAGTGGTGGCAAGATTTCTGAAAAGAGATATCATATGCAGATATGGAGTGCCCGAGAGGATCATTACTGATAATGGTTCTAATCTCAACAACAAGATGATGGCAGACTTATGTCGGGACTTCAAAATACAGCATCACAATTCTTCTCCTTACCGACCAAAGATGAATGGTGCGGTAGAGGCAGCTAACAAGAATATCAAGAAGATTGTGCAGAAAATGGTTGTCACCTACAGGGATTGGCATGAGATGTTACCGTTTGCTTTGCATGGGTACCGAACGTCGATCAGGACGTCAACAGGGGCAACTCCCTTCTCTCTGGTCTATGGCATGGAAGCAGTCCTGCCTGTTGAAGTGGAGATTCCTTCACTTCGCGTGATGATGGATGTCAAACTGGATGAGGCTGAATGGGTGCGTGCTCGTTACGATCAGCTATGTCTAATTGAGGAAAAGAGATTAGCGGCTATCTGTCATGGTCAGCTTTATCAGAGGAGAATGAAACGGGCATTCGATCAACGAGTACGTACTCGAGAGTATCAAGTGGGAGAGCTTGTATTGAAGAGGATCGTTCCTCCAGGTTCAGATAACAGGGGCAAGTGGACCCCAAACTACGAAGGACCATTCATAGTGAAGAAAGTATTCTCAGGAGGAGCGCTGATGCTCACCACTATGGATGGAGAAGACTTCCCATCTCCTGTTAACTCGGACGCAGTTAAAAAATACTTCGCATAAAGAGACCCGCTGGACACAAAAACAGAATGTAAGTCCAGGCAAGAAAAGGGCATCCCGGCGAGCTAAAAACAGAATAAAAAGCTCGGGCAAAAATTAGGGAAAAATAAAAAAAATGTACACCCGCTGAGTTGAAAAGCCGCATTGGACAGCTCAGGCAAAAAAGGGTATCCCGGTGGATTGAAAACCCGAGAGGGCGATCTACGCAAAATAAGGGAACAAGCGAACAACTGCGATCCGAGTCATCTGAACCACCTCATCGTTTCGTACAGTTTGACAATATCGGAAGGATAGGAAACAGTCCCCTCATCCTCTCAGAAAGCCAAAACAGAATGGAAAGTCTTGAAGACATGCAGGTCATAGCAGAAATGGAACTCCTTGGAATGCCGTGTACATTGCCATTAGGATAGTTTCTTTTCTCAATTTTTAGTGGCTACCTCTTTCCAGGTGGTTGCTTCTTGATGTAAATCTTTGCCTATTCAGAGGCCATTCAATAAAAGTAATATTCAGTCGAAAAGCTGTGTGTGTTTATTTTTGTTTGCAAAATGTCCTGAATTTTCGGCAAAAATAGCATTGTATCGAAACATGGTGATAATCTTGAAAAGAAAACTGACATGCAGGGAAACTGTAACCCTCTTTGAGCGTCGGGTGACGATGGATAAACCGATCATTCCATGCAAATCCCCGGGACACGCGGGTGTGTTCTGTTGTTGCAGGTTGCAGGTTGGCGTCACATTCTCTCAAGCGATTTGATACTCCCCGGCATAGTACTTTCCCAGCAGAGTACTTTCCCAGTAGAGTATCTCCCCAAGCAGAGATTTCCTTTCCCAGCAGGTATCTGAAGCCTGGCATCCCAAGCAGAGATTTTCCTCCCAGCAAGCCTTGGTGGCAGTCCAAGCAAGCTTTTCTTCCCCAGTGAAGTAGTATTTCATTCTTCCCCAGCGGGGTATACCCAGCAGGTGCCCGAAAGCCTGACATCATCAGAGATGGAATTAGCACTCCATTATCCCCATCAGAGTATGCCTATCAGGTACCTGAAAGCCTGGTATCCCCTCAGAGTCTTGAACCATCAAATGCTCTCCCCAGCCAGAGTATTTGCACAAGAAGCTTCCCCAGCCAAGTCTGAAGGTGTTCCTGTCCCCACAGCGTTCATATTTGATTATCACTGCCGGTAGTGAAATATTCCCCAATAAAGTCGCCGTACTTTGGGTATTTGATGATGCAGCCAGGTATTCATCACCTCAGTCAGAATGTGTATCCAGACATCTTGACTTGTATTCCCCTGCAGAGTCGTATCTCTTATTGCCGATCAGGCATCCGTTTGTTGCTCGTCTGCAATCTTCAACACTTGTATGTGTTATCTCTAAACAGAATTATCCCCAGCAGTAATGTATCATGTGTTATTGCTGCGCGTTTGCATCTTTCAACACTCGTATGTGTTAGCTCGGTGGTATTGCTCGTTTGCTGTCCCCAGTAGAGTCTATATCTACTAGCACTCGTCTGTGCTCGCATCTTTATTTGATGCTCATCCTCTTTCAGCACTCGTCCGTGCCTTTTCCCCAGCAGTTTCCTCTTTATTTGAGGTACTCTCCAGCAATCTTCTGTGCTAGCATCTTTGTGTGATGACCATTCGCAGCTCTCGGCACTCGTCCGTGCTTGTTATTCTTTGAAGTTTTCTCTCCCCAGCGAAGTTGCCTGTACTCGTTGATGCGCGTATCTTCATTTGGTGCTCGTCCGCATCCCTGCAGCACTCGCCCGTGCATGTCGTTCCTCTTTATTTGAGGCGTATCCCCAAGAAAGTGGCCAGTACTCGTCCGTGCTCGCATCTTTATTTGATGCTCGACCGCTTCTCTTAGCACTCGTATGTGCTCGTTACTCCTTCGAAGATTGCTCGGCCGTATCTTTCGGCGCCCGTCCGTGCCTGTCATTGCTGCTCGTCTGCAACTCTTCAACACTCGTCTGTGTTCTGATATGATTTTGGTTGTTGCTCGTCTGCAAATTCCAGCACTCGTCTGTGCTTGGAGATGTCCCCAGCATCGTCTGCAACCTCCCCAACACTCGTCTGTGTTTGGTATTGGATCCTTCGTTGCACTCGTATGTGCCTTGATATGTATTCTTTGTTGTTGCTCGTCTGCAACTGCCCAGCACTCGTCTGTGTTTGGTTGAAGCTCGTCTGCTTTTATCCCCCAGAAGTCGTTTGTGTCTTGAAGCTCGTCTGCTTTGCCTGGATACTCGTCTGTATCGTCCTCAGCACTCGTCTGTGCTAGCTTGCACCTGAATGTGAAGATATCTCTGTGACTACTTCAAATGCTCGTCTGTGTTTGAACTTCTGGTATTCGTCTATACCAGCGGCTGATACTCGTCTGTATCATCGCCTGAAGCACTCGTCTGTGTTTCTCAGATCATCGTCTGATACTTGTCTGTATCATTGACTTAGGGCACTCGTCTGTGTTATATGGATGATCACCCAATACTCGTCTGTATTGAAGGGGTTTCGAATCCTGACAGTGGGAATTAAATGTCGAAATGGTTACCGGTCCTGGCGTAACAGGTAAATCCGAGGGAGGCTCGTCTGTCTCAAGCACCAATTATGGTTGCCGCACCTGGCGTAACAGGTTTGCTCAGAAGACTCGTCTGTCTTATGCCATATATCCGCGGATAATATATGAAGAAGGTTCGTCTACCTTGATTGCATGTCTATCCCACAGACTTATATGCATTCCCGGAGCCTGCGTAAGGGTTATCCGAAGAAGACTCGTCAGTCTTATTCCACTTATCTGCGTAAGGATTAGTGAAGGAGATTCGTCTATCTCAGGATATTTTGAAGATCCTTGAGGGCTCGCCCGCTCTCTGCACCTGGCGTCACAGGTCATTCAAAGACTCGTCTGTCTCAGATTGTCGTATTGCAGTGTTTTGAGGACTCGTATGTCCAGCTCCTGGCGTCACAGGATTGTTTGAAGACTCGTCTGTCAACATGTCTTTATTTCAGCTATCAACCTTAGCTGGGAGGAAGCTCGTTCGCTTCTTTCTCCCCTGCAGTTCCCAGAGCGTCATCTGGTCGGGTTTATTTCCCGGTGTTGCATTCTTCGTCAGAGTGCAAATTTCTGGTCTTCTTGGTATTCAATCACAGTTTATCTCGAATGTCCGATAGTCCGTACTATCGTCCTTTTCAGATTAACTGATGATTGAATAGGGGCAGCTGTAACACCCCAAATTTGCCCTCTTCTTTTTTTAGCATCATATCGCGTCATAGTCATCATAACATATCATATATCTAGCATCTTGCATAGAAAAATGAGGCATAACACTCACATGTTCCAGCATAGGGCATATGACCAACCATCTGGAAGATTTGAAGCACTGCAAATAAAAATCAAGACCTGGCAAAAATCTCACAGGATCAGTCTGCACAAGCTCTGTGTCATGTTCAAAGCTTAAAAAGGAAGAAAGGATCAAAATCAGCTTGAAACGGCGGGCGCCGATGCATTTTTGAGGTTTCCCTCCAAAAAGGGGGAAATTCAAATTTTGCATGCGTTAACCGGTTAACGCATATGGTTAACCGGTTAACAGCTGCGAAATTTGAATTTCCAGCAGCAAATTTCAGCATGTGGTTTTGGCTCCATTTTCCAATTTTCTGAATTTTATTCATTTGAATTTCATTTGAATTTGAGAAGGATCTAGAGCATGTACCCAAACCTCTTGCCAACCCTAAATCCAAATCACATTACCAAGCCATATTTTTGGATCCCAAACCAAAATTTTGGGCCCCAACCCTAAACCATATTTATTCCATTTCCCTCCAAACCAAAGGGCTCTCCCTCATTTTTTTCACTCTCATTCTGAATTTTCACTTCTCTCACTCACAATTCTCTCACTTTTCTCTCCCAATTTTCCAAATTACTCAAAGTTCCTCTTTGAAGATCACACAACCTTGCCTTGAGGTGTGTAGATCTTGGAACTAAACCTCCATTCTTAGCTTCTTTGCATCTTTTTGCTGGTTTAATTGGTGATTCAGATCTGGTTTGGGATCTAGAAGTGCTTTCGGATCAAAATTCTGCGTCAAGAGCTTGATCTTGCATTTATTTTGCATGGAGGGTGGAGATTAGCATCGGATCTTCAAGGTTTTGCGCGAGATCTATCATTTTCAGCATAATCAACAATTACCAAAGCATACCTCCGCTTTGTAGGTTGGTTTAATTTCAGATCCAACTCTGTTTTTAGCTTATTTGCATTGCTTGTGCTTTAGATCCACCATGTGTTTGTGTAATTGATTGTGTTGCATGATTTGATTGGTTGATTGGTATCCGGATCCGATTGTTAGTGTTCATGAGCATAATGTTATGGATTGATGTGCATTGATCTATTTTTCCATGTGTAATTGAGTGCTGGTCTGGTGCAGCTTATTTGAATAAGCTGTTTTTGAGCTGCTGTTTCTACAGGTTTTTGCTGCTGTTTTTACAGTGTTAACCGGTTAACGCATATGGTTAACCGGTTAACGCCCTGTTTCTGTGCGTGTTTTGTGCAGGTTTTGACTGGTTAACCGGTTAACGCATATGGTTAACCGGTTAACACTGATGCAGAATGGTTTTTCAGGGCTGTTTTGAGTTTGTTTGATCCCTTTGCTTGTTCTAATTGCCGTGAATCATTGTATGATCATTAAGCATGATATTTTAGGGTGTTTGCTTGCTGGTTGATGTATGTCTTCATGTTCTCGACGCGTAAATCGTGTATTTGCAATGTTGGCATGGTGTTTGATTTTTGCTTGCAAGAACCCTTGAACATGTTTAATTCCATGTTTGTGGTGATTGATTTGCTGGATTTTTGCTAACACTTCAGGGGCTCATGGTAAGAGAAGTGTGGATGTTTATCCACATTTCAACCTTTTCATCTTTCCTCTTTTGTTATTTGAACTAACCCTTTGTTGTTGGGCTTAGGCCTTTCTCATCTCTTCTTTTTCTTCTCTTCCTTCTTCATTAGGATAGAAACCTCACAAACTCTAGGAATTCCATGCATGCTAACTTAGGATAGAGGCTTCCCTCTAGTTTTTTTCCTTTTGCTCCTTTGGTTCTATCTCTCTTCTCATCTTCAAACTTAATTTTAATTCACTTAATAAAGGTTGAGTACTTTCATGTGACATGAGACTTTGCTATGAGATGTTCACATGCGTCCCATTTCGGGGCGAGGTGTGAGTCATCACTCGTGGTGGATAGGTCTTAGCATGAGTACCTCACAAAGAAAAAACTAAAAAAACACTTCTTAACCAAAAAACCACAAAAACACTTAATAATGATAATAGGTTAGTGTGCTTGAGCCTTCACTTGTGGGACTAGCTTTGGGGATTTCCTCCATCGATAGGTGTGCCTCTTGCGCATTCCATTTCGGGATGAGGTGAGATGCGCACATCCCATTGAGTAAGACTTAAGTACACTCACCTATGCAAACTTTCACTCATAAAAGCTTCTAAAAAACACCAAACAAACAATAAGCGTCTTTCCTTCGGGAATTCTTTTCTCATCTCCTTCGCTCCGTCCGCGAACTTGCTCCTACATGTCACTTTGCAAGACGGTAACGCACTCGTCGTCCGAGTCTGCAACACCTGAGCAATGGCATAGGCAGTTCAAGCCTTAATTCACAAGCAATTTCCTTTTAGTACCCCTAGTTAGGGGAACTACGGCGTCTCTGATCCTCATTATCCCGATGAGGTACGTAGGCAGCGGGGTAGGGCCCGTTCGAGCACAATCTTTATTTTCCCTACATTTTTCTCGTTTTCTTATTCGGTTCTTTTTTCAGTTCCAGTTTTATTTTCTTTTGCTGCATCTTTCATACCCTCACCCTTTGAAACAGTTTCTTTTGCAAGCGTGGATCCCGTCGGGTACGGCGGATGATCTGGGGTGCTAATACCTTCCCAGGTCATAACCGACTCCCGAACTCAGTCTCTTTGGTTCGCAGGACCCGTGTCCTTCCTTTTCTTTCTTCTGGTTTGTGCAGCATTACCATTCCCTCTCTTCGGGATAAAAATGCCTGGCTGGCGACTCTATTCTTCTTCCGCGCCACTTTCGCGTTTGTACCAGGATGGAAATCCTCGGGAGCGACAGCTTGGCGACTCTGCTGGGGATCGAACCCAGAATCTCTGGTTCCCCTGTGAGTCTCTCCTAGCGCTTGTTTGTTGCTGTTCATTGGGTGATGCTTGTTTGATGTGGCTTGTTGTACTGTATTGTTGTTTATTTACAGCTTTATTTACAGCTTTATTTACAGTTTTCAGTACTTATTTTCCGCATCATTTATATCATACTGGACTGTCTGGACTGGTTTTCTGTTTGGCGGGATGGGCGATACTGTTTCTGAGAGATAAGCCAAGTACCCGGCTTGAGTGCACCCTAGGATTAGAAGTGGACATATTGTACTCGCATGTGGCATGATGAGTGGCGATGTGTTTCACGCCCAGATTGCGACTGTCTTGGAAATATCTTGTGTGGGGATTTCCTCCACTTCGGGATAGGACCTTAATGGTTATGTGCATCTGGGGACCGATCATTGAGAACCTTTGTGGAAACAACCCTCTCCAGTGGTGACAGTGGCAGACCACATTTTGTGGCAAACCCATTCGCACCCGAGGGTCCACTGGGAACTCGCATAGGATGGCCTGGTTCTCTTATAGGAACTCAGTCAAAGCATCTGGTCGTATGGCATTAGTACTGTATCCTACGGGCTGAATGTACTATTGTTTCTCGATTTCAGCGCTTGAAGCTGGGAACCTGTAAGGGATGCTTGTTTTCCCGGACTCAGCTGAGGCCTCCCTGCGTAGTATATAATGCCTAACCGATTCCCTGACTTGGTCATGAGCCACTTCTCGGAAATGGTGAAAGTATTATTGCTATTCGGCTTTGAGAGTCCGTGATGTTTGACCCGGAGCACACCCGTGAGATTTGGGATGGGTTTACAGGTTTGCAGGAA
This sequence comes from Lathyrus aphaca, assembly GCA_963966055.1. Taxonomy (NCBI): domain Eukaryota; kingdom Viridiplantae; phylum Streptophyta; class Magnoliopsida; order Fabales; family Fabaceae; genus Lathyrus; species Lathyrus aphaca. The sequence goes on along the minus strand of OZ014521.1, from coordinate 119,810,658 downwards.
CACTTGACCTCATCATACCCTTGTTATCAGTGCAGTTCATGTTATGATGCAGTTACTTTGGTTCCGGAGTTCTGGTTTTCTGGTTCTGGTATTCGTGATACTATGGTCCTGAGATTTTTCTTCAGAGGGTTGTGGTTATCAGAGAGGGTGACTCAGTGAACTTTTGGTTGTCAGAGGGATCTTGTCAGTGGCCAGACTCCAGATGGTCCCAGTTGGTCATATGTCCTTGCATTTGCATCTGCATTGCATCATTGCATCATTAATCATTGTTTTGTTTTCATTCACAGGTTCATATTTCTGCTTCCGGTTCCGGTATTCTCTTCAAAGATGGAAGATCCTCGCAAGCAGAATATTCACTTCAAGTTCTTTGATGTCAAGATTGGTTTGCTGAAGAAGATGGTAAAGCTGATTACGCCCAACCAGGTAGAGAGATTCAGAAAAGCTTATGGGAGTATTCTTGATGTGGTGTATAAATTTAATCCTAAGTGTTAAACCCTTAATGTGTTTAAATACTTTAATAAATTCACTTAATAATCATCAAGACATCAAGCTTGTAACTTGGGCCTTGCATTAGGGTTCTAATTCTTCCTTAATTGGTTAAGAAGGACTAACCCTAGTGTTAATGGACAAGTCCCCCTCAAGTTGTCTTACAAACCCTAAAAATCATTTCTTCATCATATCATTAACTAAAATCCACTTAATAAATGCTTTGTTTTGTCATGAGGTTAATCCCTAATCATGGATTAAGTTGAGGAGTTTTCCTCAGCTTAAACATTCTCATCTATTATCCTTCTATTAGGATGGTGTAATGAGTCTGTTTAATCCCTGATTATGGCTTAGTCTCATTACTTAACACTAAACAAAAACAACAAAACATCTAAATAATTACAAGTAGGTTAAGGATCTTAATCCTACACCATGGTGATTAAGTGTGAGATGCTGACTCCACACTTAAGGTATTCTCATTACCCCTAATCAGAGGGAAGATGTAATGAGTTTACTAACCCATTGGTTTAGGCTTAAGCTCATTAACTTATGACAAACTCCAAAGCAATAAAAGACTGAAAACTCAAAAAACAAACAATAATCGTCTCTTCCGGGATTCTTTTCTCATCTCATTCACTCACAAACGAGAACTTGCTTCTTCCGTCTGATGCGAGACAGTTTGCACCTGAGCCAGACATGTCATACACTTGAGCATAGACAAGTAAGCAGTTCACAAGTCAATTTATCTTTTCAGTCTCTTTGGGTCGAACTACGGTGTTCTGACTTCCTCATTGCATGAGAGGATACGTAGGCATAACTTAACAGTTATCGAACAAAAGTCTCTGTATATTCCCCCCTCTTCTAGTTTCATTCTTTAAGCCTCATTGCCATGAGCATTATATTCTTATTCTTACACTGACACTTCATTTATATACTTCACATTCTTTTACACTGACACTTGCATTCTTTCCAGCTATGATACACAAATTGCACTGACACTACCCCTTTAAAACACAAATCTTTTAAGCGTGGATCCCGTCGAGTACGGCGGACAATCTGGGTGCTAATACCTTCCCAGGTTGTAACCAACCCCCTTTCTCAGTCTCTCTGGTTCGCAACCGTCTTGTCCATCTTTTCTTAGGTTTATGCAGCATTACCTGTCCTTCTGGATAAAAATGCCTAGCTGGCGACTCTTGTCTTATGAGTTCACCCTTGTGTGTACTCTCTTCTTTCGCCGACCGTTCGCGTCTGTACCCCTCTTGGCCCGGGTGTCATTTGGTGGGAGCGACAGCTTGGCGACTCTGCTGGGGACCCTTATACTGTAACCAGGGCTTCTGGTTCTTTTTGTGGGTTCCTCCTAGCGCTTGTTTGATTTATGTTTTACTGGGGTGTTATGTGCTATTTGTGTTTGTATATGTTATTCATTGCTTTATGTACAGTTTTGTTTATTGCTTTCTTTATAGCTTTATATACATCATACTGTCATACTGTTCTGGCTGGATCTGTTTTTTCTGCCTTGGTGGGTGGGGTTCTACTGAGAGTTTAAAGGTCCTATACCTGGGACCTGAGTGACACCTAGGCTAGAGTGGTTCATGTTCTTTCCCATTCCATTTCGGTCTGGTGCGGGAATATGAAACACAGTTCAGATATGGGTTTCTTCTTGAGAACTCTGTGCTACAGATCTCCTGTAGTGCTAGGGCTATCTGGGAAGCCTGCTAAGTCTGGATGACCTTTACTATGACCTTCAGAAACTGAGGTGAATTAGAGGAGGATCTTTTATGGTTATTGTAAACACTGTACCTCCGGGTTAGAAGTGTTTACACTTCTCATAACTGATCCAAGTCTGAGGATCCTTGTTTTAGAACATCACCAGTGAGGGGGTTGGGTTGTTTACAGGTTTGCAGGAACCCTTGGCCACATCATACCCTGTTACTTTTTGTGTTTAAGAATGCTTCACTTTGGACAGTTCTTGTGATTTGACCCTGGACATGTGACTCTTTATTTGAGTCCCCCACCCTGGTTACTGGACTTCTGAACCTCCATCTGGACTTCCTAAACATACATGGACCTTTTATGTCAAGACAGTAATCAGATCCAGCTTGATCACAAACCCTTGCATATCATTTGCATACATCATCATAGCATCATTTAACATTTGCTTATTTGTTTTTCAGGGTATCCACATTATATTTTGGCTTGGTTTTTACCCCTTTATCTGATTAGACCCCTGTTCATCAGCTATCTGCTTCAACCATCTTCATCAGTTGCCTGCTTCAGCTACTGTTATCACCAGTCTCAACCTGTCAGTGGCTCATCACCAGTATCAGTCTTCATCATCAGCATCTGTTATCAGCAATCATGGCACCCAAGAAGAGCAACATTTCATATCATTTCTTTGAGCCTGTGCTGGCTGGCATCAGGCAGGTCCAGGCACTTATCACTCCAGACCATATCCCACTATTCAGAGAACATTATGGAAGCATCCTTGATATGGTTATAGACTTGGACCCTTCTCAGAGGAGTTTGATTCACACTTGCCTACAGTTCTATGATCCTCCTTTAAGATGTTTTACTTTCCAGGATTTTCAGTTAGGACCTTTATTGGAGGAGTTTTCATCACTGATTGGAGTACCTGTCGGGGGTGGTATCCCCTTCAACCCAGAAATGGCTTCTCCTAGCAATGAAGAAGTGGCAAAGGCACTGTATTTGGAACCTATTTTGATTGAGCAGAACATGACTACAAAGGCTGGAATTCCTGGCCTACACTTGGATTTTCTCACTTCTCAGGCCATCCTGAAGGCCTCCTTGGGAGAATGGAAGGCAGTTTGTGCATTGTTAGCCCTCAGTATATATGGGGTTATACTTTTTGCAGATGAGCCCAAGTTTATTATCAAGAATGCTATTCATCTCTTCCTTTTGAGGAACCCAGTGCCCACCTTGCTGGGAGACTTCTATTATTATGTTCACCAAAGGAATGAGAAGCAGAGAGGGAGATTGGTGAGATGTTGTGCTCCTCTATTTCATACCTGGCTGCTTAAACATTTACCCAAGACTGATGCTTTCTTGAACCCCCACCAACAAAAGAACTGGGCTAGAAGGCTTACTGCTTTGACTTCAGATGACATCAAGTGGTGTACCCAGAGCACTAAGGGCAGAGACATAATTACTAGCTGTGGACAGTTTCCCAATGTACCTCTGATAGGAGTGAAGGGTTGCATCAACTACAACCCTTTGCTGTTCAAAAGACAGTTGGGCTATGCTCTGGTTCACCCTCATAAAGTGCAAGGCTTGGCTGAAACCCTGTATTGTGAGATAAAGCCCAATCCAGCTGTTGTCAGACAAGCATCCTGGGCTTGGGACAACATCCAGACCAAAGGGATGGCCATTCTTGGGAAATGCAACAATGTGGCTTCAGCACAGTATTATGAGTGGTCTCATGCTAGGGCTCAGATTTCTGGGATGCCTTTCACCGTTGAGGATGCACCTGGACCATCCACAATACCACCTCCAGCTACTGTCAGCTTAGAGGAATTTGAGAAACTGAAAGAGAGGAATGAGAATCTGACTCAAGCTCTGCAGAAGACCCTCTGGGAGAGGAGTGATGGTCGTCTAGACATTGAGAGGTTAGAAAAGCTAAAGGTGGAGCATCTAGCCAGGATTGAGAAAGCAGAAGGCTACATCAAGAAATCAAGAGCTGGAGAGCAAATTTTGAAGAATGCCTGTAAAGAGGCCCAGTTTTAGAAGGCTAGGACTGATCTTTATCTGAAAGAAAGTCAAACTAGGTGGGTCAGAATTACTGAAGCTCGCACTCAAGAAGATAAGAGAACTCAAGACAGAATTGAGCAGTTGGAGGCAAATGAAAAGAAGCAACAGGAGGCTCTGCTAGCAGCCCAAAAGGAAATTTCAGAACTGAAGCTTAGGGATGGTGTGAAGAGGTCAAAGGACCAGGACAGGCACAAGAAGATGACTGTTGCTATTGCCACCAGGAACCTTCTCATCAGAAGCATTACAGAGCATCCGGCTTGTCCTGTAACTGAAGCACTTTTGAAGGAAGTTAAGGAGGATGAATTTGGCTTAGATGTTTGATTTATTTGCTTGTTGTTGTTTCCATTTCATGTACTTTTCTTTTTGTGTTGTATTTTGGTCCCTCAGGGGCATATGTTGTAAAATTTAGCTATGTATGATTCACCATTTGTAATATATTTGTTAGTTTGTTTTATTGAGTTCTCTTTCTCTCAAGCAACATCAAAACATCTTCCTCAGGGTCTGGAAAGGTCAAAACCAAGTGCCAAGCTGGATACCTTGGATACAAATAAGCATACTGCATTGCATACTAACTTTTGTTTTGTTTTATAGGTTTTTGTTTTGTTTGTTACTAACTCTGTTGTGATTCAGGAATTATTGCTCGTCGTCGGGTGTTCCCTCTCAACCGTCCACACAGATATCCTACTCGCAACAATCTTCCTGGTATCCAGATGGACCAAGTACAGCAAGAACTGACAGAGGTCAGAACCCAGATGGTTAATGAAAGGCTGGAGATGAGAAACCAAATGACCCAGTTCATGGAGGTGATGAATGGCTTGGCTCAAAGTCAAGAAAGACTGAGGGCATTGGTAGAAAGGCAGACCCCAGAAGAACCCCATCTAGGGACTGGAGGAACAAGTAACAATGAGAGGGTTCAGCCTCATGTTAACCCGCCAGTATATGGGCCTCATCTTCATCCAGAGATCAACATCCCTACTAATGTGCAAGGGAATGCTACTGCAGGCAGAGTCTTACAGGAAGACCCCCAAGAGGATCAATTCACTGTGATGGGAGCTGGGGAGGAAGCCTATGATAGGAGGCTTGATGAAATTGCTGAGGAATTGATATCTCTGGAGTCTCAGAACTCCTTGGGTTTTGATGTCATGGACATGGGGTTAGTGGATGGGGTAAGGATTCCTCACAAGTTTAAACCACCGTGCTTCGAAAAGTACAACGAAACTTCCTGTCCACGAACTCACTTGCAATCTTTTCTGGGAAGACTTAAGGCATACACCATGGACGAGAAACTGTGGATGTTTTACTTTGAAGATAGCTTGACTGGGGCTTCAAGGGAATGGTACTCTCACTTGACCAGAGCTACAATCAGATGCTGGAAGGACCTAGCTGAGGCCTTCATCAGGCAGTACCAATACAACCTGGACATGGCTCCTAACAGAACCCTTCTGATGGGAATGTCTCAGTCATCCAGGGAAAACTTCAGGGAATACGCCCAGAGGTGGAGACAGCTTGCTGCTGCTGTCCAGCCACCCATGTCGGAAAGAGAAATGGCCGACATGTTTATGAATACCCTGCAAGGGGCATACATTGATAGGCTAACTGCCTTTTCTTCCACCAGCTTCGCTGACGTAGTCATAGCCGGGGAAAGAATTGAAAGCCTTCAGAAAATGGGCAAAATTTTCGATAATGGTGCAAGTTCGTCAAGTAATCCCAGGAAGCCTTTTTTGGGACCAAGAAGAACCAGTGAAACAAATGCCATTCATACCACCCGGGGCAGACCTCAGTATGTCCATAGGTCAGTGGCAGCTGTCACTATTCCAGCTCCGATTCCTCAGCAACCAGCATATCAACCACAACAACAATCGCATTATCAGCAACAAATTCAGTATCCGCCGCAAAGAAACTACAACAACAATAACAACAACAGTAGTCAACAGCAAAGACCCTTTCAACAAAGACCATCACAGGCAAATAGGGTGATTGACCTTATCCCTATGCCTTATGCCGCTATATTGCCACAACTCCTGAAACTCAACCTGGTTGAGCTAAGGACATTGGCACCTCCAGATCCTGCCAGTCTTCCGAGAAATTATGATGTCAACGCCCGGTGTGCTTTTCATTCTAATGCACCAGGCCACAATACAGAAAAATGCAGGGCTTTACAAATGAAAGTGCAAGATCTAGTGGACTCCAAGGCCCTCAACTTTGCACCCCCGCCAAATGTCAACAAGAATCCCATGCCCAATCATGGAGGACCAAGGATTAATGCTATTGAGGAAGATAAACCATCTTTCTTAATCACCAGTGTTGGGCAGATTCGGACACCTCTGGTAGAAATTAAAGCTCAGCTCCTAGAGTGCCAGATGTTCCACGGGTGTGAGCTCGGTTGTGATTATTGCAACATTTCGGTTAACGGGTGTGATAATTTGAGAAGCGGCATAGATGGTCTTATCAAAAGTGGTATACTTCAGATCACAACATCAATACCTGCAAATCCAGCAATCCCTCTGACAACGATTCCTGACTCTTCTACAACTGCAACAACAATCATTCCAACAAATTCATCAATATCATCAACAATGGCTTCATCTATCACTTCAACAAATTAGATGTCAACAACCATTTCTTCTACAACATCAGCACCCATTTATTCAGCAGGATCTTTTACAACGCCAACAGAAATTAATGAAGATATCTCAGCAGTCACCATCTACTATGATCCATCATATGTTCCTCCAAACAACAACTTTCAACAACAAGCAGTGGCATCTCCTGCTAGGTCACCAGTCACCATTTACTACGATCCGCACACTATTTCAGTACCCTCCTCTGCAGCAGTCAGTCCAGTTACCATCACGGTGCCTGGACCAGTTCCATATGAAAGCAGTAATGCCATCCCTTGGCATTATGGCTCTGAACTTTACTGCAACGGGGAGAAAATCACTTTGGACTCTTCAACTTCTTCTCCACAGATTGATAATGTTGGGGGAGGCGGAGGCTTCACTCGAAGCGGACGCCTTTTTGCTTCACAATTACAAAGACCTAATGCCGAAGCAGAGGCAGCTGCAAAAGCAAAAGGGAAAAGTGTGGCATTTGAAGAGCCGGCTGTCAAAGAAACTCAGAAGACATCTTTTGAGCAAGATGTAGACGAGTTTATGAGAATTATAAAGAGAAGTGATTACAAGGTGGTGGATCAGCTTCACCAAACTCCCTCAAAGATCTCCATATTATCCCTGTTGATGTGTTCTGAAGCTCACAGGAATGCATTACTGAAAGTCCTGCACGCAACATATGTGCCAGAAGAGATCACTGTTAATCAGCTAGAAACTGTGGTGGCAAATGTCAATACCAGTCATGGACTGGGCTTCACCAATGCTGACTTAACAACTGAGGGACGTAACCACAACAAGGCTTTACACATCACTCTAGAATGCAAGGGTGCTGTTCTATCCCATGTACTGGTGGACACTGGGTCTTCACTCAATGTTCTACCAAAGAAAGCCTTAGTGAAGCTGGAGTATGATGGCTTGGCACTGCGTCCAAGTAATTTGATGGTGAGAGCATTTGATGGCTCCAAGAGATCAGTGCTAGGGGAAATTGATCTTCCTGTGATGATTGGCCTGCAAACCTTCAAAATTACCTTCTATGTGATGGACATTCAGCCGACCTACAGTTGTTTGTTGGGTAGACCTTGGATCCATGCCGCTGGCGCAGTTACGTCTACCCTTCACCAGAAGCTGAAATTCGAGTGGGAGGGCCAAATCATCACCATCTGTGGAGAAGAAGATATCTTTGTTAGCCATTTGGCTACGTACAAATACATTGAGATGGATGGAGAAATCCATGAAACCATGAGCCAGGGATTTGAAGCCCTGAACATAAATGAAGCATCTGCTGTACTTGGAACCTCCATGACGTCTTATCAGCAAGCCAGGAAGGTTGTTGAAGAGGGGACTGCCCAAGGCTGGGGCAAGCTGCTGCCCGTGGAGAAGAAGGAGGACAGATTTGGGTTGGGTTACAAACCAACTCAACAAGATCAATCAGAGGCTGCCAAGAAGCCCAACTTTATCAGCGGGGGGATGCTCACCCCGGATGCAGTGAACAACTTGGAAGATGAGTCGGAAGATGAACGCAACCTGGAGAGCTGGATACGTCCAAGGATCCCGGGGAGCCGTATCTCAAACTGGTCTTCCCAAGAAATTATAAGGGTTACTCCTGCAGAGTAATTATTATTTCCTGTATATTTTAAGCATGCATCAAGTCTTGCATCTTGCCCAAGATGACAAGACTCATTTTGTAATCGGGCCATCTTTGTAATTTTTGTGCAAACAGATCAATCAATGAATATCGGACATCTTTTGCAAATGAGTCTTTTTCTTTTCCGCTCACTGTTTTTCCATTTTTCTTTTTGTACAAAAATAAAATGGCAATGTTTTCAAAATGACAACTTTATTTCACTTTTCTAAACAAGATTAAAATCAATCACTAAAACGAACAATCTAAACCCTTGCAGAGAGTGCCTTTCAGACTGCACCGACAACAACACAGCTATGACTTCGTATGACTTTGACAATCCAATCAATCAAGCCGATGAAGGGGTTGAAGAAGATTACGAGCTTCCTGAAGAGCTAGCCAGGTTGTTAAGGCAAGAGGAGAAGGTTATCACTCCTCATCAGGAGGAGGTCGAAACGGTTAATCTTGGTACGGATGAAGATGTGAAAGAGGTTAAGATCGGGGCCTGCTTACAAGACTCAGTAAAGAAACAACTGATTGACCTGCTTCGTGAATATGTGGATGTGTTTGCTTGGTCTTATCAGGATATGCCAGGGTTGGACACCGATATTGTTATGCACAAGTTGCCTTTAAGAGAAGATTGCCCACCAGTTAAACAGAAACTACGCCGTACTCGCCCAGATATGGCAATGAAGATTAAAGAAGAGGTACAAAAGCAGTGGGACGCCAGTTTCCTTGCTGTAACTAGCTATCCACCTTGGGTCGCTAATATTGTACCTGTGCCTAAGAAAGACGGCAAAGTGAGGATGTGTGTGGACTACCGGGATCTGAACAGAGCCAGCCCGAAAGATGATTTCCCTTTACCTCACATTGATGTATTGGTTGATAATACGGCTCAGTTCTCGGTATTCTCCTTCATGGACGGATTTTCAGGATACAACCAGATCAAAATGTCACCTGAAGACATGGAGAAGACAACTTTCATCACACCCTAGGGCATGTTCTGTTATAAGGTGATGCCATTCGGACTGAAGAATGCAGGCGCAACCTATCAACGGGCTATGGTAACATTATTCCATGACATGATCCATAAAGAAATAGAATGTTATGTGGATGACATGATTGCCAAGTCCCTCTCTGAAGAAGACCACCTGGTAAATCTGTTCAAGTTATTCAAGCGTCTGAGGAAATACCAACTGAAGTTGAACCCCAACAAGTGCACATTCGGGGTGAGATCTGGTAAGTTGCTGGGATTTATTGTGAGTGAGAAAAGGATTGAAGTTGACCCTGATAAAGTCAAAGCCATTCAAGAAATGCCTGCACCAAAGTCAGAAAAAGAAGTTCGGGGGTTCTTAGGTAGATTGAACTACATTTCACGGTTCATATCTCACCTTACCGCAACCTGTGAACCTTAGTTCAAGCTATTAAGAAAAGAACAAACGGTCAGGTGGAACGAAGACTGCCAGAGGGCTTTTGACAAGATCAAGGAATACTTACAAGAACCTCAAATCCTTATGCCTCCAGTTGAAGGAAGACCTCTAATCATGTACTTAACAGTATTAGAAGAGTCAATGGGGTGTGTGTTGGGCCAGCATGACGAGTCTGGTCGAAAAGAGTATGCAATTTACTACCTAAGCAAAAAGTTTACCGACTGTGAACAACGTTATACACTGCTCGAGAAAACTTGTTGTGCTTTAGCGTGGGCTGCTCGCCGACTAAGGCAGTATATGTTGACCCACACTACTTTATTGATCTCCAAGATGGACCCAGTTAAGTACATTTTTGAGAAGCCAGCACTTACCGGACGGGTTGTAAGATGGCAAATGATCCTCACAGAATATGACATCCAGTACACATCTCAGAAAGCCATCAAGGGTAGTGTATTGTCTGATTATCTTGCTGAGCAACCCATCGATGATTACCAGCCTATGAGATTTTACTTCCCTGATGAAGACATCATGTTCATAAAAGCAAAAGATCACGAAGAGCCTGTTCACACTGAAGGGCCTGACCTAGAAGAAGAATGGACTATGATGTTTGACGGGGATGTTAATATGAATGGTCGCGGTGTTGGTGCAGTACTCATTACACCTAAAGGAGTTCACATGCCTTTCTCGGCAAAACTCACCTTTAACTGCACTAACAACGAAGCTGAATACGAAGCTTGCATTATGGGTCTTGAGGAAGCCATTGACCTCAGGATCAAGACTTTGACTGTGTTCGGAGATTCAGCTTTGGTAATCAATCAAACCAACGGCAAATGGTACACTCACCAAGATCATCTGATACCTTACAGGGACTATACAAGAAGGTTATTGACTTTCTTTACAACGGTCAAGCTTGAGTATATCCCTCGGGACGAGAATCAGTTTGCAGATGCTCTGGCTACCATTTCATCCATGATCAAAGTTCAAGCTGCCAACTTTGTACCTCGGATCTCAGTATCCAGACTTGACAGACCAGCATATGTATTTGCAGCAGATGTTGCCAAAGATGATAAGCCTTGGTTCCATGATATCAAATGCTTCTTGGAGGATCAAACATACCCACCCGGGGCATCTTCCAATGACAAAAAGACATTAAGAAGGCTAGCTGGTAGTTTCTTCCTAAATACTGATGGTTCCCTATACAAGAGAAACTTTGATATGGTACTGCTCAGATGCGTTGATAGAACAGAAGCAGACTTGTTGATGCACGAGGTGCATGAAGGATCCTTTGGTACCCATGCCGGAGGGCATGCAATGGCTAAGAAGTTGCTAAGATCAGGCTATTACTGGATCATAATGGATGCAGACTGTTGTGCTTATGCCAGAAAATGTCATAAATGCCAGATTTATGCGGATAAGGTGCACGTGCCTCCCAATCCTTTGAATGTGATGTCTTCACCCTGGCCATTTGCCATGTGGGGCATTGATATGATTGGCAAGATTGAACCGACTGCTTCAAACGGCCACAGATTCATCCTGGTTGCTATTGACTATTTCACCAAGTGGGTTGAAGCAGCTTCTTATGCAAATGTTACAAGGCAAGTAGTAGCCCGATTTCTGAAGAGAGATATCATCTGTCGGTATGGAGTGCCCGAGCGAATCATTACCGATAATGGTTCCAACTTAAACAACAAAATGATGGCAGAACTGTGCCGGGACTTCAAGATCCAACACCACAATTCTTCTCCTTATAGGCCAAAGATGAATGGCGCTGTTGAGGCAGCAAATAAGAATATCAAGAAGATTGTGCAAAAGATGGTAGTCACCTACAAAGACTGGCATGAAATGCTACCGTTTGCCTTGCATGGGTACCGTACGTCAATCAGGACATCCACTGGGGCAACACCGTATCAACTTGTGTATGGTATGGAAGCAGTCCTACCTGTTGAAGTTGAGTTACCCTCCCTACGGGTATTAATGGATGTTAAACTGAACGAAGCAGAGTGGATCCGATCCCGATATGAACAACTGAGTCTGATTGAAGAGAAGAGATTGGCTGCAATCTGTCATGGGCAGTTGTATCAGAAAAGAATGAAGAAAGCCTTCGATCAGAAAGTCAGGCTCCTAGAGTACCAAGTAGGAGATATTGTGCTGAAAAGACTCCTCCCTCCTCATACAGACCACAGGGCCAAATGGACTCCAAACTATGAAAGGCCATTCGTAGTAAAGAAAGTTTTCTCTGGCGGAGCACTGATGCTCAGCACTATGGATGGTGAAGACTTCCCGTCCCCTGTGAATTCAGATGCAGTTAAAAAATACTTCGCATAAAAATGACCCGCTGGACATAAAAACAGAATGTAAGTCCAGGCAAAAATAGGGCATCCCGGCGAGTCAAAAACAGAATAAAAGACTCGGGCAAAAATAAGGGAAATAAATAAAAAATGTACACCCGCTGAGTTGAAAAGCCGCATTGGACAACTCAGGCAAAAATGGGTATCCCGATGGATTGAAAACCCTAAAGGGCGATCCATGCAAAACAAGGGAATAAGCGAACAACTGCATTCTGAATTCGTCTGTATTACTCGCAACTTGGTAAGCTTCGAAAGGATCAAGCTTCTTTCAGAATCAGCCTTCTTCAGAAAGCAAGACGAGAAGAACGTCAAATGTCATACGAGTCATAGCAAGGGAAAACTCCTTGAAGCGTCGTCAACATTGCCAATACCTTTTATTTCTCAATTTGTAACAATCTCCTCATTTTAGGGGACTTGTTTCTTTGACTGTACCTTGCCAATTCAGGGCACACGAATTAATAAAATCAGATTTTCAGTCATGTTTTGTCTCGTACATTTTATTTTCATTTGCAAAAATGTCCGATGTCTTTTAGATACTGATTGCATAAGTACAGATGCTTTTCTTCTAAGAAGTACGTGCTTGCAGGAAATATACTTACTCCCGGGAGTGTCTGAACTCCCATGATGGAATCCAGTAAGGGATACCTCGGGGTACTTGTGCGTTTTCTTTGTCTTTTCAGGATTTGCAGGCATTCAAAACACGACATGGGGCATGAAAGTTTCACCCCAGCAAGCTGCCAAATCATTGTTTCCTCGGCACACCTTCCAAACAGCACCAGAGATGCTTTCTCCCCATCAGAGTTGCTAGGCCTCACTTCTCCAACATTTCCTTCAAAGGGTAGCCCCCGGGGGTGTTCATATCCCCAGCTGAGTTGTCAAGTATCATCCTCAGCAGGATCCCCATAAGAAATTTTTAGGAAGATCTTTCAGTGATCTTTCTTCTTCCCCAGCCGAGTTGCTAGTCATCATTCCTCCTCAGCCAAGTGCAAAGACCGGGAATCATCTCCCCACAGAGTTCCAGCCTCTATCTGGAAGAGAAACGCCTGAAGATCTCACAACAGAGTGAAGAAAGCTTCTACGAACCCCAGTTGGGTCCTTCGTTACCAAAGATAGGTCTATCAGTGACCTATATCCCCAAGCAGAGTTCCATATGTCAGATCTATCAATGATCTCATCCCTAGCTAGGATGTCCACCTCAATCAGATCAGCCAGAGATCTTCACAGCAACGGGATCCAAATCCCGGATCGGTATCTTTGCATAATCATGGCATTAGCATCATATTCTCCACACAAAGCGTAGCATTCCGTCTAATACGGAGCATTACGGCAAAAATCAAACATATTGCATAATCATAAGCCATGATCTGAATCAAACACTTGTAAATACCGGCAATCCATCAAGATATACGGAAAACTCTCCAAATCCCCACCAGAGAGCTAAGGTATTTGTCTTACACTCGTAAATACAAATATACACTCCTTTTGGCACTCGTCCGTGTCATTCATTCCCCAGTAAAGTCGCCCGAGCCTTCTTTACAAACAAACACTTACGTTTTACAGATACTTCTTGACACCCGTCCGTGTCATATCCCCGGCAAAAAGCCAAAGCGTCCCCTTTGCACTCACAGGTACATCTTTATACAAATTCCCTGACACCCGTCCGTGTCGCATTCCCCAACACAATTGCCTAAACATTTTTGCAAACCATATACTTGTTTATACTATACTTTTCTCCCTTTGGACACTCGTCCGTGTCACTCTCCCCAACAAGTTAAACACTCATCTATACACCATTTTACCCCTGTTTCACTCATACAGGTACTCGTCTGCATCTTGTATATACCACTCAAATCCCCTCAGATTCGACACTCGTCCGTGTTCTTTGTTAACCCGTTGGTACTCGTCTGTATCATCATCTCAGAACATGCGTCAAGCGTTTGTTTCTACCCGATACTCGTCCGTGTCATAGTCTTAAGGATGCTCGTCCGCATCTTTAAATCCATACACGTGTCAAAAACTCATGTCTTCTTGAACTTAGACACTCGTCTGTGTCTATTATTCCCCAGAAGAGTCCCCTCAGAATCAACACTCGTCTGTGTTCCTTGTTAACCAGTTGGTACTCGTCCGTATCATCATCTCTGAACACATGTCAGTATTTGTTTCTACCTGATACTCGTCCGTATCGTGGTCTTAGGGATACTCGTCCGCATCTTTAATCTATACACAACGTCAAAACACTTGTACCTTTTATTTCTTGGATGTAAACACTCGTCCGTGTTTACTATTCCCCAGGAGGTCGCTAACAAAGCAAAATCTCTTCTCTATCTGACATTCGTCCTATGTCATGATAAACCCTGAGAGCAGCCGTACCCTGCTAGGTGATCGTCCTTCACCTCATGATGATCGTCCTTCATCATACTCATCCGATGGCCGTCCCCATTGTTGATCTTTTCTATCCGACATTCGTCCTATGTCGTGATATTTTTAGCAGCCGTCCCCTGCTAGGTGATCGTCCTTCACCTTTTGATGATCATCCTTCATCATTTTATCCGATGGTCGTCCCCATCGTCGATCTTTTTATCTGACATTCGTCCTATGTCATGATAAACCTTGAAAGCAGCCGTCCCCTGCTAGGTGATCGTCATTCACCTCTTGATGATCGTCCTTCATCATGCTCATCCGATGGCCGTCCCCATCATCGACCTTTTATCCGGCATTCGTCCTATGTCGCGATACTTTTGGCAGCCGTACCCTGCCAGGTGATCGTCCTTCACCTTAGATGACTGTCCCTCATCTTGTCCCCAAGAGCAGTCGTCCCCTGCTAGGTGATCGTCCTTCACTTTTGATAACCGTCCTTCATCATTATTTCATTTATTCTTTAACCCGATGGCCGTCCCCGTCGTGGTCCCTTTTCCTTTTCCTGATGATCGTCCTTCATCAATTTAGCCCGATGGTCGTCCCCATCGTTGTTTACATTACTTTATGAACCTGATGGCCGTCCCCATCATTTTTACTAATCCCCAGAGAATCTTATAGCTTTACCTGATGGCCGTCCCCATCATAATCCCTTTTATCCCCAGCATGTCGGCCGTCCCTGTCATTGCTCTTTCCCCAGCAGTCGTTCCCTGCTCGACGGTCGTCCTCCGTCGCCCACACTTTACAATATACTTTATTTTCTTTTACAATCTATATCCCTTTTCTTCTTCATTCTGTGAGTGCAAATTTTGGACTGTCTTTGGTATTCAACCACAAGTTATCTTGTTTGCCTGTTAAGCCGTTGCTTACATTCTACACAGCTAACTCATGCTTGAATAGGGGCAGCTGTAAACACCCCAAATTTGCCCTCACCCATTCACACCATGGCTTGTGATCATTTCATATACATAAGTTCAATCATAGCATCTCATATCACATTTGTGATTCACTGCATTGTTTCTAAGTCATCTGCATCTAGGGTTTGTGATCTGAGCAACCCAAGAGCCATTTGATCCACTCCAAAGGTCATCAATCACTTCAAAGGGGTCCATGTGTGTTCAAACATCATATTATATCCTCTCAAAGTCAAGAATGTCAAAAAAATCACAAGAACTGAGAATGGCATGGAAGCAGAGCCAGGTTTAACTGCACAAATGACCTAGAATTAGGGTTTTGGTTTCAAAAGCCATAACTCCAAATTTTTTGGTCATTCTTGTTTCTATTGGTCTCTATATGGTATAGGGATCATGCACATCAATTTTCATGAAGAAATTCCATGGGGAAGTCATCTGATCAAGAGTTGACTTTTTGAGCAAGTCAGTACAAAATCAGGGCATCTGAGGCCCTCAATGACCCAACCAAAGGGTGTTCTTCATCATTTTGATTGTGTATGATCTTTATTTGATCATAGAAGATGTTAGAAGTTCACAAAATTGAAGAATTTCAAGCCATTTGCAAAGTTGACTTTTTGGGAAAGTTGACTTATAATGAAAATTGTCATTTTGGGAAACTTTTTCAACCTTTGCTTTTTGATTCAAAAATGCTTCAAATGGAAAAACTTTGGTCATGAAAGTTGTAGAATGGATCATTCCCTTTTCAAAAAGTACAAGAACTTGTTCTAATTCATTTTGGATCAAAAGTTATGGCTTGTCAAAGTTGGGAAAAATCACATAATTTCAAGTTTTCTACCAAAGAGGCAAAGTTGCAAAACCACTTGCCAAGGAAAAATGTGCTATCAAATGGACTTCTAAACTTCATACAAACATGAACCAAGGCCTAAAAGTCAGATTGCATCAAATAATCACTCATTTTTGTGACTTGTGGGGCAAGAAACTTCAAAAGGGCCAAAGATGAACCAAGTTGCAAAACCTCATTCAAAACCTAATCCACTTGCTTGCTGATTTCATAATTGATCCTAGGGCTCTCCACACTTCTTGCTACACAGGACACCCCTCTTGTCCTTGGCTAGCTATGAGCCCATACCACAAAGTTTGACATTTTGGCCAAAGACCCATACCAATCACAATAGGGCACACCAACTCCACAGGCCTATCCATGAGTGATAAGTGGACCAAAGGCAAGCCATAACACAGAATAATTCATGCTGAAACAGACCCCAAGTCAAGAATGTCAAAAAATCACAAGAACTGGGATTGGTATGGAAGCAGAGCCAGGCTTGGCTGCACAGATGACCTAAAATTAGGGTTTTGGTTTCAAAGGCCATAACTCCAAATTTTTTGGTCATTCTTGTTTCTATTGGTTTCTATATGGTGTAGGGAGTATGCATATCAATTTTCATGAAGAAATTCCATGGGGAAGTCATCTGATCAAGAGTTGACTTTTCAAGCAAGTCAGTGCAAAATCAGGGCATCTGAGGCCCCCAATGACCCAACCAAAGGGTGTTCTTCATCATTTTGATTGTATATGATCTTTATTTGATCATGGAAGAAGTTGGAAGTTCACAAAATTGAGAAATTTCAAGTCTTTTGCAAAGTTGACTTTTTGGGCAAGTTTGACTTTTAATGAAAATGTCATTTTATGCAACTTTTTCAACCCTTACTTTTTGATCCAAAAAAGCTTCAAATGGAAAAACTTTGGTCATGAAAGTTGTAGAATAGATCTTTCCCTTTTCAAAAAGTACAAGAACATGACCTAATTCATTTTTGATCAAAAGTTATGGCTTGTCAAAGTTGGCAAAAATCATTAAATTTCAAGTCATGCACCAAAGAGGCAAGGTTGCAAATTCACTTCTCAAGGCCAATTAAGTTATCAAATGGGCTTCTAATCCACACAACATGATCATACAAGTCCTAGAAATCAGAATGCACCCAAGGAATCACATGTTTTATGGCCCATGGATCAAGTTTCTTCCATAAGAACCAAAGTGAACCAAGTTGCAAAAGTCATGATAGCTTCTCATCCACTTGCTGGCTAGTTGGCTGATCAATCCTAGACCCTTCCTCACATCATGCTGCGCAGCACACCTTCCATGTACTTGGCTAGAAAGTGACCCATGATTCTCTTACACAAAAGTTGACATTTTGCAAAAGCACCCATACCTATCACAAAAGGACATGTCATGTCATCTGACCAATGGGATTTGTTTATGTTAATCAAATGCAAGCCAAAGCACATAACAAGCAAGCCTGAAACCAGCCACAACACAACTTTCTCATTTTCACCCTCACTTGCAAAAGCTTTCGAAAATCATCATACAAGCTTCAAACACTCAAACAAACTTCATAAACCTTCTCACCATGCTTCACTGAACCAAAACCAACCTTCAAAACAGCCTGAAACCCATAGAATCACAAACACGATCCTCACCTGACCTTGAACAGAACTTGTTCAAACTTCCAAACCAGCCAACACAAACTCTCTCTAAGCATCAAGATGTCATCAGGGGCCTAAAAGGAGTGGATTGCACAAAGAAAAGAGGTCAGAAAGTTACGAACTGAAAAGCTTCAAACTCAGGTAGCTTCATGAACATTTTTTCCAGAAATGGATTTTTAAGTTCTTAAGTTGTTCTTCATGATTCACTGATCACTCTGGTGCTTTTATTTTCTGAAATGGTTGAGAAATGAGAGTTTAATCTTGTTCTGAAACTCTTGCCCTAAAAAATGTTTTGTTTCGATTCAGTTGATTGAGGAAGAATAAATGAGTTTTGAGTTAGGGTTTTGATTCAGTGAGGTGTGGGAATGATTTCTGGTTTGTTAGATTTCATTTTAGTATAGTTTTGAAGAGTTTAGAAATTTTCAGGTGGGTTTCCCACCGGAGAAGACGACCGAAGGTCTTCTCCGGCCACCTGAAAATGATTAGGGCTTAATCCCTGTGTTTAATGAGGTTTGAATCTGGAACGTTGGATGAGCTGACCTAGGTTGACTGGCGCGCGTTTGAATGGTCAAGATGCACCATTAGAAACCCTAATCCACAATTAACTTAATTAATTCTGTTTAATTAATATAAAATGGAAATTAGGCCAGTTTGAATCTCAGCCTTAGGATCACGCGTGCAGTCTTTCCCTCCATCTCAGGTTTAAATGTGGACCACTGGATGCGCTGACTTTCTTTTAAATTCAGTTTTTATTTCATTTAATTGCATTTGTTTTCTTCATTTTATTTAAAATAGCAAAATCAATTCAAAAATTCTGAAATTTTTTATACAAACTTTTATTTAATTTCAGAAACCAAAAACCTTTTTATTTTTATTTTTTGCATTTCAAAAATATTTTTAAATATTTAAAAGTTTATTTTTAATTAATTAATGAGAATTAATTAATTAAAAATGCTTTTAGGTATTTAAAAAATCACCAAAAAATTCATGAAACCTTTAAAAGCATTTAGAAACATTGTCCAACCCTCAAACCAAATTTCTTTTTTGATCTTGATGCATTTTGAGAATTTTTCATGGAATTAAAATCATTTTAATGCATTATTTTGATCCAAACTTCCAAAAATCATTTCTGCCTAACCATTGAGAGTTGGACCTTGATTCCTTTTGCATTGCATTGTGTTTAGCATGTAGTTTGTGAGATTAATTGGCATGAATTGATCTTGCATTTTCCATTTGTTTGGCATTTTTCTTGTTAAGGAACCCTAAAACCCTAGAAAACTTAGGAAAATCATATCTTGAATTAGGTTAAGAGTTGGAACTTTTCCTTTGGGCAGTGAGTTTGTATAGGTTTAGGGTTGCTTTGAGTGCATTTTCAATTTTTTATATTAATGTTTGCTTCTGATTTTGGTTTGTGTTTGATGCTTTGATCATAAACCCTAATTTGGGTTTCCATATGCATCCATCTTGCATTTGCTTGCATAACATGACTTGCCATAGCATTTTATGTATTCTTCTGATTCATTGAACATCTTAAGACATATTGAAAGCATGTTTGATCATTGCATCAGGTATTTGCCATGTTGTATGTCATTTGCATCTCATAACTTTTCATGTATGTTTTGGGTTCTTAACTTGCTCCATTTGCATCCATTTGTTCATGTGATCATCTCCATATCATGATTCATATTTGCACCATCCCATAGCATCATTAACATCATGTATGTGCTTCTGGTTTTGGTTTATGTCATGCCATTTCATCTCATTTTGCATTGCATTGCATTTCTTTCACTAACCTTTTCAGGTGGTAAGTAACTTGGAGAAGTGAATTTGCCTTCACTTCTCACACTTTCTTTTCATCCCTCTTATGCATCCATGCTGCATTTTGTTATGTGATTGAGTTTGGGCTTGCTCATTCTTCTTCTTCTTACTTTCTTTCTTCAAGTGACTTGTCTTCTTAAGTGAAGCAAGTTACTTTGCTTCTCCTGATCCTTTCATCTGCTTCCTGGTGGTTCCATTGAAGATCTCTCTTGTTAACCTCATAAACCTTAGGAACAACCAAGCATGTCAAT
This sequence comes from Lathyrus aphaca, assembly GCA_963966055.1. Lineage (NCBI taxonomy): Eukaryota > Viridiplantae > Streptophyta > Magnoliopsida > Fabales > Fabaceae > Lathyrus > Lathyrus aphaca. The sequence continues at coordinate 119,790,522 of OZ014521.1, read as the reverse complement.
GATTAGGGTTTTGATTAGTCCCCCATTTAGCTTTTACCTTTGTGTCTCTTTGAGTCTTCTCTTCTCATCTCATAATCAGGGACTAAACCCTAAAGGCTTTAAGGCTTTGTGATTAAGCTTATGCCTGCATCCTTCTATTAGGATGGAGTGTATAACTTTAATCCTAAGTGTTAAACCCTTAATGTGTTTAAATCTCTTAATCAATTCACTTAATAATCATCAAGACATCAAGCTTGTAACTTGGGCCTTGCATTAGGGTTCTAATTCTTCCTTAATTGGTTAAGAAGGACTAACCCTAGTGTTAATGGACAAGTCCTCCTCAAGTTGTCTTACAAACCCTAAAAATCACTTCATCATCTTATCATTAAATAAAATCCATCTAATAAAGGCTTGTTTTGTCATGAGTTTAATCCCTAATCATGGATTAAGTTGAGGAGCTTTCCTCAGCTTAAACACTCTCATCTATTATCCTTCTATTAGGATGGTGTAATGAGTATGTTTAATCCTTGATTATGGCTTAACCTCATTACTTAACACTAAACAAAAACACCAAAAACATCTAAATAATCACAAGTAGGTTAATGATCTTAATCCTTCATCAAAGGTGATTAAGTGTGAGAAGCTGACTTCACACTTAAGGTATTCTCATTACCCCAAATCAGAGGGAAGATGTGATGAGTTTACTAACCCATTGGTTTAGGCTTAAGCTCATTAACTTATGACAAACTTTCAAAAGCAATAAAAGACTGAAAACTCAAAAAACAAACAATAATCGTCTCCTTCGGGATTCTTTTCTCATCACCTCCACTCATAAATGAGAACTTGCTTCTTCCGTCTAATGCAAGACAGTTTGCACCTGAGCTAGACAGGTCATACACTTGAGCATTGACAAGCAAGCAGTTCACAAGTCATTTCACCTTTCAGTCTCTTTGGGTCGAACTACGGTGTTCTGACTTCCTCATTGCACGAGAGGATACGTAGGCATAACTTAACGGTTATCGAACAAAAGTCTCTGTATATTCCCCCTCCTTCCAGCTTCATTTTTTTAAGCCTCATAGTCATGAGCATTTCACTCTTATCCTTACACTGACACTGTATATATATTACACTTCACACTTCTTTTACACTGACACCTGTACATTCTCTTCCAGCTCTTTTATACACAAATTGCACTGACACTACCCCTTTAAAACACAAATCTTTTAAGCGTGGATCCCGCCGAGTACGGCGGACAATCTGGGTGCTAATACCTTCCCAGGTTGTAACCAACCCCCTTTCTCAGTCTCTCTGGTTCGCAACCGTCTTATCCATATCTTTCTAGGTCTATGCAGCATTACCTTTCCTTCGGGATAAAAATGCCTAGCTGGCGACTCTTTTCATTCCCAGTGAGTTCACTGCTGTGTGTTCTCATTGTTTCTTTCGCCGACCGTTCGCGTCTGTACCTTTATTTGGGCCATTCCCATTTATCGGGAGCGACAGCTTGGCGACTCTGCTGGGGACCCTTATACTGTAACCAGGGCTTCTGGTTCTGTTTGTGGGTTCCTCCTAGCGCTTGATTGATTTGTGTTTACTGGGGTGTTATATGCTATTTGTGCTTATTTGTATTTATTTTTCTTTTTGCTTTATGTACAGTTTGTTTACTGCTTTCTTTATAGCTTTATACATATATCATACTGTCATACTGTGCTGGCTGGATCTGTTTTGTTGCTTTGGTGGGTGGGTGTCCTATTGAGAGTTGAGGTCCTATACCTGGGACCTGAGTGACACCTAGGCTAGAGTGGTTCATATTCTTTCCCATTCCATCTCGGTCTGGTGCGGGAATATGAAACACGGTTCAGATATGGGTTTCTTCTTGAGAACTCTGTGTTGCAGATTTCCTGCAATGCTAGGGCTATCTGGGAAGCCTGCTAAGTCTGGATGACCTTTAGTATTGACCTTCAGAAACTGAGGTGAATTAGAGGAGGATCTTTTATGGTTATTGTAAACACTGTACCTCCGGGTTAGAAGTGTTTACACTTCTCATAACTGATCCAAGTCTGATGATCCTTGTTTTAGAACACCACCTGTGAGGGGGTTGGGCTGTTTACAGGTTTGCAGGTACCCTTGACCTCAGCATACCCTGTTACTTTGTTTTGATTAAGAGTACTCCATGTTGGAACAGTTCTTGTGATTTCTAACCCTGGACATGTGACTCTTTATTTGAGTCCCCCACCTTGGTTACTGGACTTATAGACCTCCATCTGGATTTCTTGAACATACTTGGGCTTATATCAGAGTACTTGACCAGATCCAGCCCAGTCACAAACCCTTGCATATCATTTGCATACATCATCATTGCATCATTTTGACATTTGCTTATTTGTTTTTCAGGGTATCCATACTTTATTTTGGCTTGGTTTTGACCCCATCATCAGCATAGACCTATCTTCATCAGCATCTACTTTAGCTATCAGCTACCTGCTTCAGTCACCTGCACCAGCCATTCAGTGGCCCATTTTCAGTGTTATCATCAGCACCTGTCTCAACTCATCTTCAACAACATGGCACCTAAGAAGAGTAATATCTCCTACCACTTCTTTCAGCCTGAGCTAACTGACATCAGGAGGATTCAGACCCTAATTACTCCAGACCATATACCACTATTCAGAGAACACTATGGAGGCATACTTGATGTGGTTATGGATTTGGACCCTTCACAGAGGAGCCTGATTCATACTTGCCTGCAGTTCTATGATCCCCCTCTGAGGTGTTTTACTTTTCAGGATTTTCAGTTGGGCCCTTTATTAGAGGAGTATTCATCATTGGTTGGTATACCTATCAGGGGTGGAGTCCCTTTCAACCCTGAGATGGCTTTTCCAAGTAATGAAGAGGTGGCAAAAGTTTTGTATTTAGAACCAGTCCTGATTGAGCAAAATATGACTACCAAGGCTGGAATCTCTGGTCTACACCTGGATTTCTTGATCTCTCAAGCTACCCTGAAGGCTTCTTTGGGAGAGTGGAAAGCAGTCTGTGCTTTATTGGCCCTGAGCATATATGGGATCATATTATTTGCAGATGAGCCTAAGTTTGTTAGTAAGAATGCAATCCATCTTTTCATCCTGAGGAACCCAGTGCCAACCTTACTGGGAGATTTCTACTACTCTGTTCACCAGAGGAATGAAAAACAGAGGGGAAGATTAGTGAGGTGCTGTGCTCCCCTGTTCCATACTTGGCTGCTCAAGCATTTACCAAAGACTGATGCATTCTTGAACCCTCACCAGCAAAGAAACTGGGCTAGAAGACTCACTGCTTTGACCTCAGCTGATATCAGGTGGTGCACTCAAAGCACAAAAGGCAGGGACATCATTACCAGTTGTGGGCAGTTTCCCAATGTACCCCTAATAGGAGTTAAGGGTTGCATCAATTACAACCCTCTTCTATTCAAAAGACAACTGGGCTATGCACTGGTCCACACTCCTAAGGCACAAGATTTGGCTGAGACTCTTTACTGTGAGAACAAGCCTAATCTGGCTATTGTCAGTCAAGCAGCCTGGGCCTGGGACAATGTTCAAACTAAAGGAGTAACCATTCTGGGGAAGTGCAACAATGTGGCATCAGCACAGTACTATGAGTGGTCCCATGCCAGGGCTCAATTTTCTGGGATGCCCTTCACCATGGAAGATATGCCTGGGACATCCTCAGCACCACCTCCTGTCACTGTCAGTCTGGAGGAGTTTGAGAAATTCAAAGAGAGAAATGAGAAGTTGACTCAGGCCCTACAGAAGACCCTCTGGGAGAGGAGTGATGGTAGGTTGGATATTGAAAGGTTAGAGAAGCTGAAAGTGGAGCATCTGGCCAGAATTGAGAAGTCAGAGGATTATATCAAGAAGTCTAGGGTTGAAGAGCAGATCTTGAAGAATGCCTGCAAGGAAGCCCAGTTCCAGAAAGCCAGGACTGATTTATATCTGAAAGAGAGTCAAGCTAGGTGGGTCAGGATCACCGAAGCTCGTACTCTGGAAGATAAAAGGACTCAGGACAAAATTGAGCAGTTGGAGGCTAGTGCAAGAGAGCAACAGGAAGCCCTGGCAGCAACCCAGAGGGAGATCTCAGAGCTAAAGATTAAAGCTGGTGTGAAGAGGTCAAAGGACCAGAGTCAACACAAGAAGCTAACTGCAGCTGTTACTACCAGGAATCTCCTTATCAGGAATCTTACTGAGCGTCCCGCTGATCCTGTGACTGAGGCACTTCTCAAGGAAGTTCAGGAGGATGAGTTTGGTCTTGGTGTTTGACTTTTGCTTGTTGTTGTTTTCATTTCATGTACTTTTATTTTCTTATGTTGTATTTTGACCCCTCGGGGCATGTTTTGTAAAGAACAAACTATGTATCAGTTGCTTTTTGTAATATATGTATCAGTTTGTTCCATCTGAGTTTCCTTCAAAGCAACATCAACAGCATCTTCAAGGGTCTGGAAAGGTCAAAACCAAGTGCCAAGCCGGATACCTTGGAAACAAATAAGCATACTGCATTGCATGCTAACCCTTGTTTGTTTTGTAGGTTTGTTTTGTTTTTGTTGCTAACTCTGTTATGATTTCAGGAACTATTGCTCGCCGACGGGTGTTCCCACTTAACCGTCCACACAGATATCCAACCCGTAACAATCTTCCGGGCATACAGATGGACCAGGTACAACAGGACCTTACAGAGGTCAGGAACCAAATGGCCAATGAAAGATTGGAAATGAGGGCTCAGATGACACAATTTATGGAGGTGATGAACAATATGGCTCAGAGCCAAGAGAGATTAAGAGCAATGGTAGAAAGGCAGAATCAAGAAGACCCCCATCTAGGGACTGCTGGGACAAGCAACAACGAGAGGGTTCAGCCTCATGTCAACCCCCCTGTATTTGGACCCCACCTTCATCCAGAGATCAACATTCCTGCTAATGTACAAGGGACTGCCACTGCAGGCAGGGTACTGCAAGAAGACCCCCAGGAAGATCAGTTCACAGTGATGGGAGCTGGGGAGGAAGCCTATGACAGAAGGCTGGACGAAATTGCTGAAAAATTAAGATCCTTGGAGTCCCAAAACTCTTTGGGTTTTGATGTTATGGACATGGGCTTAGTGGACGGGGTCAGGATTCCCCATAAGTTTAAGCCTCCTTGTTTTGAAAAGTACAACGGGACTTCCTGCCCACGGACCCACTTACAGTCCTTTCTGGGGAGGTTGAAGGCATACACCATGGACGAGAAGCTATGGATGTTTTATTTTGAGGATAGCTTAACGGGAGCTTCAAGGGAATGGTACTCCCATCTGACTAGAGCCACCATCAGGTGTTGGAAGGACTTGGCAGAGGCCTTCATTAGACAATACCAGTATAATTTGGATATGGCACCCGACAGGACCCTCCTGATGGGGATGTCACAATCATCTAGAGAAAGCTTCCGGGAGTACGCCCAGAGGTGGAGGCAGCTGGCTGCTGCTGTCCAGCCACCTATGTCAGAGAGGGAGATGGCAGATATGTTTATGAACACCCTCCAAGGAACATACATTGACCGGTTGGCTGCTTTCTCTTCTACCAGCTTTGCAGATGTCGTTATAGCTGGAGAGAGAATTGAGAGCCTGTTAAAGATGGGGAAAATTTCTGACAACGGTGCCAGCTCATCCAGCAACACAAGGAAGCCTTTTGTGGGCCCAAGAAGAACTGGTGAGACCAATGCCATCCATACCAACAGGGGCAGACCCCAATATGTTCATAGGTCTGTGGCAGCAGTCACCATTCCCGCTCCAGTTCATCCGCAACCAGCTTATCAACCGCAGCAGCAAAATTACCAGCAACAAACTCAGTATCCTCCAAGAAACTACAACAACACCAACAACAACAATCAGCAAAGACCGTTCCAACAAAGACCTTCTCAGGCCAATAGGGTGATCGATCCGATCCCTATGCCATATGCCACATTACTGCCACAACTCCTAAAACTCAACCTGGTTGAGCTAAGGACATTGGCACCTCCAGATCCTACCAGTCTACCCAGAATTTACGACTCCAACGCCAGGTGTGCTTTCCATTCAAATGCACCTGGCCATAGTACAGAGAAGTGCAGAGCTTTGCACATGAAGGTACAAGACCTGGTAGACTCTAAGGCTCTAAACTTCGCACCACCATCAAATGTTAAAAAGAACCCTATGCCAAACCACGGAGGTCCCAGAATCAATGCTATTGAAGAAGACAAGCCGTCTTACTTGATAACCAGTGTGGGTCAGATTCGGACACCGTTGGTAGAGATTAAAGCTCAACTCCTTGAATGTCAAATGTTCCCGGGATGTGAGCTAGGGTGTGCTTATTGCAACATTTCAGTGAATGGTTGTGATAACTTGAGAGATGGCATAGATGGTCTCATCCAGAGTGGCCTGCTTCAAATCACAACATCAATTCCTACCAATCCAGCAATCTCATCAACAACAATTCCCATGTCTTCTACAAATACAACAACCATTGTTCCAAGCAACTCTTCAATCTCGTCAACAAATGCTTCATCTGTTACTTCAACGGACCAGATATCAGCAAACATCCCTTCTACAACTTCAGCACCCCTTCATTCAGAATCTTCTACAACAACAACACCCATCCTTCCAACAATGTCTCCTACAACTTCAGCAGCAAATGTCTCAACGGTTACAATTTATTATGATCCTGAAAATGATTCTGCCTACAACTCACAAAATGCCACTCCCGCCAGAGCACCAGTCACAATATATTATGATCCACAGACTATCATGGTCCCTTCTGCAGCTGCAATCAGTCTAGTCACTATCACAGTGCCTGGGCCAGTACCTTATGAAAGCAGTAATGCTATCCCCTGGCATTACGGCTCTGATCTATACGGCGAAGGACGGAAAATCACTCTTGAATCATCAACCCCTGCACCACAAATAGATAATGTGGGAGGAGGCGAAGGCTTCACTCGAAGCGGACGTCTCTTTGCTCCACAAATTCAAAGACCCACTGCCGAAGCAGAAGCTGCTGCCAAGGCAAAAGGGAAGAGCTTGGTGCAGGAAGAGCAGATTGTTAAAGAAGCTTTAAAAACACCTTTTGATCAAGAAGTTGATGAATTCATGAGAATCATCAAGAAAAGTGATTACAAAATAGTGGACCAGCTTCACCAGACGCCTTCCAAGATCTCTATTCTATCATTGCTCATGTGCTCCGAGGCTCATCGGAACGCACTACTAAAAGTCTTGCACGCAGCTTATGTGCCAGAAGAGATCACCGTCAATCAGTTGGAAGCTGTGGTTGGAAATGTTAATGCTAGTCATGGACTAGGGTTCACCAACACTGATTTGACTACGGAAGGCCGCAATCATAACAAGGCTTTGCACATTACCATGGAATGCAAAGGTGCAATTCTTTCCCATGTGCTGGTAGACACAGGATCATCCCTCAATGTCTTACCTAAAAAAGCCCTTGTGAAGCTAGAGTATTACGTCCCAGCAACCTGGTAGTGAGAGCCTTTGACGGTTCTAAGAGATCGGTTCTGGAGGAAATTGAGTTACCTATAACGATTGGCCCACAAACTTTCAAAACGACCTTCTACGTGATGGATATACAGCCTGCCTATAGCTGTCTATTGGGTAGGCCATGGATTCACGCCGCTGGCGCCGTGACCTCAACCCTTCACCAGAAGTTAAAATTCGAGTGGGAGGGCCAAGTCGTTACTATCTGTGGAGAGGAGGATATTTTTGTTAGCCACCTGGCTACCTACAAATACATTGAGATGGATGGGGAGATCCACGAAACGATGAGTCAAGGGTTTGAGGCCTTGAACATAAATGAAACATCTGCTGTACCTGGAACCTCAATGACGTCATACCAACAAGCCCGGAAGGTTGTTGAGGAAGGAACTGCCCAAGGCTGGGGCAAATTGTTACCTGTGGAGAAGAAAGAAGATAGATTTGGGTTGGGTTACAAACCGACTCAACAAGATCAAGTAGAGGCTGCTAAGGAGCCCAACTTTGTTAGTGGGGGAATGCTCACCCCTGATGCTGTCAACAATTTGGAAGACGAGGATGAAGGCGACCGCAACCTGGAGAGTTGGATCCGTCCAAAGGTCCCGGGGAGCAGTATCCCGAACTGGTCTTCCCAGGAAATTATAAGAGTTACTCCTGCAGAGTAATTATTATTTCCTGTATTTTTATAGCATGCATCAAGTCTTGCATCTTGCCCAAGATGACAAGACTCATTTTGTAATCGGGCCATCTGTAATTTTTGTGCAACAAGATTAATCAATGAAATATCAGACATCTTTTGCAAATGAGTCTTTTTCTTTTCCGCTCACTGTTTTTCCATTTTTATTTTTGTACAAAAAATAAATGGCAATGTTTTCAAAATGACAACTTTATTTCACTTTTCTAAACAAAATTAAAATCAATCACTAAAATGAACAAACTGAACCCTTGCAGAGAGTGCCTTCCAGACTGCACCGACAACAGCACGGCTATGACTTCGTATGACTTTGACAATCCAATCAATCAAGCTGATGAAGGGGTTGAAGAAGAATATGAGCTCCCTGAAGAGCTAGTCAGATTGTTGAGACAAGAGGAAAGGGTTATCACTCCTCATCAGGAGGAGGTTGAAACGATCAATCTTGGTACAGATGGAGATGTGAAAGAAGTTAAAATCGGGGCCTGCCTACAAGACTCAGTGAAGAGACAACTGATTGACCTGCTTCAAGAGTATGTGGATGTGTTTGCTTGGTCTTATCAAGATATGCCAGGGTTGGACACCGACATTGTTATGCATAAGCTGCCTTTAAGAGAAGAATGCCCTCCAGTTAAACAGAAACTGCGCCGTACTCGCCCAGACATGGCAATGAAAATCAAGGAAGAGGTACAAAAGCAGTGGGACGCCGGATTCCTTGCTGTAACTAGCTATCCGCCGTGGGTTGCTAATATTGTGCCTGTGCCTAAGAAAGACGGCAAAGTAAGGATGTGTGTTGACTACCGGGATCTGAACAGAGCCAGCCCGAAAGATGATTTCCCATTACCTCACATTGATGTATTGGTTGATAATACAGCTCAGTTCTCGGTATTCTCCTTCATGGACGGATTTTCAGGATACAATCAGATTAAGATGTCACCTGAAGACATGGAGAAGACAACTTTCATCACACCCTGGGGCACATTCTGTTACAAGGTGATGCCATTTGGACTAAAGAATGCTGGTGCAACATATCAACGGGCTATGGTGACATTATTCCACGATATGATCCATAAAGAAATCGAATGTTACGTGGATGATATGATTGCCAAGTCCCTCACTGAAGAAGACCACCTGGTAAATCTGCTGAAGCTGTTCAAGCGTCTGAGGAAGTACCAACTGAAGTTGAACCCCAACAAGTGCACATTTGGGGTGCGATCCGGTAAGCTGCTGGGATTTATTGTAAGTGAGAAGGGGATTGAAGTTGACCCTGATAAAGTCAAAGCTATTCAAGAGATGCCTGCACCGAAGACAGAGAAGGAAGTTCGAGGGTTCTTAGGTCGATTGAACTACATTTCAAGGTTCATATCTCACCTTACAGCAACCTGTGAGCCCTTATTCAAGCTGTTGAGAAAGGAACAAACGGTCAGGAGGAACAAAGACTGTCAGAAGGCTTTTGACAAGATCAAGGAGTACTTGCAAGAACCTCCAATCCTTATGCCTCCAGTTGAAGGAAGACCTCTAATAATGTACTTAACAGTATTAGAAGAGTCGATGGGGTGTGTGTTGGGCCAGCATGACGAGTCTGGTCGAAAAGAGTATGCAATATACTACCTGAGCAAAAAGTTTACTGACTGTGAACAACGTTATTCACTGCTCGAGAAAACTTGCTGTGCTTTAGCGTGGGCTGCTCGCCGACTGAGACAGTATATGTTGACCCATACCACTTTATTGATCTCCAAAATGGACCCAGTTAAGTACATATTTGAGAAGCCAGCGCTTACCAGACGGGTTGCAAGATGGCAAATGATTCTTACAGAATATGACATCCAATACACTTCTCAGAAAGCCATCAAAGGCAGTGTATTGTCTGAATATCTTGCTGAGCAACCTATTGATGATTACCAGCCTATGAGATTTGACTTCCCTGATGAAGACATCATGTTCATAAAAGAAAAAGATCATGAAGAGCCTATTCACACTGAAGGGCCCGACCCGGAAGAAGAATGGACTATGATGTTTGATGGGGCTGTTAATATGAATGGTCGTGGTGTTAGTGCAGTACTCATTACGCCTAAGGGAGTTCACATGCCTTTCTCGGCAAAACTCACCTTTAACTGCACTAACAACGAAGCTGAATACGAAGCATGCATTATGGGACTTGAGGAAGCCATTGACCTCAGGATCAAGACATTGACTGTGTTCGGAGATTCAGCTCTGGTAGTTAATCAAACCAACGGCAAATGGTACACCCACCAGGATCATCTGATACCTTACAGGGATTATACAAGGAGGTTATTGACTTTCTTTACAACAGTCAAACTTGAGTGTATCCCTCGGGATGAGAATCAATTCGCAGATGCTCTGGCTACCATTTCGTCCATGATCAAAGTGCAAGCTGCCAACTTTGTACCTCAGATTTCAGTGTCTAGACTTGACAGACCAGCATATGTGTTCGCAGCGGATGTTGTTAAGGATGATAAGCCTTGGTTTCATGACATTAAGTGCTTCTTAGAGGACCAAACATACCCACTTGGGGCATCTTCCAATGATAAGAAGACTTTAAGAAGGCTTACTGGAAGTTTCTTCCTGAACACTGATGGTTCCCTATACAAGAGAAACTTTGATATGGTACTCCTCAGATGCATTGATAAGACGGAAGCAGATTTGTTAATGCATGAAGTGCACGAAGGATCCTTTGGTACCCATGCGGGAGGGCATGCCATGGCTAAAAAGTTGCTAAGATCAGGTTATTACTGGATCACAATGGATGCAGACTGTTGTGCCTACGCCAGAAAATGCCATAAATGCCAGATTTATGCGGATAAGGTGCATGTGCCCCCCAATCCTTTGAATGTGATGTCTTCACCTTGGCCCTTTGCTATGTGGGGCATTGACATGATCGGCAAGATTGAACCGACTGCTTCGAATGGCCACAGATTCATCCTGGTTGCCATTGACTATTTCACCAAGTGGGTCGAAGCAGCTTCCTATGCAAACATTACAAGACAAGTGGTAGCCAGATTTCTGAAGAAAGATATCATCTGTCGATACGGAGTTCCCGAGCGAATCATTACTGATAATGGTTCCAACTTGAACAACAAAATGATGGCAAAGCTGTGCCGGGACTTCAAAATTCAACACCACAATTCTTCTCCTTACAGGCCAAAGATGAACGGCGCTGTCGAGACAGCTAATAAAAATATCAAGAAGATTGTGCAGAAGATGGTAGTCACTTACAAAGACTGGCATGAAATGCTACCGTTTGCCTTGCATGGGTACCGCACGTCAATCAGAACATCCACTGGGGCAACACCGTATCAGCTTGTATATGGTATGGAAGCAGTCCTACCTGTTGAAGTTGAATTACCCTCCCTACGGGTACTGATGGATGTTAAACTGAGTGAAGCAGAATGGGTTCGGGCCCGATACGAACAACTGAGTCTGATTGAAGAGAAAAGATTGGCTGCAATCTGTCATGGGCAGTTATATCAGAAGAGAATGAAGAGAGCCTTCGATCAGAAAGTCAGGCACCGAGAGTACCAAGTAGGAGATCTTGTGCTGAAGAGAATCCTCCCTCCGCATACAGACCACAGGGGCAAGTGGACCCCGAACTATGAAGGACCATTCGTAGTAAAGAAAGTTTTCTCCGGTGGAGCACTGATGCTCAGTACTATGGATGGCGAAGACTTCCCGTCTCCTGTGAATTCAGATGCAGTTAAAAAATACTTCGCATAAAATGACCCGCTGGACATAAAAACAGAATGTAAGTCCAGGCAAAAATAGGGAATCCCGGCGAGTCAAAAACAGAATAAAAGACTCGGGCAAAAATAAGGGAAAATAAACAAAAATGTACACCCGCTGAGTTGAAAAGCCACACTGGACAGCTCAGGCAAAAATGGGTATCCCGATGGATTGAAAACCCGAAAGGGCGATCCATGCAAAATAAGGGAATGAGCGAACAACTGCATTCTGAATTCGTCTGTATCGCCTACAACTTGGTAAACCTCGAAAGGATCAAGCTTCAATCAGAATCAGCCTTCTTCAGAAAGCAAGAAGAGAAGAACGTCAAATGTCATACGAGTCATAGCAAAGAGAAGCTCCTTAAAGCGTCATCAACATTGCCAGCATTTTGTTTCTCAATTTGTAACAATCTCCTCATTTCAGGGGATATGTTTCCTTGACTGTATCTTGCCAATTCAGGGCATTTGAATTAATAAAATCAAATTTTCAGTCATGTTTCGTCTTGTACATTTTTATTTGCAAAAATGTCTGATGTCTTAAGAAAAAACGGATTGCATAAATACAGATGTTTATCTTCAAAAATGTATATATGTCACGTGCTTGCAGGAAATATACTTACTCTCAGAAGTGTCTAAACTCCTATGACGGAATCCGGTAAGGGATACCTCGGGATTATTTGTGCGTTTCTATATCTTTGCAGGATTGCAGGTATCCAGAATGCAACTTGGGGCATGTAAGTTTCATCCCAGCAAGCTGGCAAATCTGTACTCACTCAGTCTCAACACTCAAAGTGTTTTCTCCCCAGCCGAGTTGCCACTTGTTGATTCTCCCCATCAGGGTTGCCAGGCATCACCTCTCCAACAGGGCAGTACCAGAAGACACCCATATCCCCGGCTGAGTCAAAGAGCCCTCCTCAACAGAATCTCTAGGGATATCTTTCAGTGATCCCTCTTTCTCCCCAGCCGAGTTGCCATTTCATCCTCAGCCAAATACAAAAGTCAGGGAACCATCTCCCCACAGAGCTCCAGCCTCTATCCAGAAGAGCAGCGCATGAAGGAATCACAACAGAGTGACGAAAGCTTCCACAAGCTCCCAGTTGGGTCCCTCATTATTTGAGACGGGTCTATCAGTGATCTGTATCCCCAAGCATATATTATCTCATAAGATCTACCAATGATCTCACCCCCAACTGGGATGTCCATTTCAAGCAGATTGGCCAGAAATCTTCGCAGCACCGGGATTTGAATCCCGGTTTGATATCCTTTGCATAATCATGGCATTCGCATCATTTTCACCCACAAAGCGTAGCATTCCGTCTAATACGGAGCATTATGGCAAAAATCAAACATATTACATAATCATAAGCCATGTTTTGAAACAAACACTTGTGAATATCGACAATCCATCAACATACAGAAGACTCCCCCCAAAATCCCCAGCGGAGATTCCCCAACAAAAAAAAACAGTTGCCTTACATTCACAAACACCAGTATATACTCTCTTTGGCACCCGTCCGTGTCAATCCTCCCCAGTAAAGTCGCCTGAACACTCGGTGCAAACAGTACCACTCGTATTACAGATACCTTTTGACACCCGTCTGTGTCATATCCCCAGCAGGAAGCCAAAGACATCCTCTTTGCACTCACATGTACTTATATAACTTCCTTGACATCCGTCCGTGTCATTTTCCCCAATACAATAACATAAACACTTTGTATATCAAATACTCGTTTATACTATACTCCTCTTCTTTTTGACACCCGTCCGTGTCACTCTCTCCAGCAGATTGAACACTCATCTATACACCACTCATACTTATACAGATACTCGTCCGTATCTTGTATGCACCATTTATATCCCCGCAGATTCGACACTAGTCCTTGTTCTTTGTTAACCAGTTGGTACTCGTCTGTACCATCATCTCAGAACATGCGTCAAGCGTTTGTTTCTACCTGATACTCGTCTGTATCAAATTCTTAAGGATGCTCGTCCGCATCTTTAATCCATACACTGTGTCGAACACTTTTGTCTTCTTGAATATAGACACTCGTCTGTGCCTACTATTCCCCAGAAGAGTCCTTTCAGATTCAACACTCGTCCGTGTTCTCTTTTAACCAGTTGATACCCGTCCGTATCATCATCTCTGAACACGTGTCAGTATTTGTTTCTACTCGATACTCGTCTGTATCGTAGTCTTAAGGATGCTCGTCCGCATCTTTAATCCATACACAAACATCTAAACACTTATACCTTTTATTTCTTGGATGTAAACACTCGTCCGTGTTTGCTATTCCCCAGTAGATCGCCAACAAAGCAATTTTTTCTTTTTATCTGACATTCGTCCTGTGTCATGATAAACCCTGAGAGCAGCCGTACCCTGCTAGGTGGTCGTCCTCCACCTCTTGATGGTCGTCCTCCATCATGCTCATCCGATGACCGTCCCCATCGTTGATTTTCTATCCGACATTCGTCCTATGTCGTGATATTTAGCAGCCGTCCCCTGCTAGGTGGTCGTCCTCCACCTCTTGATGATCGTCCTTCATCATTTTATCCAATGGCCGTCCCCATTGTTGATTTTTGGTTATCTGACATTCGTCCTATGTCATGATAAACTTCGAGAGCAGCCGTCCCCTGCTAGGTGGTCGTCCTCCACCTCTTGATGATCGTCCTTCATCATGCTCGTCCGATGGCCGTCCCCATCGTTGACTTTTATCCGGCATTCGTCCTATGTCGCGATATTTTTCGGCAGCCGTACCCTGCCAGGTGGTCGTCCTCCACCTTAGATGACCGTCCCTCATCTTATACCCAACAGAGCAGCCGTCCCCTGCTAAGTGATTGTCCTTCACCTTTGATGACCGTACCTCATCATCTGTTTATTTCATTTATTCTTTAACCCGATGGCCGTCCCCGTCGTGGTCCCTTTTCCTTTCAGTTTAGCCCGATGGCCGTCCCCATCGTTGGTTACTTTACTCTATGAACTTGATGGCCGTCCCCGTCATGTTTCATCAATCCCCAGAGAATCTTGCAGCTTTACTTGATGGCCGTCCCCATCATAATACCTTTTATCCCCAGCATGTCGACCGTCCCCGTCATCGCTTCATTTCCCGCACTTTTTTCAGCATGTCGGCCGTCCCCGTCATTGCTCTTTACCCAGCAGTCGTCCTCTACTCGACGGTCGTCCTCCGTCGCCCACACTTTACAATATACTTTATTTTCTTTTACAATCTATATCCCTTTTCTTCTTCATTCTGTGAGTGCAAATTTCGGACTGTCTTTGGTATTCAACCACAAGTTATCTTGTTTGCCTGATAAGCCGTCGCTTACATCCTGCACAGCTAACTCATGTTTGAATAGGGGCAGCTGTAAACACCCCAAATTTGCCCTCACCCATTTTACACCATGGCTTGTGATCATTTCATATGCATAAACTCAATCATAGCATCTCACATCACATTTTTGATCCACTGCATAGGTTCTAAGTCATCTGCATCTAGGGTTTGTGATCTGAGCAATCTAAGAGCTTCTTGAGCCACTCCAAAGGCCATCAATCACTTCAAAGGGGTCTATGTGTGTTCAAGTATCATATTATATCCTCTCAAAGTCAAGAATGTCAAAAAATCACAAGAACTGGGATTGGTATGGAAGCAGAGCCAGGCTTGGCTGCACAGATGACCTAAAATTAGGGTTTTGGTTTCAAAGGCCATAACTCCAAATTTTTTGGTCATTCTTGTTTCTATTGGTCTCTATATGGTGTAGGGAGTATGCATATCAATTTTCATGAAGAAATTCCATGGGGAAGTCATCTGATCAAGAGTTGACTTTTCAAGCAAGTCAGTGCAAAATCAGGGCATCTGAGGCCTCCAATGACCCAACCAAAGGGTGTTCTTCATCATTTTGATTGTATATGATCTTTATTTGATCATGGAAGAAGTTGGAAGTTCACAAAATTGAGAAATTTCAAGTCTTTTGCAAAGTTGACTTTTTGGGCAAGTTTGACTTTTAATGAAAATGTCATTTTATGCAACTTTTTCAACCCTTACTTTTTGATCCAAAAAAGCTTCAAATGGAAAAACTTTGGTCATGAAAGTTGTAGAATAGATCTTTCCCTTTTCAAAAAGTACAAGAACATGACCTAATTCATTTTTGATCAAAAGTTATGGCTTGTCAAAGTTGGCAAAAATCATTAAATTTCAAGTCATGCACCAAAGAGGCAAGGTTGCAAATTCACTTCTCAAGGCCAATTAAGTTATCAAATGGGCTTCTAATCCACACAACATGATCATACAAGTCCTAGAAATCAGAATGCACCCAAGGAATCACATGTTTTATGGCCCATGGATCAAGTTTCTTCCATAAGAACCAAAGTGAACCAAGTTGCAAAAGTCATGATAGCTTCTCATCCACTTGCTGGCTAGTTGGCTGATCAATCCTAGACCCTTCCTCACATCATGCTGCGCAACACACCTTCCATGTACTTGGCTAGAAAGTGACCCATGCTTCTCTTACACAAAAGTTGACATTTTGCAAAAGCACCCATACCTATCACAAAAGGACATGTCATGTCATCTGACCAATGGGATTTGTTTATGTTAATCAAATGCAAGCCAAAGCACATAACAAGCAAGCCTGAAACCAGCCACAACACAACTTTCTCATTTTCACCCTCACTTGCAAAAGCTTTCGAAAATCATCATACAAGCTTCAAACACTCAAACAAACTTCATAAACCTTCTCACCATGCTTCACTGAACCAAAACCAACCTTCAAAACAGCCTGAAACCCATAGAATCACAAACACGATCCTCACCTGACCTTGAACAGAACTTGTTCAAACTTCCAAACCAGCCAACACAAACTCTCTCTAAGCATCAAGATGTCATCAGGGGCCTAAAAGGAGTGGATTGCACAAAGAAAAGAGGTCAGAAAGTTACGAACTGAAAAGCTTCAAACTCAGGTAGCTTCATGAACATTTTTTCCAGAAATGGATTTTTAAGTTCTTAAGTTGTTCTTCATGATTCACTGATCACTCTGGTGCTTTTATTTTCTGAAATGGTTGAGAAATGAGAGTTTAATCTTGTTCTGAAACTCTTGCCCTAAAAAATGTTTTGTTTCGATTCAGTTGATTGAGGAAGAATAAATGAGTTTTGAGTTAGGGTTTTGATTCAGTGAGGTGTGGGAATGATTTCTGGTTTGTTAGATTTCATTTTAGTAGAGTTTTGAAGAGTTTAGAAATTTTCAGGTGGGTTTCCCACCGGAGAAGACGACCGGAGGTCTTCTCCGGCCACCTGAAAATGATTAGGGCTTAATCCCTGTGTTTAATGAGGTTTGAATCTGGAACATTGGATGAGCTGACCTAGGTTGACTGGCGCGCGTTTGAATGGTCAAGATGCACCATTAGAAACCCTAATCCACAATTAACTTAATTAATTCTGTTTAATTAATATAAAATGGAAATTAGGCCAGTTTGAATCTCAGCCTTAGGATCACGCGCGCAGTCTTTCCCTCCATCTCAAGTTTAAATGTGGACCACTGGATGCGCTGACTTTCTTTTAAATTCAGTTTTTATTTCATTTAATTGCATTTGTTTTCTTCATTTTATTTAAAATAGCAAAATCAATTCAAAAATTCTGAAATTTTTTATACAAACTTTTATTTAATTTCAGAAACCAAAAACATTTTTATTTTTATTTTTTACATTTCAAAATATTTTTAAATATTTAAAAGTTTATTTTTAATTAATTAATGAGAATTAATTAATTAAAAATGCTTTTAGGTATTTAAAAAATCACCAAAAAATTCATGAAACCTTTAAAAACATTTAGAAACATTGTCCAACCCTCAAACCAAATTTCTTTTTTGATCTTGATGCATTTTGAGAATTTTTCATGGAATTAAAATCATTTTAATGCATTATTTTGATCCAAACTTCCAAAAATCATTTCTGCCTAACCATTGAGAGTTGGACCTTGATTCTTTTTGCATTGCATTGTGTTTAGCATGTAGTTTGTGAGATTAATTGGCATGAATTGATCTTGCATTTTCCATTTGTTTGGCATTTTTCTTGTTAAGGAACCCTAAAACCCTAGAAAACTTAGGAAAATCATATCTTGAATTAGGTTAAGAGTTGGAACTTTTCCTTTGGGCAGTGAGTTTGTATAGGTTTAGGGTTGCTTTGAGTGCATTTTCAATTTTTTATATTAATGTTTGCTTCTGATTTTGGTTTGTGTTTGATGCTTTGATCATAAACCCTAATTTGGGTTTCCATATGCATCCATCTTGCATTTGCTTGCATAACATGACTTGCCATAGCATTTTATGTATTCTTTTGATTCATTGAACATCTTAAGACATATTGAAAGCATGTTTTATCATTGCATCATGTATTTTCCATGTTGTATGTCATTTGCATCTCATAACTTTTCATGTATGTTTTGGGTTCTTAACTTGCTCCATTTGCATCCATTTGTTCATGTGATCATTTCCATATCATGATTCATATTTGCACCATCCCATAGCATCATTAACATCATGTATGTGCTTCTGGTTTTGGTTTATGTCATGCCATTTCATCTCATTTTGCATTGCATTGCATTTCTTTCACTAACCTTTTCAGGTGGTAAGTAACTTGGAGAAGTGAATTTGCCTTCACTTCTCACACTTTCTTTTCATCCCTCTTATGCATCCATGCTTCATTTTGTTATGTGATTGAGTTTGGGATTGCTCATTCTTCTTCTTCTTACTTTCTTTCTTCAAGTGACTTGTCTTCTTAAGTGAAGCAAGTTACTTTGCTTCTCCTGATCCTTTCATCTGCTTCCTGGTGGTTCCATTGAAGATCTCTCTTGTTAACCTCATAAACCTTAGGAACAACCAAGCATGTCAATGATTAGGGTTTTGATTAGTCCCCCATTTAGCTTTTACCTTTGTGTCTCTTTGAGTCTTCTCTTCTCATCTCATAATCAGGGACTAAACCCTAAAGGCTTTAAGGCTTTGTGATTAAGCTTATGCCTGCATCCTTCTATTAGGATGGAGTGTATAACTTTAATCCTAAGTGTTAAACCCTTAATGTGTTTAAATCTCTTAATCAATTCACTTAATAATCATCAAGACATCAAGCTTGTAACTTGGGCCTTGCATTAGGGTTCTAATTCTTCCTTAATTGGTTAAGAAGGACTAACCCTAGTGTTAATGGACAAGTCCTCCTCAAGTTGTCTTACAAACCCTAAAAATCACTTCATCATCTTATCATTAAATAAATTCCATCTAATAAAGGCTTGTTTTGTCATGAGTTTAATCCCTAATCATGGATTAAGTTGAGGAGCTTTCCTCAGCTTAAACACTCTCATCTATTATCCTTCTATTAGGATGGTGTAATGAGTCTGTTTAATCCTTGATTATGGCTTAACCTCATTACTTAACACTAAACAAAAACACCAAAAACATCTAAATAATCACAAGTAGGTTAATGATCTTAATCCTGCATCAAAGGTGATTAAGTGTGAGAAGCTGACTTCACACTTAAGGTATTCTCATTACCCCAAATCAGAGGGAAGATGTGATGAGTTTACTAACCCATTGGTTTAGGCTTAAGCTCATTAACTTATGACAAACTTTCAAAAGCAATAAAAGACTGAAAACTCAAAAAACAAACAATAATCGTCTCCTTCGGGATTCTTTTCTCATCACCTCCACTCATAAACGAGAACTTGCTTCTTCCGTCTAATGCAAGACAATTTGCACCTAAGCCAGACAGGTCATACACTTGAGCATTGACAAGCAAGCAGTTCACAAGTCAATTCACCTTTCAGTCTCTTTGGGTCGAACTACGGTGTTCTGACTTCCTCATTGCACGAGAGGATACATAGGCATAACTTAACGGTTATCGAACAAAAGTCTCTGTATATTCCCCCTCCTTCCAGCTTCATTTTTTTAAGCCTCATAGTCATGAGCATTTCACTCTTATCCTTACACTGACACTGTATATATATTACACTTCACACTTCTTTTACACTGACACCTGTACATTCTCTTCCAGCTCTTTTATACACAAATTGCACTGACACTACCCCTTTAAAACACAAATCTTTTAAGCGTGGATCCCGCCGAGTACGGCGGACAATCTGGGTGCTAATACCTTCCCAGGTTGTAACCAACCCCCTTTCTCAGTCTCTCTGGTTCGCAACCGTCTTATCCATATCTTTCTAGGTCTATGCAACATTACCTTTCCTCCGGGATAAAAATGCCTAGCTGGCGACTCTTTTCATTCCCAGTGAGTTCACTGCTGTGTGTTCTCATTGTTTCTTTCACCGACCGTTCACGTCTGTACCTTTATTTGGGTCATTCCCATTTATCGGGAGCGACAATTTGCAAAACCATTCGAAAAACTCTCCACAAGCATCAAACACACAAACAAACTTCACCATTGATCTCAACATGACTCACTGATCACAAACCAACCATTAAAACAACCTGAAAGTCACTAAAACCAAAACACGATTTCCTTTCCCCCTTGAACAGAACTCTGTCAATCTCCCAAACCAGCCATCCCCAAAGCTTTCTAAGCTTCATTTCATCATCAGAGGGTTCAAGGGAGTGGACTTGTAGCAAAGGAAAGGCCAGAAAGCCCAGAACCAGGAGATCCCATCTCAGGTAGCCATCTCAAACTTTTTTCCAGAAACTCCATTTTGAGTTCTTAAACAATTCTATGTGCTCCCCTGATCATGGGGATATGATTATTTTTGAAAATGGTTGAGAAACCAGGATGTATGATTGCTCTGAAACTTTCTGACCTAAAAATTGTTTGCTTCGATTCATGTTGTTCTTGAGTGATAAATGATTTTTGAAGATTGATTCGTGTTTAGGGTTGTTTAAGGTTTGATTCTGGAGCTTTAGGGGATTTGGGGGGAAGGTTTGAAGGAGTTAGCAACTTTCAGGTGAGAGTCTGGCCGGAGAAGATGACCGGAGGTCTTCTCCGGCCACCTGAAAGTCATTAGTGACTTAAATGCGTTTAGGGCTAAGTTTGAACGTGGACCTTTGATTTGGCTGACTTTTGTTGACTCCCGCGCGTTCCAATGGCCAGGATGCTTTCATTAAACCCTAATCCACGTCATTAATCCTTTTAATTGAGTTTATAAATTAATCTGGCAAGTTTGAATCTCAACCCTTAGATCTGGCGCCAGTCAATTCGCGCGTTCCTTGTTTAAACCTCAGCCTTAGATCCTGCATACTTTCCATTTAATTTCTTTTTATTTTCATTTTATTTGTTTTGTTTTGTACATTTTATTAAAAATAGTAAAAAAGGTCTAAAAATTCTGAAAATTTTTATTCAAGCTTTTATTAATTTTTCAGAAACCAAAAATATTTTTATTTTTATTTTTTGCATTGAAAAATATTTTTAAATCATTTAAAAGTTTATTTTTAATTGATTAATGAGAATTAATTAATTAAAAATACTTTTAAGTATTTAAAAATCACCAAAAAATTCATATTGCATTTAAAATCATTTAGAAACATTGTCCAACTTTCAAACCAAATTTCTTTTTTGATCTTGATGCCTTTTGACAATTTTCAATGGATTTAATTTCATTTCAAGGCATTATTTTGATTCAAACTTCAAAAATTCACTTCTGCCTAACCATTGAGAGTTGGACAATGATTCTTTTTGCATTGCATCTTGCGTATCATGTAGTTTATAGGATTAAATTAGCATGAGTTGATCTTGCATTTTCAATTTGTTTGACATTTTTCTTGACAAGGTACCTTAGAACCCTAGCCAACTTAGGAAATTCATAACTTGCACTAGTTTAAGAATTGGATCCTCTCCTTTGGGCAGTGAGTTTGTATAGGTTCAGGGTTCCTTTGAATGCATTTTCAAATTTTTATCATAATGTTTGCTTCTGGTTTAGAATTTTGTTTTGTGTATTGATCATGAACCCTAATTTGGGCTTTCTTTTGCATTCATCTTACACTTGCTTGCATACCATGACTTGCCATGACATTTTATGCATTCATTTGATTCATGATACATTTTAAGACATATTAGAATCATGTTTGATCATTGCCTCTTTCATTTGTCATGTTGTATGTCATTTGCATTTCATAACTTTTCATGTATGTTCATGGTTCTAAGCATGTTTCTTTTGCATTCCATATGTTTGTATGATCATCCTCATTCTTTGTTTTATGTTTGCATCATCTCTTAGCATCATTAACATCATACTCATGCTTCTGGTTTTGGTTTGCATCATCACACTTCATCTCATTTTGCATTGCATTTCATTTCTTTTGCTAACTTTTCAGGTGGTAAGTTGTTTGAGAAGTGAATTTGCCTTCACTTCTCACATTCTCTTTTCATCTCTTTCATACTTCCCTTGCTGCATTTTGTATGTGTATTGGATTGATCTTGCTCACTCTTGTTCATCTTACCTTCTTTCTTCAAGCAACTTGTCTTCTTAAGTGAAGCAAGTTGTCTTACTTCATTCTGCTTCTTTCTCTTTTCATCTGCTTCCCTCCTTGGTGGTTCTCTGAAGATCTTTCTCTTAAACCTCACAAGCCCTAGGACTTCCAAGCATGATAACAATTAGGGTTTTGATTAGTCCCCCACTTAGCTTTTACCTTTGTGTCATCTTTGAGTCTTCTCTTCTCACCTCATAATCAAGGGACTAAACCCTAAAGGCTTTAAGGCTTTGTGATTAAGATTATGCCTGCATCCTTCTATTAGGATGGAGTGTATAACTTTAATCCTAAGTGTTAAACCCTTAATGTGTTTAAATACTTTAATAAATTCACTTAATAATCATCAAGACATCAAGCTTGTAACTTGGGCCTTGCATTAGGGTTCTAATTCTTCCTTAATTGGTTAAGAAGGACTAACCCTAGTGTTAATGGACAAGTCCCCCTCAAGTTGTCTTACAAACCCTAAAAATCATTTCTTCATCATATCATTAACTAAAATCCACTTAATAAAGGCTTTGTTTTGTCATGAGATTAATCCCTAATCATGGATTAAGTTGAGGAGTTTTCCTCAGCTTAAACATTCTCATCTATTATCCTTCTATTAGGATGGTGTAATGAGTCTGTTTAATCCCTGATTATGGCTTAGTCTCATTACTTAACACTAAACAAAAACAACAAAACATCTAAATAATTACAAGTAGGTTAAGGATCTTAATCCTACACCATGGTGATTAAGTGTGAGATGCTGACTTCACACTTAAGGTATTCTCATTACCCCTAATCAGAGGGAAGATGTAATGAGTTTACTAACCCATTGGTTTAGGCTTAAGCTCATTAACTTATGACAAACTCCAAAGCAATAAAAGACTGAAAACTCAAAAAACAAACAATAATCGTCTCCTCCGGGATTCTTTTCTCATCTCATTCACTCACAAACGAGAACTTGCTTCTTCCGTCTGATGCGAGACAGTTTGCACCTGAGCCAGACAGGTCATACACTTGAGCATAGACAAGTAAGCAGTTCACAGGTCAATTTATCTTTTCAGTCTCTTTGGGTCGAACTACGGTGTTCTGACTTCCTCATTGCACGAGAGGATACGTAGGCATAACTTAACAGTTATCGAACAAAAGTCTCTGTATATTCCCCCCTCTTCCAGTTTCATTCTTTAAGCCTCATTGCCATGAGCATTATATTCTTATTCTTACACTGACACTTCATTTATATACTTCACATTCTTTTACACTGACACTTGCATTCTTTCCAGCTATGATACACAAATTGCACTGACACTACCCCTTTAAAACACAAATCTTTTAAGCGTGGATCCCGTCGAGTACGGCGGACAATCTGGGTGCTAATACCTTCCCAGGTTGTAACCAACCCCCTTTCTCAGTCTCTCTGGTTCGCAACCGTCTTGTCCATCTTTTCTTAGGTTTATGCAGCATTACCTGTCCTTCTGGATAAAAATTCCTAGCTGGCGACTCTTGTCTTATGAGTTCACCCTTGTGTGTACTCTCTTCTTTCGCCGACCGTTCGCGTCTGTACCCCTCTTGGCCCGGGTGTCATTTGGTGGGAGCGACAGCAAGCAGTGCAACATCTCCTGATGAAAATGGGTCAAATTAGGGTTTCATTTCTACTGGGATTCTCAATGAAATTTTGATCCAAAGTGGATTCCATTGTCTTATGTATGATGTCAAGTGACTAGGGTTCAAATTTCATCTATAGAAACATTTTGGAAGAGGTTCAATTTGCCAGATAACTGAAAATCAGGGAATTGGGGAAAAGTCAACCATGCTGAGGAAAAAGTCAACTCTTAACTTTTTGAGATCAAAATCATGAAATTAGGGTTACAAGGATCCTATAGTTCATATTTTTTCAAGAAATGATGAAGGAATCAAGAGAAATCAAGAAAACCAAAACTTACCATTTTTGGAAAATTAGGGTTTCCAAAAATGGCAAGTTTTGCCATTTTTACAGCAACTTCAAGAGAGGCCTTCTCCCAAAATATGAGGGATATCAAAGTTCTACCTTGAGACAATTAAAGAGGGCATCTTAAGCTTCAAATCCATAGGTGGAAATCATTCATAACATCAAAATTGAGAGAGTTATGATCTTACAAAGTTTGAACAAATCAAGGCAAACTAGGGCAAAACCAAGGCAGGCCTTGCATCCTACGCGCGTGCCAGGCAAGGCATTCCATCAAACAGGTGGTGGGTCATAATGCAAGCTATTTTTCTCCATGTTAGAGGCCTCAAATGAAATTTCTTTGAACTACAAAGTTGTTTATTGCCATGTTTCCAACAACTTTGATGTTCAAAGATTTTTCATGTGATCAAAGGATTAAAAGTTATGAAGAGGAAAAGTTTAGATCCTCAAACTGAAAATACACAAGGCATCTTGTCAGGCCAAGGGTAAAAAATGCAGGCCCATGATGCAACATTGAGGCATGATCTTCCAAGTTCCATTTGAGTGACTTAGAGGGCATATTTCATCTTGCATCAAACTCCAAACTTGCTCTATGTATTCAGCTTCAATTTGAGCACATGTATTACATCATTCAATTGCTTGAGTTTGAAGAAATGTCTCATGGAAGATCATTGTATGCAACTGGTTTCTTGTGCTCCTAAGCTATGAAATCTTAGGGTGGATCCAAACCAGTTCAGTGGTGTATCATAGTCAGCTTGTGTGGATCATAGGGCTCCCTCATTGTGTAAGTGATCCTCTACTTATGAGCAAACTTCAACTGCCATGTAATTTCATGAAACCTTTAAGCTAATGAGATGAAGCAGGTTGCAACATGGATTGGCATGTTTTGTTTCATTTTAAGTGCATTACAAAGTTGAGATGATCTCATGCCTGCAGGGTTACCCTTATTACCATACACTAACATCATTCAAGCCTTGCACTTGAATCAAATAACAGAATTCATGCTGCTACTATGATCAAGGTAATCAAATTCCAATAAAACTCAATATACCATAAACACCATGGACCTTGCAGCATGGGAATAAGCTCGAGCAATGCAAGTTCTAGAAGGTCCAACTGGCATAACTTCCATAATCAACTTGACTCACCTGCAACTAACTCTAACTCAGTTAACCAAAGCCTTAACCCTGGTTCTAACTGTTAACTAAGGGTTAATATCTCTATAAAGGGAAGAGATGCAAGAGAGTTCAGGTTGGATTTCATTGTTGCTGAAAAATCACTCTTCATTCATAAAATTCTCTGAAATTCTTCTTCTGCATTTGGATTCGAAGAAGCTTCATCTTCATCCAGATTGGTCCATTCTTCTTCAGTTCATCATCATCATCATCATCTCAGACAATCTCCATGGATTACATAGCTTGATTCTCCAAGGATCAGCCATTGCACATTCTTGATATTACACTGCATTTTGGATCAAAGCTCTTAAAACTTCATCAATCTAGTTTCAAGCTTCATCCAATCATCATCAGCATCAAGTCTTGCACAAGATCCATGGCTTGCTCAGCTTGAAGCATCAGAAATTCATCACTGCAAAATCTCACACTCTACTTCACTTTCATCAAATCCTCAAGATCTCCCATTCACAAAGTGTTTATTTCACTCTCACTGCTCAAGATCAAGTCAAAGCAAGAGCTCAGGATTTTCATCTCTGGTTTTCCTCAACTTGTGGCATTTTTGCAATTCAAGTGCACTCTAAAATTCTACTTACTTGCCTTCATCAATTTTTATTGTTTTCATGATGTGTGAAGCTCAATAGGAGCATTGCAACCCCTGGCTAGTTGATAGGCTTCATAAAAGTTTAGATCCAGTTTTAGGTTGAGATTTGTTTGCCTTCAATTTGGTGTTTTTATGAGTGATAAATGGAATGTGAGGATAAATTGTTGATCAGTAGAGTGAGGCGATTCCATTGGAGGTTTTAGATTGTATTTTCATGGAGGATAGACACAAACCCTAGCCAGGGGTCACCGGAGAAGACGACCAGAAACGTTCTCCGGTGACCTGAACAGTTGCCCTAAATTATTTCCAACTTTATAACATGTCCATTGGATCAGTTCCATTATAAGGCCATAAACATGCCAACACATTAAAAACTCACATGGCCAACACGTGCAATTTTTGTGAAGCAAATTCTCATACTTCTTTTCACACTCCAAGCGTGTTTGTTCAAAGCCCATTCTAGTGTTATTTGTTCCTGAAGGCACCCCCTAGGCCCAATCCAACTAATTCAGCCTATTTTCATTTTATTTCTTTTTTCTCACTTTATTTCATTTTTCGTTTTTGATTTTTAAAAATAACAAAACACCATTAAACATTCCAGATTAATTCATGTGAGATCCTTGCATTTTTTTCTAATTTTCCATAATTTTTGTTCCCATTTTTATTTTAATTTTTAACCAGGATTAATTTCCCAATAAATTAATTTCTATTTCCTTCTTTTTTGACCAATCAATTTGTTCATTTTCTTTCTCCCAAACCACAAAAGCTAAATGGTTCATTCTTTTTGAACTAGTTATAGGACTCATTGAATTTCTTCAAAATATTTTTATTTTATTTTTATGTCACTATAAGTCAAGTTTTGGTCCATTTCTTTCACATGTATACATGCAAACCCTAATTCACTTCTACACTTCATTTGACCATTCAAAAATGAGATTTTTTGTGAGGTTTTTTGTATGCAAGTCACCCTCTGGATTTTGTATTCAAGTGTCAATTTTCATAATTTTTCATGATCATTTAGTATTTTTCCAAGTTGCTTGGTTCACAAGTCATATTTTTTATCCTTTTATTCCTTTCCCTTGATCCCATTAGAATAAGGCATTTATGTCATTACCTTGAGGTCTCAATTTTGAGTCTTTTAGGTCTTAGGAGATGTCATTAAGTGTTAAATACCCTCATTAGGTTTTTCATCTTTGATTTTTAGGTTTGTCTTGAGTCATAAGTCATATATACTCCATTTTAACCTAACTTCACATCTTCCTTCCATCTTAAACATTTCAAATTCAATTTGCACATAAACTAACTTCATTTTATCCTTGTTTTGTGTCTCATAATTGTTTTTTGGTCATTCTCACATGTTCATCTCTATTGTAGAACCTTTTGCATCTTTTTGAACTTCATTTGCCATCTAAAGGACCTTAAAAACCCTAATTTGAACACCTAGCCTTAGGATGCCTCTTACCACATTAGTTGTGAGTATTTTCCAAATCTAATTTCCATTCTAATTTTTTGTCAAGCCTCTGGTTTTTGTATGGAGAGGTCAAGTCCCTTTTGTCACTTTTGAATTTTCTTTTAAGTTATTTTGTTTAACCTTAGAATCATGTTTCCATATGCATTCTCCTACTTTTCAATCTCATGTTTGAATACCTTTGACTGGAATCTCTTCTTTCTCATTTGAAATAATCTCATCCTTCACTTCCATATAGTGTTAAGTTCTGGATTTTTCATTTACCTTTGATCATAGGATATTTTTGTTTGCTAAACACTTAGGTTACCCTTTAAACTTTATCCTTATGCCTCATTAGGGTTTTATAGTACTTTAGGGCATAGTTTGACTTTAATTAAATTAATCCCTTTAGATACTTTTTAATTTATTTAGCTACTGAATTTTTAAGTGTGTTACTTCATAGGATACCTTAGACTTAGGTATTAACCTTATAAGTTCACTAACATCTTTCTTAGCTAGTGGGAATTGTGTATTGGAGTTTGCCATGTCATAATTGTTCATATTACTTCATCGTGCTAACATTTGTTTTGTAGGGGGGTAAGATGAGGTAATCATTCTTCATTCCTATCTCTTATGCATGTTATTGTATTTTGCCTTAGCACTTGTTGCTTTGTTCATAAGTTCCCTTTTGTTCTTTAGGTTCAACTTAACTTCCTTAGGAAGTAAGTTGAATTCTAACTTTAGTTTCTTTTCCTTAGGTTTAGAATACCTCACAAACTATAGGATCACCTTTTGTACATAATAAGATAACCTAGGGTTGTGTCTTAGTCCCCATTAGCTTTGACCTTTTGCCACTTGAGTCTTCATCTCTCATCTTCAAACAAAAATCCAAAAAGACTTAATAAATACATGAAGGAATCTCTTGTGTATAGCCTTATTCCATGGTGCACTTACATTCATTCCATCTTGGAATAGTGTGGGCTTGTCTAGCATGATGTACAAGTCTGATCAAGGGACTATCTTCACAAAGAAAACATAAAAG
Organism: Lathyrus aphaca; assembly: GCA_963966055.1. Taxonomy (NCBI): domain Eukaryota; kingdom Viridiplantae; phylum Streptophyta; class Magnoliopsida; order Fabales; family Fabaceae; genus Lathyrus; species Lathyrus aphaca. The sequence continues at coordinate 119,761,958 of OZ014521.1, read as the reverse complement.
ATAGTTCTTCACAAAAGCTACAAAAACATCTAATAAGTTCAACAAGCTAGTGAACTTAAACCCTAATCCTTGGGAACAAGTCTTGGATAAATTCTCCTTACTTGGTGTGTGTAACACGGTGGAAGAACTGACTTTCTATAAATGTTGCGGATAGCAAGAGTCGCCACCGACTTTTATTTTATCCATAAGGAAGGGACATAAAAGAACAGGAAAGATTGTTTTGAAAAGACTTGGGTTCGGGGGTAGGTTATATAAAGGGAAGGTGTTAGCACCCTTTATATACATGGTTATCCATGGACTCTTAGTTACTTAGCTCACTTAAATGTTTTTGAAAAGTGTAGTGTGTGATTAGAAATTTTCTAAGTAATTTGTAATGATCCTCATATGGATGTATACAAAGCCTCATTTGAAAATGTTTGGAAATATTGCAAGGTGTGAAAAGTAGTTTAAAAGTGTGAGCAAGTAAGAGGTACCTACCCTAGACTAAGTCTTTCATGTTCTTGTATGTTCTTTCAAGGGTAAGACTATCCCTATTATTAAGGAATAGGTAGTCATTACCTTGGATTTTATTAAGGGACGGGCGTAGGGTCATCGTATGGTCAATGAAGGCAACTTGAAGGGTGTCTTTAGCAATTGGGAGGGATTATCATCTTTTTAACTGAAGGGACAAGATCATTTATCGTAGGCAACCTCGTAGGGACTTGATCTTTTAGAATCTGAGAGGGACTAGATAATTTATTTCATGGAGGGACTTTGCTTAAGACACCCCACTTTCGAGGGACTTGGCCGTATTAAAGGCAACCAAGAGGGGTAACCCTAGGAAGTGCAGATGTTGGTCATTGAACGATCGACTTACGTGTGTGAGTATTGTTTTCAGATATTTATCTTGATTATTAATTTTCTAAGTCCATGGTTCATTTATTTCTTGGCACGCCCTATGTTACTAACCACACAGTTAATATGAAAAATAAATGGCAGAAATTAAAAGGCAGAAAATAAAATTCCTACACTATTACATGGCTTAGAGGCAGTTACATAATAATAATAATGATAGAAAATAATAAAAACTAATTATTACAAAGGCGAAGCAGTTACATAATCAGGCAAACAGTGAATGAATAACATAAAAATGAGTGAATAAATTTTTTTAAAAAAATTAAGGTTTAGGAAAAATTTTAGGGTAAAAATTAGGGCGAAATCTGGGTTTTAAGATAAAGATTAGGGCTAAATTTTTAGGGTTTAAAGTTTATGAAAAAAAAAATTAAGGCTTAGGTTTAAAATTAAGGTTTAGGGAAAAAATTAAGGTTTATGAAAAAATATTAAGGTTTATGAAAAAATAATTAAGGTTTATGAAAAAATTAAGGTTTATGAAAAAAAATAAGGTTTAGATTTATAAAAGAAAAAGGTTTTACAAAAAATAGGTTTAAGGTTTATATAAAAAACAATTAAGTTTCAAATTAATTAAAAAAATTAAGGTTTTAATTTAAAAGAAAATATATAATTTGATAATTAAAGAAAAGGGAGAGAAATAACCAATTTGGCAAAAAATATCATATCCCTTTGCTTTGTCAAAAAATGTCATAGCCCTTTGCTTTGTCATTAAGTCCTTTGTCACTGAGACAAGCGCGTGTCCAGGGTTTGAACCCACACCCTTTGTCTTGCCATTAAGTCCTTTGTCACTGGGACAAGCGTGCCTTTTGGTTATAAACCTGGAAAAATATATTATATAATAAACCTGAAAAAATAAATGAGTTAGAAAAAATCTAAATAATAAAAATGTATTTTTTAATTATTTAAAATTAAATGGTAAAAGAAACTAAATATTATAAATTATATATAATAAAATAATTTTGAAATTAGATTTTTAAAACAACTAATGAAATTTAATTTAATGGTTTTTTTAAAGAAAAATTAAAGGTTAATTATGAAAATAATTAGAGTTTAATTATAAACCTAAATATAAAAGTAATAATACTAATAAAAATGTTAACCTAAATTTAATAAAAAAAATATTTGTTGAAAAAAAGGTTAATTAAAAAAATAGGTTAACTATGTTTAAAAGATAAATTAAGTTAATTAAGGAAATTTAAAAAAAAGAAAATTATGAAGAACTCATGTTTCTTCCTCAAAATGTTGTTGTGCACTCCTGGAAAATAACATAGGAAATACATATTATATAATAAGAAATTTATATAAAATGTAAATAAATAAATAATAATAAAATAAGAATAATAATGAAAAAATGACATAAGCTAGGTTTGAACTCACGCCCTTGCCCTTCATTGAGTCTTTTGCCACTAGGACAAGCGCGAGCTTGTGATAGAAACTGTTTACATAATCAAATAATGAAATAAAATATAAAACAAAATATTTGAAAAAATCTTCAGCGCGCCAAATCCATCATCTTCTTCCTCGTGACCTTCTTGAATCCGCAATGAAACTTCAAAGTAATTGTCCAGAAATCATCCATACCTCACAACAAACACAAATCAATGATTAAATGCAATATATATTATATTATATATATATATATATATATATATATATATATATATATATATATATATATATATATATATATATAAACAAAAGAAAAAACGATTCGGATTGAGCATTATGGCATGAATTTGATGATGAAGATGATTGGGATATGTTCAAGATGCTTCAAGGATTCGTTTGCAACCTTCAAACATGAATATGCTTCAAGGATTCTTTTGAAATTTGTGTAAAATTTTGAAATATGAATATGATCTTCTTGTCCTCTGAAAAAATTTCTTCCTCTTATGTCTTTGTTGTGTATATATAATAGAGTGAATTTAGATTAGAAATTGGGTCTGGTCTTTATGAAATTTTGTTACTTGATGGTGAAGAAATCTCTTTCATAATTTATCCAAAAATCACGTCATATCTTACCAAATAGCCTTAGCACAAAATTTGATGATATCCAATCACCTTGAATGTCATTTAAGAGCTTCTAGAAGAAGAATCCAATCAAATATTTGTATTTTCATATTTTATTTTGATTTAAAATGAATTTTAATGAATAAAATCCAAATAAATAATAATAAAATTATAAAAATCAGAAATTATTTGAATTGGGTCATGCTTGATGTTATTGTGAAGATTGAGTTATAAAATGATAGGCCCATTTGGAAAAAATTAGATTTAAGCCCTTATTTTCTTCATACACCCCTTGAAAATCTCCCAACTTTGACAAGGCATAAATCCCTCAATTTTAAGGCTATGAAGGTTTTCTTGGACATTTTGAAAAGCTTAAATAGTCCTATAACAAACCTTTTTGGCCTCATGTCCATATATTTTACCAAATTCAAATTATGCCCTTTGGAAAAAGTTGACTTTTTGTTGACTTTTGAAATGACCTGTAATGTTTTAGCCCATACCTTCCAAATGAAGCATTTTTAGGCTTGGCTTGTGAGACACAAAGTTGTAGAGAATTCAATTTAATTCAAAATTAGATTTGGATGAGAAATGTTTGATGAAGCATGTGAAAGTTATGGCTGGTCAAAGTTCAGTTGACTTTCTTTAAGAAAACCCTAATTTAGAAACTCCTGATTCTTGATGATCTGAAACTTTCTTGATGAATCATGATCAAACCTTAATCAAATGAAGAATTTTACTTCATAATCTTGATTTTGGAAAAAATATTGAAGTTTGACTTTGATTTGACCACAGTTGACCTCAGTTTGACTTTTTAACTGCTTAGACTGATTTTTGCATATCTGATCATCTGACTGGGCAAGCTCTTTGGGAAAGCTTTGAAAGTTGACATAGGGATTGTTGAATATATGTGGGATGTTATGAATCTTACTTGAGTCCTTGAAATTCATTTTAATCTGAGAAAAACAAAAACCCTAGTTTTTGACACTTTGCTTAGGAAGAGGCATTGTCTGGGGAAAATTTCACACTTCTTGATCAATTAGGAGTCTTGAGAACCTTATGATCATTTAGAAGTCTTGAGGGATATTGTCTTGATTGTGGGAGAGCAAATTTTGGGGTGCAACAATGTGCTTGTTCTACTATTCCATCTTGGAATGTAGTAGCAAGTACACATTCCATGGAAAAGAGTTTTAATTCACTTCCTTGTGCCAAATTCATACAAAACTCTTAAAAAAGAAAACAACAAACAATAAGTGATTTTCCTGATGGAACTTCTTTTCTCACCTCATTCACTCTCAGCGCGAACTTGCGACGACTTTTCTCGCATGCAAGATGGTAAACGCACTCGTACCAGACGAGCCTGCAACACCTGAGCATATACATACGCAGTTCCAGCATAAAAAAACACAAACAAATAGTTCCCGCCTTAGTTAGGCAAACTACGTCGACTCTGATCCTCATTTTCCCAATGTGGTACGTAGGCAGTGGGATAGGGCCCGTTCGAGCACATTATTTATTTTCCCTACATTTTCCCTATTCTTTCTTTTCATTCTCTCTTTTCTAGTTCCTTTCTTATTTCATTTTCCATCCCAGTTAGCAGTTCATTTATTCAGCAGCAGTTATATTATTTTACCCTTTGAAACAAACAAACATGCGTGGATCCCGTCGGGTACGGCTGACTGTCTGGGGTGCTAATACCTTCCCAGGTCATAACCGACTCCCGAACCCAGATCTTTAATTCGCAAGGCCTCGTCCTTTCCTTCTTCCTCATGTTTGTGCAGCATTACCTTTCCCATTATTCTAGGATGAAATCTCGGGAGCGACACCAAGCTCTTGGAGCTTGTTTCAATCCATATAGATTTTTCCTTAACTTGTATACATGATTAAGTAAATTAGGATCAATGAATCATTTGGGTTTTTCCACATAGACTTCCTCATTTAAGTAATCATTCAATAAAGCACTCTTGTCATACATTTGATACAGTTTGAACTTCAAAATGCAAGCAACTCCAAGGAGTAATCTAATAAATTCAAGTATAGCAATAGGAGCAAAGGTCTCATCAAAATCAATTCCCTCGACTTGAGTGTACCCCTGAGCAACCAATCTTGCTTTATTCCTGGTAACAACTCCCTGTTCATCAGATTTGTTCTTATACACCCACTTTGTTCCTATCACATTTGACCCTTCATGCCTTGGGACAAGATCTCAAACTTCATTCCTCTTGAATTGAGCTAACTCCACTTGCATAACATTGATCCAAAACTCATCAATTAATGCTTCTTTAACATTCTTTGGATCTATCTTTGACACAAAACAAAAGTTATAGATTATTTCCCTTGATCTGGTAGTGACTCCTTTATCCAGCTCTCCTATGATAAGATCTTTAGGATGATCTTTCTGAATCCCGATAGAGGGACCCTTGTTGGTCTGATTAGCTTCAGGCTCAGAACTAGAGGTTGTTCATCAATACTTCTGTCTTTAGTTTCTGCTGGAGTTGCATTCTAAAACGTTTCAACATCATCCAGGACATTAGCTTCTTTGTTCAAGTCTTGATCATCAACAACAACATTTATAGACTACATTATTAATTTAGTTCTGGAGTTGTAGACTCTATAGGATCTTTTGTTGGTAGAGTATCCTAGAAATATCCCTTCATCACTCTTTGGATCTAATTTTCTTCTTTGTTCCCAATCTGCCAGAATGTAGCATTTACTTCCAAATACATGGAAGTATTTCATAATAGGTTTTCTTCCTTTCCATAATTCATGCAGTATAGCTGAAGTACCTTTCCTCAAGGTGACTCTATTGTGAATGTAGCGTGCAGTGTTCATTGCTTCATCCCAAAAATGATAAGGTAATTGTTTTACATGTATCATGGTTCTAGCAGATTCCTGCATAGTCCTGTTCTTGCGTTCTACAATTCCATTTTGCTGAGGAGTAATGGGAGATGAGAATTCATAACTAATTCCTTCAGCGGAGCAAAATTCAACAAACTTGGCATTCTCAAATTCCTTCTCATTATCACTTCAAATTATAATAACATTGCTTTCCTTTTCTCTTTGAAATTTTTGACAAAGATCTCTGAAAACTTCAAAAGCATCTGACTTTTCTCTGATGAAATTTATCCAAGTGTATCTTGAATAGTCACCCACAACAACATAAGCATATTTCTTTTACCAAGACTTTCTAACTACATAGGTCCCATCAAATCCCTGTGAAGAAGTTCTAAGACTTTTGAAGTGGTAAGATGTTGGATCTTCTGATGTGACATCTTAGTCTGCTTTCCTACTTGGAATTCTCCACATACTCTTCCTACTTCAGTTTTGAGCTTTGGAATTCCTCTGACAACTTCCATGGATATGATTCTCTTCATGCCTTTCACATGCAAGTGTCCAAGTTTCTGATGCTAGTGTTTAACTTCATCTTATTTGGCAAGCAAACATGAGGAGACATAACTTGAATATTGAGGCACCCATAGATAGCAGTTGTCCTTAGACCTGGCTCCCTTCATGATTAATTCACTTTTCTCATCTATAACAAGACATTCAGATTTGGAGAAATTAACTTTCAGTCCTGGATCACATAGTTGACTGATGCTAATTAGATTGGAATTCAACCCCTTTTCAAGAAGCACATTGTAAAATTTAGGCACTCATAAGCAGTTAAGTTGTCCAATTCCCTTGATTTCACCTTTGGCTCCATCACCAAAAGTTAAAAAAACTAGTAGCATGGGGTCTCATATTCACCAGCAGATTTTTGACACCTGTCATATGTCTTGAACACCCACTGTCAAAATACCAGTCATTGTTTTACTGAAACTCTGAGAGATGTATAAGCTATCAAGCTGTTGGTACCAACCTAGGAATCTATTATTATTTTTTACCTTAGGTGTGTTCTAAATGAGAACAGACTGAGGGGAAGGCTTAGGATATCCATATAGTTTGAAATAGTAAGGCTTCAAGTGACCAAACTTTCCAATTTAATGACACCTCCATATATGAAAATATCCTCATCTGTAATTTCCAGGTCTTCTATTATGATGTTGAGACATTTGATTCAATATCTTTGGTTTAAGCTCAAAGTAAGAAAGATCTAAGACAAATACTTTTCCTTTGTAAAATCCTAGACAAGTCACATCTCCAGTCATCTTTCCAACTTGCAGAATCTCTTCTAAAGTATCTGAACTAGTGTTTAGCATCCTGACATACTTGGTCATTTGATCAAGTTATGAGTTTAGCAATGTTACTCCATTCTTCAGCTTAGAGATAGTTTCCAGACGCTCTTCCTTATGAATATCTAGTTGAGATATGATTTTCTTTAGTTCCTCTCCTTGTTGGAACATGTAACACCCCATTTCTACCCGATATTTAATAACAAAATCAAAGTATAAAATTCCAACAATTCTTATGAGGTGATACATTTTCAACTTTAAAACAAGATTCAAGACCCGATTAGTCTTAAAAATAGAATACTTCATTACTACGCAACAAATTCATAAAATTCAAATTAAATAAACTTTAATCGTATTCAACATCAAAACAACTCAAAAGCAACAATTCTTTAATAAAACAAATTTAAAATTCAGAAACTATAATAAAAGCCAACATCAACAGAAAACATATGTTATCCCCCTGAGTGCTACATATCAGAGAGACAACACCGACTCGAATCTACTAAGGTACTCAACTCTACTCTGGATTACCTACACATTACCAACATAGGGCAACATTCAAACAGAAAGGGTGACATATCTAACAATATAATTAAGAATATGATAAACAACATATTAAATCGGATTATATAAACCACCACTCCATCACTCACAAACAACTTAAACAACATCAGATACAACACAACAACATACAAAGCAACTCAGAAATGCAACTAGACAAATGCAATGCATGTGGTACCATTGGAGAAAAACTCCTAACTTATAATCTTTCCAATTAATAGAGGCGTCAACAACAAGGTCTAAGCCTTCAACTTTATTTTTCCAATTCAGACCAACTTACCGAGCAGTAGCTCCAACTTAATTAGTGATATGTTATGCGACTCAATATGAATATCAAACAACAACAACTATAACAACACAACAACAATCAACTTTGGCTAGAGGTCTGCAACTTATAATCTTGTCATTTATAAGGCACTACAACATAAAACAACAACTAGGAATTATACAACTTATAACAAAGAAACACAACATAATGGAAACCAATTTAACCGCATTCCTATTCACACAAGTTCCCACTAAAATCGATTAATTAAATTATTTACTATGCTCTATTATTTCTACTTACTACCTAGCTTATTACCATACCTCTTTCAAATTCCTTCAACACTATCATTAAGCGAATTGATCGATCCTGCAACCAAATACTGCACTGGCACACAATTATTTTTCTGTCAAAATCATCACAACACTACTATTTAAACTAGTTACAAGGTCCTAATTCAATTAATTAAATCCTGGTAATTAGTTACTTAATTTATTGATGTTTCTGAATTAAAACTAGTGTATCACTAAGACTGCACAACAGAACCACAGAAACCCCGAAGCAGAACCAAAATTCCAAATAACCCGTGTGACCATCGTCACACTTGGACCGTGATGTTTGTCCTAGGGAGGTGACGAGCGTCACGCATCCCTGACGGACATCAGGCAAATGCGACGGTCATCCCACAGCCAAACCTGTAACTTCTCTTTGTTTCTCTCCTTTGTCTTTGTAACTTCTTCTCAGACCAATTTCCAATTAACCCAGTACGACAATTCAACAACAACACAATGGATTCATACACAAACAACACTACCTAATCAATTTATGATTAATTCAACAACTCAATTTGATTATCTTATTCAACAAAAAGAACTTATTCAACCAAACAACTTATGTAACGAAACAACACAACAACTGACAACAATAATCCATATACCCAATCCCACATGTTTTCATCATACAATCCCAATTATAGAGTTATAACCCCACCCTTACCATGGATTGAAGGCGACTATAACACTTTTATTGAAACCCTAGTTTTTCCTTCTCCTAAGCAACTTCATATAACCTATTTTCTCCACTTCTTGTTTTCTCCTTAATTTTACTGATAACCTCTTTTGTATATTCCTAATTAACTTATGGTTTTTCTTAATTGGATCTTAATAACTCCATTGGGCCTAAACCATACACCCCCACTATTACTACTCCTACTCACTAATAGGCCCACTTATCAAGAATAACATAATTCTACTACTAAACTCACAACTTAATCAACTTAACTTAATCCAATTACCAACGACACAACTTAAATCAACTTAATCGACTTAATCAACTTAATTCAATCAAAACCAACTTAGAAACTCAACACCAAAAATACAACAATATTTAATTAAATAAATAATTAAATAAACAGGGCGTTACAACTATCCCCCACTTAGAATATTTTTGTCCTCGAAAATCTTACCTTGTTCAAACAACTTGGGGCAAGATTCCTGCATCTTGCTTTCCAACTCCCACGTCATACTTTCTCCGGCTGCTCCCAACCAGACTACTTTCACCAACACAATCTCTTTACCTCCTAGAGTCTTCATTTCATGATTCACGATTCGTACAGGAATATTCTCAACGATAAGATTATCCTATACTTGCACATCATTAATACTAATCACATGAGATGGATCTAAAATGTACTTCCAAAGTTGCGACACGTGAAACACATCATGCGAATTCGAAAGGTTAAGCGGTAAATCTACTCTATAAGCAACATTTCCAACTCTATCTGAAATCTGATAGGGACCAATAAGACGAGGAGTGAGCTTCTTAGAATTCAATGCACGACTAACACTGGTTATAAGTGTAACTCTCAAAGATACATGATCACCAACTTGAAATTCCAAATCTCTCCTTCGCTTGTCAAGATAACTCTTCTACGCACTTTGGGAAGTTTTCATTTTCTTTCGAATCAACTTCACCTTCTCAGTAGTCTCTCGAACAATCTCAGGTCAAAGCACTACATTTTCTCAAGATTCATGCCAACACAAAGGATTCCTACATCTCCGATCATACAACGCTTCAAAAGGTGTCATTCCAATACTATAATGGTAACTGTTATTATAAGTGAATTCTATCAACAAAAGAGAAGTATCCCATGAACCCCTTGTTCAAGAACACATCCTCTAGTGAATGAATAGTTCTCTCTGTCTAACCATTTGTCTAAAGATGATACGCTGAACTCAATCTCAACTTAGAATCTAACGCCTCTTGCAATCTCTTCCAAAAATCAGAAGTAAACCTCGAATCTCTATCTAACACAATACATAAAGGAACACCATGCAACTTAACAATCACACTAGTATAAATTTCTGCCAACTTAGATACTAGAAAATTGATGTTAATAGGAATAAAATGAGCCGATTTCGTAAGCCTATCAACAAACACCCAAATTGAATCATGTCCTCTTGAAGTATTAGGAAATCCCATCACAAAGTCCATTGAAATGCTATCCCATTTCCATTATGGAACTTCTAACAGTTGCATCAACCATGCAGGCTTCTGATGTCCAACTTTTGATTTCTGACAAGTTAAACAAGCATAAAAAAAATGTGCTACATCGTTCTTCATCCCAGGCCACCAAAAAAAATCTTCAAATCTTGATACATCTTTGTAGCTCCTGGATGAAACTCAACTTAATTCTATGAGTTTCTTCAAGAAACACTTTATTCATCTCTCCATCACCATGAATACAAATTCGATCATGCAATCTCAACACACCTTGCGCATTTAACTTGAAATCACCATTCTCAGACTGATCGGTTCCTACCATCGAGTCTACCAACTTCACATCTAACTTTCGAGTCTCTCTGAAACTGTCTAGAAAATCATTGTTAATCTTCAATATTCCCAACATAACACTCTTCGATGTCACTTCGCAAACTAAACTCATATCCATGAACTGTTCAATTAATTCCAACTCTTTAACCATCATCGTCGACATATGCAACATTTTCTGACTTAAGGCATCAACTACAACATTAGATTTACCTGGATGACAATTCAAACCAAAATAATAATCCTTTAATAACTCCAACCACCTTAGTTTCCTCATATTCAACCCCTTTTGATCAAACAAATACTTTAAACTCTTATGGTCACTAAACACTTCAAATCTAGAACCATAAAGATAATGTCTCCAAATCATCAGCACAAAAACAACTGCAGCAAGTTCTAAATCATGCGTAGGATAGTTCTTTTCATGAGTTCTCAAGTGTCTCGATGCATAAGCAAACAAATTATTATTATGCATAAGCACACCTCCTAAACCCATCATAGATGCATAACAATATACCACAAACAGTTCTCCTGAATTTGGTAATGTCAAAACTAGAGTCGACGTTAACCTTTTCTTCAATTTGATAAAACTTGCTTCGCACTGGATGTTCCACACAAAAGATTTACTCTTATGTAAACACCCCAAATTTGCCCTCACCCTTTCACCATGGCTTGTGATCTTTCCATTTGCATAAGTTCAATCATATCATCTTATATTGCATTTTTGTTTCACTGCATTGGTTCAAAGTCATCTGCATCTAGGGTTTGTGATCTGAGCCATCCATGAGCCATTTGAGCCACTCCAAAGGTCACAAATCATTTCAAGAGGGTCCATATATGTCCAAGCATCATATTACATCCTCTCAAGATCAAAGAAGTCAAATAATCACAAGAACTGAGAAAGGCATGGAAGCAGAGCCAGGTGTAACTGCACAGATGACCTAAATTTAGGGTTTTGGTTTCAGAGGCCATAACTCCAATTTTTTTGGTCATTCTTGTTTCTATTGGTCTCTATATGTCATAGGGATCATGCATATCAAGTTTCATGAAGAAATTCCATGGGGAAGGCATCTGATCAAGAGTTGACTTCTTGAGCAAGTCAGTGTAAAATCAGGGCATCTGAGGCCCCCAATGACCCAACAAAAGGGTGTTCTTCATCATTTTGAATGTGTGTGATCTTTATTTGATCATAGAAGATGTTAGAAGTTCACAAGATTGAAGAATTTCAAGCCATTTGCAAAGTTGCCTTTTTGGGAAAATGACTTGTAATGGAAACTTGCCATTTTGGGAAACTTTTTCAAACCTTTCTTTTTGATTCAAAAATGCTTCAAATGAGAAAAATTTGGTCATGAAAGTTGTAGAATGGATCATTCCCTTTTCAAAAAGTACAAGAACTCATTCTAATTCATTTTGGATCAAAAGTTATGGCTTGTCAAAGTTGGGAAAAGTCACATAATTTCAAGTTTTGTACCAAAGAGGCAAAGTTGCAAAACCTCTTGCCAAGACAAAATGAGGCCTCAAAGTGACTTCTAATCTTTTCACAAACATAAACCAATGCCTAAAAGTCAGAATGCACCAAAGGTTTGCCCATTTTCATGACTTATGGATCAAGAAATCACAAAAGGGGCAAAATTGGACAAAGTTGCAAAACATCATACAAACCCTAATCCACTTGTTGCATTGCCTCTAATCCTTTTCCATGGCCCTCCATGATTCAAGCTGAGCCAAACCATGCCCCTATCACAGCCTCACACTTGCCCATACCTCAAGTACACCTAACTTGGACTTTTTGCAAAAAGACCCATACCAATCAAGCTAGGCCACACCAACTCCTCTGACCTATCCAAGAGTGATAAGTGGACCAAAAGAGACTGAACACAACACACAACACAAGCTGAAACCTCAGATTGCCAAAGTTATCAAAAATTCCCCAACTTGCAAAACCTTTCGAATCTCTCAGCTCACTCAGTCAATCTTCAAACAAACTTCACCATTGATCTCAAAGTGACTCACTGACCACAAACCAACCCTTGAAACAGCCAAAAACACATCATAAACCAAACACGATTTCTGACCAGTTGGCTTGCAAACTACCAAATCAGCCAAAAGAAATTCCTTCCAAGCATCAAAACTTCATCAGGAGTTCAAGGGGAGTGGTTTGCACAAAGGAAGAAGGCCCAGAAGTCCCAAACTGAGAAAGCTCAAGCTCAGGTACCTCCTTGAAACTTTTTTCCAGAACTTGTTTCTTTAGTTATAGAATGGTAGAGTATGTTCCACTGATCACTCTGGGCTTTATACTTTCGAAAATGGTTGAGAATTGAGTTTGTATGATTGTTCTGAAAGTTTTGACATTTTTTTATCTTTCCTTCGAATCTTGTGTTTGAGCAAAAATAAATTCATTTTGAGTGTAGATTCATGTTTAGGAGAGTGAGGGGAGTTGATCTGGAGCTTTAGAGCTCCAGAAATAACGTAGGGAAGAAGTTGGAAACTTTCAGGTGAGGGGGTCACCGGAGAAGATGACCGGAACTCTTCTCCGGTGACCTGAAAGTCATTAAGTGTCTTAATTAGGTTTAGGGTTCAGTTTGAATTTGGACCGTGGATTGGGTTGACTGGGCTTGACTCCCGCGCGCATGAATGGCCTGGATCTCTCATTAAAACCCTAATCATATTTAATTAAATTAATTAATTCAGTTTAATTTAATTGGGTCAGTTTAAATGCCAGCCGTAGGATAACGCGCGCAGTCAACCTTTGACTCTCAGCTTTGAATCTCAGCCTTGGATCCTGCATACTTTCCATTTAATTTCTTTTTTATTTCATTTTTATTCATTTATCTTTCATATTTATTTTAAAATAGTTAGAAAAATCCTAAAAATATTTCCCTTTGCATTTTTGTTTCAAATATTTTTCTCAATCAGAAAATGATTTTTATTTTATTTTTTGCATTAAAAATTATTTTTAAATCATTTAAATGTTTATTTTTAATTAGTTAATGGAAATTAATTAATTAAAAATACATTTAGGTATTTAAAAATCACCAAAAAATTCACATAGCATGTAGAAACATTTAGAAACATTGTTCAACCCTCAAACCAAATTTCTTTTTTGTTCTTGATGCCTTTTGATCATTTTCATTGGATTTAATTTCAATTCAAGGCAATATTTTGTGTCAAACTTCAAAAATTTCTTTCTGCCTAACCATTGAGGGTTGAATGATAATTCTTCTTGCATTGCACTCTTCATAGCATGTAGTTTATAGGATAAAATTGGCTTGATTTGATCTTTCATTTTCAATTTGTTTAGCATTTTTCTTGATAAGGTGTCCCAAAACCCTAGCAATCTTAGGAAATCCATAACTTTCATTAGGTTAAGAGTTGGATCCCCTCCTTTGGGCAGTGAGCTTGTATAGGTTTAGGGTATCTTTGATTGTATTTTCAAATTTTTATCATGACTTTTGCTTCTGGTTTTGGATTTTTGCTTTGCATGATGCATGTAACCCTAATTTGTGCCTTCCTTTGCATCCATCTCTCATTTGCTTGCATTAAATGACTTGCCATGATATTTTGTGCATTCACTTGATTCATAATACATCCTAGGACATATTAGAATCATGTTTAATCATTGCATCTTTTATTTGCCATGTTATTTGTCCTTTACCTTTCATAACTTTTCATGTACTTTCATGGTTCAAAACATGCCTCATTTGCATCTTTATGCTTGTATGATCATTCTCATGTCTTGCCTCATGTTTGTATCATCTCTTAGCATCATTAACATCATGTAAATGCTTCTGACTCTGGTTTGCATCATAATATTTCATCTCATTTGCATTGCATCTCATTTCTTTTGCTAACCTTTTCAGGTGGTAAGTAATTTGAGAAGTGAATTTGCCTTCACTTCTCACAATCTCTTCTCATCTCTCTTGCATCATTGCTGCATTTTATCTTGTGTATTGGAGTGAGCTTGCTCATTCATGTTCATCTTACCTTCTTTCTTCAAGCAACTTGTCTTCTTAAGTGAAGCAAGTTGTTTTGCTTCTCTTTGCTTCTTACTCCTTTCATTTGCTTCCTTCCTGGTGGTTTCTCTGAAGATCTTCTTGCAAACCTCATTAACCCTAGGAAAAACCAAGCATGACAATAATTAGAGTTTGTTTATTCCCCCATTTAGTTTTGCCTTTGTGCCATCTTTGAGTCTTCTCTTCTCATCTCATAATCAGGGACTAAACCCTAAAGGTTTTAAGGCTTTGTGATTAAGCTTATGCCTGCATCCTTCTATTAGGATGGAGTGTATAACTTTAATCCTAAGTGTCAAACCCTTAATATGTTTAAATCCTTTAATTAATCCATCTAATAATTATCAAGACATCAAGCTTGTAACTTGGGCCTTGCATTAGGGTTCTAATTCTTCCTTAATTGGTTAAGAAGGACTAACCCTAGTGTTAATGGACAAGTCCCCCTCAAGTTGTCTTACAAACATAAAACTCACTTCTTCATCTTATCATTAACTAAAATCCACTTTAATAAAGGCTTGGTTTTGTCATGAGGTTAATCCCTAATCATGGATTAAGTTGAGGAGTCTTCCTCAGCTTAAATGTTCTCATCTATTATCCTTCTATTAGGATGGTGTAATGAGTCCATTAAATCCTTGATTATGGCTTAAACTCATTACTTAACACTAAACAAAAACAACAAAAACATCTAAATAATTACAAGTAGGTTAATGATCTTAATCCTACATCATGGTGATTAAGTGTGAGGTGCTTACTTCACATTTAAGGTATTCTAATTACCCCTAATCAGAGGGAGGATGTGATGAGTTTACTAACCCTTGGTTTAGGCTTAAGCTCATTAACTTATGACAAACTCAAAAGCAATAAAAGATTGAAAACACAAAAACAAACAATAATCGTCTCCTCCGGGATTCTTTTCTCACCTCATTCACTCACAAACGAGAACTCGCTTCTTCCGTCTAATGCAAGACAGTTAGCACCTGAGCCAGACAGGTCATACACTTGAGCATAGACAAGTAAGCAGTTCATCAGTCAATTTATCTTTTAGTCTCTTTGAGTCGAACTACGGTGTTCTGACTTCCTCATTGCACGAGAGGATACGTAGGCATAACTTAACAGTTATCGAACAAAAGTCTCTGTATATTCCCCCTCTTTCCAGCCTTATTCTTTAAGCCTCATGGTCTTGAGCATTTCACTTTTATTCTTACACTGACACTTCATTTATATACTTCACATTTCTTTTACACTGACACTTGCATTCTTTCCAGCTTTGATACACAAATTGCACTGACACTACCCCTTTAAAACACAAATCTTTCGAGCGTGGATCCCGTCGAGTACGACGGACAATCTGGGTGCTAATACCTTCCCAGGTTGTAACCAACCCCCTTTCTCAGTCTCTCTGGTTCGCAACCGTCTTATCCATATCTTTTCTTAGGTTTATGCAGCATTACCTTTCCTCCGGGATAAAAATGCCTAGCTGGCGACTCTATTCATTCCCTTCTCCTTTCGCCGACCGTTCGCGTCTGTACCCCTTCTGACCCGGGTGTCATTTGGTGGGAGTGACAGCTTGGCGACTCTGCTGGGGACCCTTATACTGTAACCAGGGCTTCTGGTTCTTTTTGTGGGTTCCTCCTAGCGCTTGTTTGATTTGTGTTTACTGGGGTGTTATATGCTAATTGTGTTCTTATATTTGCTTTATTTACTGCTTTATGTACAGTTATTTATTGCTTTCTTTACAGCTTTATACATCATACTGTCATATTGTCATCTGGCTGGATCTGGTTTTTGTTTTGGTGGGTGGGGTTCTACTGAGAGTTTAAGGTCCTATACCTGGGACCTGAGTGACACCTAGGCTAGAGTGGTTCATGTTCTTTCCCATTCCATCTCGGTCTGGTGCGGGAATATGAAACACGGTTCAGATGTGGGTTTCTTCTTGAGAACTCTGTGCTACAGATTTCCTGTAGTGCTAGGGCTATCTGGGAAGCCTGCTAAGTCTGGATGACCTTTATTATGACCTTCAGAAACTGACGTGAATTAGAGGAGGATCTTTTATGGTTATTGTAAACACTGTACCTCCGGGTTAGAAGTGTTTACACTTCTCATAACTGATCCAAGTCTGAGGATCCTTGTTCTAGAACACCACCTGTGAGGGGGTTGGGCTGTTTACAGGTTTGCAGGTACCATTGGCCACATCATACCTTGTTACTTGTTTGAATAAGAGTACCTCACTTTGGACAGTTCTTGTGATTTAACCATGGACATATGACTCTTTATTTGAGTCCCCCACCCTGGTTACTGGATTTCTGAACCTCCATCTGGACCTCTTGAACATACATGGACTTATATCAAGGCAGTAATCAGATCCAGCTTGATCACAAACCCTTGCATATCATTTGCATACTCATCATTGCATCATTTAACATTTGTTTATTTATTTTTCAGGGTATCCATATTGTATCTAGCTTGGTTTTGACCCCTTCATCTGCATAGACCCCTGTTCATCAGTTATCTGCTTCAGCTATCTGCATCAGTTATCTTCTTCAGTCATCTTCATCACCACCAGCCTATCAGTGGCTCATCTCCAGTATCAGTCTTCATCATCAGCATTTGTTTTCAGCTCTTCATCAGCAGTCATGGCACCCAAGAAGAACAACATTTCATACCATTTCTTTGAGCCTGTGCTGACTGGCATCAGACAGGTCCAGACACTTATCACTCCAGACCACATCCCATTATTCAGAGAGCATTATGGAGGCATTCTTGATATGGTCATGGACCTAGACCCTTCTCAGAGGAGTTTGATCCACACCTGCCTACAGTTTTATGACCCTCCTTTGAGATGCTTCACTTTCCAGAACTTTCAGTTAGGACCTCTGCTGGAGGAGTTTTTCATCACTGATTGGAGTGCCTGTCAGGGGTGGGATCCCCTTCAACCCAGAGATGGCTTCTCCCAGCAATGGAGAAGTGGCAAAAGCACTGCACCTGGAGCCTATTTTGATTGAGCAGAACATGACCACAAAGGCTGGAATCCCTAGTTTGCACTTAGACTTTCTGACTTCTCAGGCCATCCTGAAGGCCTCTTTGGGGGAATGGAGGGCAGTCTGTGCATTGTTAGCCCTCAGTATATATGGGGTTATACTATTTTCAGATGAGCCCAAGTTTATCAGCAAGAATGCCATTCATCTTTTCCTTCTAAGGAACCCAGTACCCACCTTGCTGGGAGATTTCTATTATTCCATTCATCAGAGGAATGAAAAGCAAAGAGGAAAGTTGGTGAGATGCTATGCTCCTTTGTTTCATACTTGGCTGCTTAAACACTTACCCAAGACTGATGCCTTCCTAAATCCTCACCAACAGAAGAATTGGGCTAAGAGACTTATTGCTTTGACTTCAGATGACATCAGATGGTGCACCCAGAGCACCAAGGGCAGAGACATAATCACTAGCTGTGGGCAGTACCCCAATGTACCTCTAGTAGGAGTGAAGGGTTGCATCAACTACAATCCTTTGTTGTTTAAGAGACAATTGGGCTATGCTTTGGTCCACCCTCCTAAAGTACAAGATTTAGCTGAGACCCTGTATTGTGAGATAAAGCCTAATCTAGCTGTTGTCAGGCAAGCATCCTGGGCTTGGGACAACATCCAGACCAAAGGGATGGTCATTCTTGGGAGGTGCAATAATGTGGCTTCAGCTTAGTACTATGAATGGTCTCATGCTAGAGCACAGATTTCTGGGATGCCTTTCACCATTAAGGATGCACCTGGGCCATCCACAGTACCACCTCCAGTCACTGTCAGCCTGGAAGAATTTGAGAAGCTGAAGGAGAGGAATGAGAATCTGTCTCAAGCTCCGAAGAAGACCCTCTGGGAGAGGAGTGATGGTCGTCTAGACATCGAGAGGTTGGAGAAGTTTAAAGTGGAGCATCTGGCCAAGATTGAGAAAGCAGAGGACTACATCAAGAAATCAAGAGCTAGAGAGAAAATATTGAAGAATGCCTGTAAAGAGGCCCAGTTTCAGAAGGCTAGGACTGATCTCTATCTAGAGGAAAGTCAAGCTAGGTGGGTCAGGATCACTGAAGCTCGCACTCAAGAAGATAAGAGAACTCAAGCCAGGATTGAGCAGTTGGACGCCAATGAAAAGAAGCAACAGGAAGCTTTGCTGGCAGCCCAGAAGGAGATTTCAGAATTGAAGCTTAGGGCTGGTGTGAAGAGGTCAAAGGACCAAGACAGGCACAAGAAGTTGACCACTGTTATTGCCACCAGAAAACTTCTTATCAGGAACATCACAGAGCATCCGGCTGGTCCTGTAACTGAAGCACTTTTGAAGGAGGTTAAAGAGGATGAGTTTGGATTAGATGTTTGACCATTTTGCTTGTTGTTATTTCCACTTGATGTACTTTTCTTTTATGTTGTATTTTGACCCTTTAGGGGCATATGTTGTAAAAACAAACTATGTATGATCCACCATTTGTAATATATTTGTTAGTTTGTTTCATTGAGTTTCTTTCTCTCAAGCAACATCAAAAGCATCTTCCTCAGGGTCTGGTAAGGTCAAAACCAAGAGCCAAGCCGGATACCTTGGAAAGCAAATAAGCATACTGCATTGCATACTGACTTTTGTTTTGTTTTGTAGGTTTTGTCACTACTTTATTTTGTTTCTAACTCTGTTGTGGTTCAGGAATTATTGCTCGCCATCGGGTGTTTCCTCTCAACCGTCCGCACCGGTATCCTACTCGCAACAACCTTCCTGGTATCCAAATGGATCAAGTACAGCAAGATCTGACAGAGGTCAGAACTCAGATGGCTAATGAAAGGCTGGAGATGAAAAACCAAATGACCCAATTCATGGAAGTAATGAATGGCTTGGCCCAAAGTCAAGAAAGGTTGAGGGCATTGGTAGAAAGACAAACCCCGGAAGAACCCCATCTGGGAACTGGAGGAACAAGTAACAATGAGAGGGGTCTGCCTCATGTTAATCCACCAGTATATGGGCCTCATCTACATCCGGAAGTCAACATCCCGGGTAATGTGCAAGGAAATACTACTGGGGGAAGGATCTTACAAGAAGACCCCCAAGAAGAGCAGTTTACTGTAATGGGAGCTGGGGATGAAGTTTATGATAGGAGGTTTGATGAAATTGCTGAGAAGTTGAGATCTCTGGAGTCTCAAAATTCCCTAGGCTTCGATGTAATGGATATGGGGTTAGTGGATGGGGTAAGGATTCCCCATAAGTTTAAACCCCCGTGCTTCGAGAAGTACAATGGAACTTCCTGTCCACGAACTCACTTACAGTCCTTTCTGGGAAGACTTAAAGCATATACCATGGATGAAAAACTGTGGATGTTTTACTTTGAAGACAGTTTGACTGGGGCTTCAAGGGAGTGGTATTCACACTTGACCAGAGCCACTATCAGAAGCTGGAAAGACCTAGCTGAAGCTTTCATCAGGCAGTACCAATACAATTTGGACATGGCTCCTAACATGACTCTCTTAATGGGAATGTCTCAATCCTCCAGGGAAGGCTTCAGGGATTATGCCCAAAGGTGGAGACAGCTTACTGCTGCTGTCCAACCACCCATGTCGGAAAGAGAAATGGCCGACATGTTTATGAATACTCTGCAAGGAACATATATTGATAGGCTAGCTGCCTTCTCTTCCACCAGCTTCGCAGACGTAGTTATAGCAGGGGAAAGAATTGAAAGCCTTCTAAAGATGGGTAAGATTTCTGATAATGGTGCTAGTTTGTCCAGTAATCCCAGGAAGCCTTTTGTGGGACCTCGAAGAACCGGTGAGACAAATGCCATTCATGCCAGCAGGGGCAGACCTCAGTATGTTCATAGGTCAGTGGTAGCTGTCACTATTCTGGCTCCGATTCCTCAGCAACCAGCATATCAACAACAGCAACCACACTATCAGCAGCAAGTTCAGTATCCGTCACAGAGAGCCTACAACAACAACAGCAATCAACAACAAAGACCTTTTCAGCAAAGACCATCACAGCCAAATAGGGTGATTGACCCTATCCCCATGCCTTACGCCGCCTTATTGCCACAACTCCTGAAACTCAACCTGGTTGAATTAAGGACATTGGCACCGCAGATCCCTCCAATCTGCCAAGAAATTATGATGTCAACGCCAGATGTGCTTTCCACTCCAATGCACCTGGCCACAATACGGAAAAATGCAGGGCTTTACAAATGAAGGTACAAGATTTGGTGGATTCTAAAGCCCTCAACTTTGCACCCCCTCCAAGTGTCACCAAGAATCCCATGCCCAATCATGGAGGGCCAAGAATTAATGCCATTGAGGAAGACAAGCCATCTTTCTTAATCACCAGTGTTGGACAGATTCGGACACCTCTGGTCGAGATTAAAGCTCAGCTCCTAGAGTGCCAAATGTTCCCCGGGTGTGAGCTCGGTTGTGGTTATTGCAACATTTCGGTCAACGGGTGTGATAACTTGAGAAGCGGCATAGATGGTCTTATCAAAAGTGGTATACTTGAGATCACAACAACGACGCCTACAAACCCAACAATCCCTTTGACAACAATTCCCGACTCTTCTACAACTGCAACAACAATCATTCCGACCAATTCATCAATATCATCAACAATGGCTCTGTCCATCACTTCAGCAAACCAGATGTCAACAACCATTTCTTCTACAACATCAGCACCCATTTATTCAGCAGAATCTCCTACAACGCCAACAGAAGTTAATGAAGATATCTCAGCAGTCACCGTTTACTATGATCCATCAGATGTTCCTCCAAACAACAACTTTCAGCAACAAACAGTGGCACCTCCTGCCAGGGCACCAGTCACCATTTACTACGATCCGCACACCGTTACAATACCCTCCTCTGCAGCAATCAGTCCAGTTACCATCACGGTGCCTGGACCCGTTCCATATGAAAGCAGTAATGTCATACCTTGGCATTATGGCTCTGATCTCTACTGCAACGGGGAGAAAATCACTTTGGATTCTTCAACCTCTTCTCCACAGATTGATAATGTTGGGGGAGGCGGACGCTTCACCAGAAGCGGACGCCTTTTTTGCCTCACAATTGCAAAGACCTAATGCCGAAGCAGAAGCTGCTGCAAAAGCAAAGGGGAAGAGTGTGATACCTGAAGAACCAATCATCAAAGAAACTCAGAAAACATCTTTTGAGCAAGATGTAGACGAGTTTATGAGAATTATAAAGAGAAGTGATTACAAGGTGGTGGATCAGCTTCACCAAACTCCCTCAAAGATCTCCATATTATCCCTGTTAATGTGTTCTGAAGTTCACAGGAACGCATTGTTGAAGGTCCTGCACGCAGCATACGTGCCGGAGGAGATCATTGTTAATCAGTTAGAAACTGTGGTTGCAAATGTCAACACCAGTCATGGACTGGCCTTTACCAATGCTGACTTAACAACAGAGGGACGTAACCACAACAAGGCTTTATATATCACCTTGGAATGCAAGGGTGATGTTCTATCTCATGTACTAGTGGACACTGGGTCATCACTCAATGTCCTACCAAAGAAAGCCTTAGTGAAGCTGAAATATGATGGCTTGGCATTGCATCCGAGTAATTTGGTGGTAAGAGCATTTGATGGCTCTAAGAGATCAGTGCTAGGGGAGATTGATCTGCCTGTGATGATTGGCCCTCAGACTTTTAAAATTACCTTCTATGTGATGGACATTCAGTCGGCCTACAGCTGTTTGTTGGGTAGACCTTGGATCCATGCCGCTGGCGCTGTTACGTCTACCCTTCACCAGAAGCTGAAATTCGAATGGGAATGCCAGATCATCACCATCTGTGGGGAAGAGGACATCTTTGTTAGCCATCTGGCTACGTATAAGTATATTGAGATGGATGGGGAGATCCATGAAACCATGAGCTAGGGGTTTGAGGCCCTAAACATTAATGAAGCATCCGCTGTACTGGGAACCTCCATGACGTCTTATCAGCAAGCCAGGAAGGTTGTTGAAGAGGGTACTGCCCAAGGCTGGGGCAAGCTGCTGCCCGTGGAAAAGAAGGAACACAGATTTGGGTTGAGTTACAAACCAACTCAACAAGATCAATCAGAGGCTGCCAAGGAGCTCAACTTTGTCAGCGGGGGAATGCTCACCCCGGATGCAGTGAACAACTTGGAAGACGAGGATGAAAGCGACCCCAACCTGGAGAGCTGGATACGTCCAAGGATCCCGGGGAACCAAGTCCATAACTGGTCTTCCCAGGAAATTATAAGGGTTACTCCTGCAGAGTAATTATTATTTCCTGTATTTTTAAGCATGCATCAAGTCTTGCATCTTGCCCAAGATGACAAGACTCATTTTGTAATCGGGCCATCTTGTAATTTTGTGCAAACAGATCAATCAATGAATATCGGACATCTTTTGCAAATGAGTCTTTTTCTTTTCCGCTCACTGTTTTTCATTTTTCTTTTTGTACAAAAATAAAATGGCAATGTTTTCCAAAATGATAACTTTGTTTCACTTTTTTTCTAAACAAGATTAAAATTGATCACTAAAATAAACAATCTAAACCCTTGCAGAGAGTGCCTTTCAGATCGCACCGACAACAACACAACTATGACTCTGTATGACTTTGACAATCCCATCAATCAAGTTGATGAAGGGGTTGAAGAAGATTATGAGCTTCCTGAAGAGCTAGCCAGGTTGTTAAGGCAAGAGGAGAAGGTTATCACTCCTCATCAGGAGGAGGTCGAAACGGTTAATCTTGGTACGGAAGAAGAGGTGAAAGAGGTTAAGATCGGGGCCTGCCTACAAGACTCGGTGAAGGAACAACTGATTGATATGCTTCGGGAGTATGTGGATGTCTTCGCTTGGTCTTATCAGGACATGCCAGGGTTGGACACCGATATTGTCATGCACAAGCTGCCTTTAAAAGAAGACTGCCCACCGGTAAAACAGAAACTGCGCCGTACTCGCCCAGATATGGCAATGAAGATCAAAGAAGAGGTACAAAAACAGTGGGACGCCGGGTTCCTTGCTGTAACTAGTTGCCCGCCGTGGGTTGCTAATATTGTACCTGTGCCTAAGAAGGATGGCAAGGTAAGGATGTGTGTAAATTACCGGGATCTGAACAGAGCCAGCCCGAAAGATGATTTCCCTTTGCCTCACATTGATGTATTGGTTGATAATACGGCTCAGTTCTCGGTGTTCTCTTTCATGGACGGATTTTCAGGATACAATCAGATCAAAATGTCACCTGAAGACATGGAGAAGACAACTTTCATCACACCTTGGGGCACGTTCTGTTATAAGGTGATGCCATTCGGACTGAAGAATGCTGGTGCCACGTATCAACGGGCTATGGTAACATTATTCCATGACATGATCCATAAAGAAATAGAATGTTATGTGGATGACATGATTGCCAAGTCCCTCACAGAAGAAGACCATCTGGTAAATCTGTTGAAGTTATTCAAGCGTCTGAGGAAATACCAACTGAAGTTGAACCCCAACAAATGCACATTTGGGGTGCGATCTGGTAAGCTGCTGGGATTTATTGTAAGTGAAAAAGGGATTGAAGTTGACCCTGATAAAGTCAAAGCCATTCAAGAAATGCCTGCACCGAAGACTGAAAAAGAAGTTCGGGGGTTTCTAGGGAGATTGAACTACATTTCAAGGTTCATATCTCACCTTACAGCAACCTGTGAGCCTTTGTTCAAGATGTTAAGAAAAGAACAAACGATCAAGTGGAACGAAGACTGCCAGAAGGCTTTTGACAAAATCAAGGAATACTTACAAGAGCCTCCAATCCTCATGCCTCCAGTTGAAGGAAGACCTCTAATCATGTACTTGACAGTATTAGAAGAGTCAATGGGGTGTGTGCTGGGCCAGCATGACGAGTCTGGTCGAAAAGAGTATGCAATATACTACCTAAGCAAAAAGTTTACCGACTGTGAACAACGTTATTCACTGCTCGAGAAAACTTGTTGTGCTTTAGCGTGGGCTGCTCGCCGACTGAGACAGTATATGTTGACCCACACTACCTTGTTGATATCAAAGATGGACCCAGTTAAGTACATTTTTGAGAAGCCAGCACTTACCGGACGGGTTGCAAGATGGAAAATGATCCTCACAGAATATGACATTCAGTACACATCTCAGAAGGCCATCAAGGGCAGTGTATTGTCCGATTATCTTGCTGAGCAACCCATTGATGATTACCAGCCTATGAGATTTGACTTCCCTGATGAAGACATCATGTTCATAAAAGTAAAAGATCATGAAGAGCCTATTCACACTGAAGGGCCTGACCCAGAGGAAGAATGGACTATGATGTTTGATGGGGCTGTTAATATGAATGGTCGTGGTGTTGGTGCGATACTCATTACACCTAAGGGAGTTCACATGCCTTTCTCGACAAAACTCACTTTCAACTGCACTAACAACGAAGCTGAATACGAAGCTTGTATTATGGGTCTTGAGGAAGCCATTGACCTCAGGATCAAGACTTTAACTGTATTCGGAGATTCAGCCCTGGTAATCAATCAAACCAACGGCAAATGGTACACACACCAGGATCATCTGATACCTTACAGGGATTATACAAGGAGGTTATTGACTTTCTTTACAACAGTCAAGCTTGAATATATCCCTCGAGACGAGAATCAATTTGCAGATGCTCTTGCCACCATTTCATCCATGATCAAAGTTCAAGCTGCCAACTTTGTACCTCGGATTTCAGTGTCTAGACTTGACAGACCAGCATATGTATTTGCAGCAGATGTTGTTAAAGATGATAAGCCTTGGTTCCATGATATCAAATGCTTCTTGGAGGATCAAACATACCCACCTGGGGCCTCTTCCAATGACAAGAAGACATTAAGAAGGCTAGCTGGTAGTTTCTTCCTGAATACTGACGGTTCCCTGTACAAGAGAAACTTTGATATGGTACTTCTCAGATGCGTTGATAAAACGGAAGCAGGCTTGTTGATGCACGAAGTGCACGAAGGATCCTTTGGTACCCATGCAGGAGGGCATACCATGTCCAAGAAGTTGCTAAGATCAGGTTATTACTGGATCACAATGGATGCCGACTGTTGTGCTTATGCCAGGAAGTGCCATAAATGTCAGATTTATGCGGATAAGGTGCATGTGCCTCCCAATCCTCTGAATGTGATGTCTTCACCCTGGCCCTTTGCCATGTGGGGCATTGATATGATTGGCAAGATTGAACTGACTGCTTCAAATGGCCACGGATTCATCCTGGTTGCCATTGACTATTTCACCAAGTGGGTCGAAGCAGCTTCCTATGCAAATGTTACAAGGCAAGTGGTAGCCCGATTTCTGAAGAGAGACATCATTTGTCGGTATGGAGTGCCCGAGCGAATCATTATTGATAATGGTTCCAACTTGAACAATAAAATGATGGCAGAGCTATGCCGGGATTTCAAGATCCAACACCACAATTCTTCTCCTTACAGGCCAAAGATGAATGGCGCTGTAGAGGCAGCTAATAAGAATATCAAGAAGATTGTGCAGAAGATGGTGATTACCTATAAAGATTGGCATGAAATGCTACCATTTGCCTTTCATGGGTACCGCACGTCAATCAGAACGTCTACTGGGGCAACACCGTATCAGCTTGTGTATGGTATGGAAGCGGTCCTACCTGTCGAAGTTGAATTACCCTCCCTGCGGGTACTAATGGATGTTAAGTTGAATGAAGCAGAATGGGTCCGGTCCCGATACGAACAACTGAGTCTGATTGAAGAAAAGAGATTGGCTGCAATCTGTCATGGGCAGTTGTATCAGAAAAGAATGAAGAAAGCCTTCGATCAGAAAGTCAGGCTCCGAGAATACCAAGTAGGGGATCTTGTGCTGAAAAGACTCCTCCCTCCTCATACAGACCACAGGGGAAAATGGACTCCGAACTATGAAGGACCATTTGTAGTAAAGAAGGTTTTCTCTGGCGGAGCACTCATGCTCAGCACTATGGATGGTGAAGACTTCCCGTCCCCTGTGAATTCAGATGCAGTTAAAAAATACTTCGCATAAAAATGACCCGCTGGACATAAAAACAGAATGTAAGTCCAGGAAAAAATAGGGCATCCCGGCGAGTCAAAAACAGAATAAAAGACTCGGGCAAAAATAAGGGAAAATAAACAAAAAAATGTACACCCGCTGAGTTGAAAAGCCGCATTGGACAACTCAGGCAAGAAAAGGGTATCCCGGTGGATTGAAAACCCGAAAGGGCGATCCACGCAAAATAAGGGAATAAGCGAACAACTGTACTCTGAATTCATCTGTATCACTTACAACTTGGTAAGCTTCGAAAGGATCAAGCTTCGAAAGGATCAGCCTTCTTTAGAAAGCAAGAAGAGAAGAACGTCAAATGTCATACGAGTCATAGCAAAGGGAAGCTCCCTGAAGCGTCATCAACATTGCCAATACCTTTTGTTTCTCAATTTATAACAATCTCCTCATTTTAGGGGATTTGTTTCTTTGACTGTATCTTGCCGATTCAGGGCACACAAATTAATAAAATCAGATTTTCAGTCATGTTTCGTCTTATACATTTTATTTTTGTTTGCAAAAATGTCCGATGTCTTTAAGATATTGATTGCATAAATACAGATGCTTCCCTTCTAAAAACTACATGCTTGCAGGAAATATGTTTACTCCCGGGAGTGTCTAAACTCCAATGATGGAATCCGGTAAAGGATACCTCGGGAGACCTGTGCGTTTCTCTGTCTTTTCAGGATTGCAGGTATTCAAAACGCAACATGGGGCATGGAAGCTTCTCCCCAGGGGGCCGCCAAATCATTGCTCCCCCAGCACACCTTCCAAACAGCACCAGAGATGCCATCTCCCCGTCAGAGTTGCCAGGCATCACTTCTCCAACACTTCCTTCAGAGCAGCACCAGAAGGTGTTCATATCCCCAGCTGAGTTGTCAAGTGTCATCCTCAGCAGGATCCCCACAGAGTCTCAACCTCTATTCAGCAAAGCAATACCTGAAGATCTCACAACAGAGTGACGAAAGCTTCTACAAACCCCCAGCTGGGTCCCTCATCACCAAGACAGGTCTATCAGGGACCTGTTTCCCCAAGCAGAGTCATACATCTTAACACATCTACCAATGATCTCACCCCCAGCTGGGGATGTCTACTTCGAATAGATCAGCCAGAGATCTCCACAACAATGGGATCCGAATCCCGGGTCGTTATCTTTGCATAATCATAGCATTCGCATCATATTCTCCCCGCAGAGCGTAGCATTCCGTTTAATACGGAGCATTACGGCAAAAATCAAACATATTGCATAATCATAAGCCATGTTCTGAATCAAACACTTGTAAATACCGACAATCCATCAAAGATATACAGAAAACTCCCTGGATTCCCCGGCAGAGAGCTAAGGCACTTTCCCTAAAGATACAGATACTTCCTGACACCCGTCCGTGTCATGTCCCCAGTAGAAAGCCAAAGCGTCCTCTTTGCACTCACAGATACACATCTATACAAATTCCCTGACACCCGTCCATATCACCTTCCCCAGCATAGATACCTAAAACATTTTGTAAACCATACACTTGTTTATATTACACTTTCCTCTTTTTGACACTCGTCCGTGTCACTCTCCCCAGCAAGTTAAACACTCATCTGTAAACCACTCATACTTATTACTCCTGTTTCACTCATACAGATACTCGTCTGTATCTTGTATATATCACTCAAATCCCCTCAGATTCGACACTCGTCCGTGTTCTTTGTTAACCAGTTGATACTCGTCCGTACCATCATCTCAGAACACGCGTCAAGCGTTTGTTTCTACCTGATACTTGTCCATATCATGGTCTTAAGGATGCTCGTTCGCATCTTTAATCCATACACGTATCAAACACTTATTTCTTCTTGAATTTAGACACTCGTCTGTGTCTACTATTCCCCAGAAGAGTCCCCGCAAAATCAATACTCGTCCGTGTTCTTTGTTAACCAGCTGGTACTCGTCCGTATCATCAACTCTGAACATGTGTCAGCATTTGCTTCTACCTGATACCCGTCCGTATCAGAGTCTTAAGGATGCTCGTCCGCATCTTTAGTCTATACACAGTACCCAAACACTTATACCTCTTATTTATTTGATGTAGACACTCGTCCGTGTTTACTTTTCCCCAACGAAGTCCCCAACAAAACTTGTTGAACTATTTCCTTTCTATCTGACATTCGTCATATGTCATGATACCCGTTTGGCAGCCGTACCCTGCCAGGTGATCGTCCTTCACCTTTTTGATGATCGTCCTTCATCACCCTCGGTGGAGTCTCTATTTCATTAGAACTCCTTCCTATCTGACATTCGTCCTATGTTATGATATTTTTAGCAGTCGTCCCTGCTAGGTGATCGTCCTTCACCTCCTGATGATCGTCCTTCATCATTTTATCCGATGGTCGTCCCCATCGTTGATCTTGTTATCTGACATTCATCCTATGTCATGATAAACCCTGAGAGCAGCCGTCCCCTGCTAGGTGATCGTCCTTCACCTCTTGATGATCGTCCTTCATCATGCTTATCCGATGGCCGTACCCATCGTCGACCTTTTCATCCGACATTCGTCCTATGTCGCAATGTTTTTGGCAACCATACATTGCCCGGTGATCGTCCTTCACCTTAGATGACAGTCCCTCATCATATCCCCCAACAAAGCAGCCGTCCCCTGCTAGGTGATCGTCCTTCACCTTCGATGACCGTACCTCATCATTTATTTCATTCACCCATAATCCCCAGGGAGTCTTATATCCTTACCTGATGGTCGTCCCCATCACAATCCCTCATATCCCCAGCTTGTCGGCCGTCCCCGTCACTGCTTTATTTTCCGCATCTTCCCCAGCATGTCAGTCGTCCCCGTCATCGCTTTATCCCCAGCAGTCATCCTCTGCTCAACGGTCGTCCTCCGTCGCCCGCACTTTATAATTATACTTTATTTTTCTTTTACAATCTATATCCCTTTTCTTCTTCATTCTGTGAGTGCAAATTTTGGACTGTCTTTGGTATTCAACCACAAGTTATCTTGTTTGCCTGTTAAGCCGTTGCTTACATTCTACACAGCTAACTCATGCTTGAATAGGGGCAGCTGTAAACACCCCAAATTTGCCCTCACCCTTTCACCATGGCTTGTGATCTTTCCATTTGCATAAGTTCAATCATATCATCTTATATTGCATTTTTGTTTCACTGCATTGGTTCAAAGTCATCTGCATCTAGGGTTTGTGATCTGAGCCATCCATGAGCCATTTGAGCCACTCCAAAGGTCACCAATCATTTCAAGAGGGTCCATATATGTCCAAGCATCATATTATATCCTCTCAAGATCAAAGAAGTCAAAGAATCACAAGAACTGAGAAAGGCATGGAAGCAGAGCCAGGTGTAACTGCACAGATGACCTAAAATTAGGATTTTGGTTTCAGAGGCCATAAATCCAATTTTTTTGGTCATTCTTATTTCTATTGGTCTCTATATGTCATAGGGATCATGCATATCAAGTTTCATGAAGAAATTCCATGGGGAAGGCATCTGATCAAGAGTTGACTTCTTGAGCAAGTCAGTGTAAAATCAGGGCATCTGAGGCCCCCAATGACCCAACCAAAGGGTGTTCTTCATCATTTTGAATGTGTGTGATCTTTATTTGATCATAGAAGATGTTAGAAGTTCACAAGATTGAAGAATTTCAAGCCATTTGCAAAGTTGCCTTTTTGGGAAAATGACTTGTAATGGAAACTTGCCATTTTGGGAAACTGTTTCAAACCTTTCTTTTTGATTCAAAAATGCTTCAAATGAGAAAACTTTGGTCATGAAAGTTGTAGAATGGATCATTCCCTTTTCAAAAAGTGCAAGAACTCATTCTAATTCATTTTGGATCAAAAGTTATGGCTTTTCAAAGTTGGGAAAAGTCACATAATTTCAAGTTTTGTACCAAAGAGGCAAAGTTGCAAAACCTCTTGCCAAGACAAAATGAGGCCTCAAAGTGACTTCTAATCTTTGCACAAACATAAACCAATGCCTAAAAGTCAGAATGCACCAAAGGTTTGCCCATTTTCATGACTTATGGATCAAGAAATCACAAAAGGGGCAAAATTGGACAAAGTTGCAAAACATCATACAAACCCTAATCCACTTGCTGCATTGCCTATAATCCTTTTCCATGTCCCTCCCTGATTCAAGCTGAGCCAAACCATGCCCCTATCACAGCCTCACACTTTCCTATACCTCAAGTACACCTAACTTAGACTTTTTGCAAAAAGACCCATACCAATCAAGCTAGGCCACACCAACTCCTCTGACCTATCCAAGAGTGATAAGTGGACCAAGAGAGACTGAACACAACACACAACACAAGCTGAAACCTCAGATTGCCAAAGTTATCAAAAATTCTCCAACTTGCAAAACCTTTCGAATCTCTCAGCTCACTCAGTCAATCTTTAAACAAACTTCACCATTGATCTCAGAGTGACTCACTGATCACAAACCAACCCTTGAAACAGCCAAAAACACCTCATAAACCAAACACGATTTCTGACCAGTTGGCTTGCAAACTCCCAAATCAGCCAAAAGAAATTCCTTCCAAGCATCAAAACTTCATCAGGAGTTCAAGGGGAGTGGTTTGCACAAAGGAAGAAGGCCCAGAAGTCCCAAACTGAGAAAGCTCAAGCTCAGGTACCTCCTTGAAACTTTTTTCCAGAACTTGTTTCTTTAGTTATAGAATGGTAGAGTATGTTCCACTGATCACTCTGGGCTTTATACTTTCGAAAATGGTTGAGAATTGAGTTTGTATGATTGTTCTGAAAGTTTTGACATTTTTTATCTTTCCTTCGAATCTTGTGTTTGAGCAAAAATAAATTCATTTTGAGTGTAGATTCATGTTTAGGAGAGTGAGGGGAGTTGATCTGGAGCTTTAGAGCTCCAAAAATAACGTAGGGAAGAAGTTGGCAACTTTCAGGTGAGGGGGTCACCGGAGAAGAAGACCGGAGCTCTTCTCCGGTGACCTGAAAGTCATTAAGTGTCTTAATTAGGTTTAGGGTTCAGTTTGAATTTGGACCGTGGATTGGGTTGACTGGGCTTGACTCCCGCGCGCATGAATGGCCTGGATCTCTCATTAAAACCCTAATCATATTTAATTAAATTAATTAATTCAGTTTAATTTAATTGGGTCAGTTTAAATGTCAGCCGTAGGATAACGCGCGCAGTCAACCTTTGACTCTCAGCCTTGGATCCTGCATACTTTCCATTTAATTTCTTTTTTATTTCATTTTTATTCATTTATCTTTCATATTTATTTTAAAATAGTTAGAAAAATCCTAAAAATATTTCCCTTTGCATTTTTGTTTCAAATATTTTTCTCAATCAGAAAATGATTTTTATTTTATTTTTTGCATTAAAAATTATTTTTAAATCATTTAAATGTTTATTTTTAATTAGTTAATGGAAATTAATTAATTAAAAATACATTTAGGTATTTAAAAATCACCAAAAAATTCACATAGCATTTAGAAACATTGTTCAACCCTCAAACCAAATTTATTTTTTGTTCTTGATGCCTTTTGATCATTTTCATTGGATTTAATTTCATTTCAAGGCAATATTTTGTGTCAAACTTCAAAAATTTCTTTCTGCCTAACCATTGAGGGTTGAATGATGATTCTTCTTGCATTGCACTATTCATAGCATTTAGTTTATAGGATAAAATTGGCTTGATTTGATCTTTCATTTTCAATTTGTTTACCATTTTTCTTGATAAGGTGTCCCAAAACCCTAGCAATCTTAGGAAATCCATAACTTTCATTAGGTTAAGAGTTGGATCCCCTCCTTTGGGCAGTGAGCTTGTATAGGTTTAGGGTATCTTTGATTCTATTTTCAAATTTTTATCATGACTTTTGCTTCTGGTTTTGGATTTTTGCTTTGCATGATGCATGTAACCCTAATTTGTGCCTTCCTTTGCATCCATCTCTCATTTGCTTGCATTCAATGACTTGCCATGATATTTTGTGCATTCACTTGATTCATAATACATCCTAGGACATATTAGAATCATGTTTGATCATTGAATCTTTCATTTTCCATGTTATTTGTCCTTTACCTTTCATAACTTTTCATGTACTTTCATGGTTCAAAACATGCCTCATTTGCATCTTTATGCTTGTATGATCATTCTCATGTCTTGCCTCATGTTTGTATCATCTCTTAGCATCATTAACATCATGTAAATGCTTCTGACTTTGGTTTGCATCATAATATTTCATCTCATTTGCATTGCATCTCATTTCTTTTGCTAACCTTTTCAGGTGGTAAGTAATTTGAGAAGTGAATTTGCCTTCACTTCTCACAATCTCTTCTCATCTCTCTTGCATCATTGCTGCATTTTATCTTGTGTATTGGAGTGAGCTTGCTCATTCATGTTCATCTTACCTTCTTTCTTCAAGCAACTTGTCTTCTTAAGTGAAGCAAGTTGTTTTGCTTCTCTTTGCTTCTTACTCCTTTCATTTGCTTCCTTCCTGGTGGTTTCTCTGAAGATCTTCTTGCAAACCTCATTAACCCTAGGAACAACCAAGCATGACAATAATTAGATTTTGTTCAGTCCCCCATTTAGTTTTGCCTTTGTTCCATCTTTGAGTCTTCTCTTCTCATCTCATAATCAGGGACTAAACCCTAAAGGTTTTAAGGCTTTGTGATTAAGCTTATGCATGCATCCTTCTATTAGGATGGAGTGTATAACTTTAATCCTAAGTGTCAAACCCTTAATGTGTTTAAATCCTTTAATTAATTCATCTAATAATCATCAAGACATCAAGCTTGTAACTTGGGCCTTGCATTAGGGTTCTAATTCTTCCTTAATTGGTTAAGAAGGACTAACCCTAGTGTTAATGGACAAGTCCCCCTCAAGTTGTCTTACAAACATAAAACTCACTTCTTCATCTTATCATTAACTAAAATCCACTTTAATAAAGGCTTGGTTTTGTCATGAGGTTAATCCCTAATCATGGATTAAGTTGAGGAGTCTTCCTCAGCTTAAATGTTCTCATCTATTATCCTTCTATTAGGATGGTGTAATGAGTCCATTAAATCCTTGATTATGGCTTAAACTCATTACTTAACACTAAACAAAAACAACAAAAACATCTAAATAATTACAAGTAGGTTAATGATCTTAATCCTACATCATGGTGATTAAGTGTGAGGTGCTTACTTCACATTTAAGGTATTCTCATTACCCCTAATCAGAGGGAGGATGTGATGAGTTTACTAACCCTTGGTTTAGGCTTAAGCTCATTAACTTATGACAAACTCAAAAGCAATAAAAGATTGAAAACACAAAAACAAACAATAATCGTCTCCTCCGGGATTCTTTTCTCACCTCATTCACTCACAAACGAGAACTCGCTTCTTCCGTCTAATGCAAGACAGTTTGCACCTGAGCCAGACAGGTCATACACTTGAGCATAGACAAGTAAGCAGTTCATCAGTCAATTTATCTTTCAGTCTCTTTGAGTCGAACTACGGTGTTCTGACTTCCTCATTGCACGAGAGGATACGTAGGCATAACTTAACAGTTATCGAACAAAAGTCTCTGTATATTCCCCCTCTTTCCAGCCTTATTCTTTAAGCCTCATGGTCTTGAGCATTTCACTTTTATTCTTACACTGACACTTCATTTATATACTTCACATTTCTTTTACACTGACACTTGCATTCTTTCCAGCTTTGATACACAAATTGCACTGACACTACCCCTTTAAAACACAAATCTTTCGAGCGTGGATCCCGTCGAGTACGACGGACAATCTGGGTGCTAATACCTTCCCAGGTTGTAACCAACCCCCTTTCTCAGTCTCTCTGGTTCGCAACCGTCTTATCCATATCTTTTCTTAGGTTTATGCAGCATTACCTTTCCTCCGGGATAAAAATGCCTAGCTGGCGACTCTATTCATTCCCTTCTCCTTTCGCCGACCGTTTGCGTCTGTACCCCTTCTGACCCGGGTGTTATTTGGTGGGAGTGACATCTTACAAGTCAAATTAGTCAACGAAAGTGCCAACTTAGGAAAACCTTCGATAAACCTTCTATAATAACCAACTAGACCCCAAAAGCTTCTAATCTTGGTAACAAACTTTGGAGTTTCTCACTGCAACATAATAACTAATTTAGATGGATCCACAACAATGCCACTTCCTGAAATGACATTCCCAAGAAAACTAACTTCCTTCAACCAAAACTCACACTTAGACAACTTTGCATACAACTTCTTCTCTTTCAAAACTTGAAATACTTGTTTCAAGTATTCTTCATGCTCTTCTTCCGACTTAGAGTAAATCAATATATCATCAATGAACACCACCACAAAACGGTCCAAATAGGTATGAAAGATACGGTTCATGTATTCCATAAATGCTCCTGATGCATTAGTAACACTGAAAGGCATCACCGAATACTCGTAGTGTTCATAACATGTTCTGAACGCCATCTTCTGAATACTCCCATCTTTCACTTTAATCTGATAATATTCCGATCTCAAATTGATCTTGCTAAACACACAAGCACCTACCAACTAATCCATCAAATCATCTATTCTTAGAAGCGGATACTTGTTCTTAATCGTCACTTTATTCAATTGTCTATAATCAACACAAAGTCTCATACTTCCATCTTTCTTCTTTACTAATAACATTGGATCTCCCCAGGGCGATACATTTAGTTTCACAAACTTCTTCTCAAGTAACTCCTCTAATTTCTTCTTTAATTCTGACAATTCAGATGTAGACATCCTGTACGGTGCCATTGACAAAGTGTAGTACCAGGTACAAGATCAATCACATATTCAACTTCTCTCTCTGGTGGAACATCAAGAATTTCACCAGGGAAAACTTCAGGGAATTCACGCACCACTTGCAACTCCTCAATCTTAGCTTTGCTCTCAATAGACAACGTCGCTGTTAATGAAAACATATGAGCTTCTTCTTTTGTCAACTGCTGCAACTCTCTAAAATACAACAACCCAACTCCTTCCTCTTCAGGAGTAGAAAACCTCACTGACTTACTATAACAATTGATATGAACATAATTATACTCTAATTAGTTCATTCCTAAAATCATATCCATTCTGGTTAACATTAAAAACACTAAATCAACAGCAAAGTCTCTATCGAAGATAGATAAAGGACACTTTAAATACACAAGAGAGGTAGTCACTGATCCCTTAGTCAAAATCTCGACGACCAATTCTCCATTCATAGTAGACAACTTAAGACCCAATTGTTTTAACACAATCAGTAGCAATAAAGCAATGAGTAACACCAGTGTGAATAATAGTAATTAAAGGAGTACTATTAATGAAACATGTACCTCGAGTGAGTCTATCCTCATTAGTTGTCTGAGTCCCAGCCAACGCGAACACCTTTCCAGTCCGCGCCTTCTTTGGTTTATCACACTGACAACCAATGTTTCCCTCTTCACCACAATTGAAGCAAATAATCTCTTTATGCTTGCATTCAAATATTACATTTCTAGTCTTACCACAATGGAAACACCTCTTAGCCTCAGCAGTACACACATTGCTCTTATGACCAGGTTTCCCACATTTGAAACAAACAATACCATCATGAGCATCCCCCCACTAGTTTTCTTACCATCAACCACTTTCTGTTTACCTTTCCTAGCTGGAGCATCATAAGGCTTGACACGACTCTGTTGGTGCTTTCCCTTCCTCTCATTAATGATTTTGTAATTAGCATTGTTATCCTCTTCATAAATCCTGCAACTATCAACCAAATCGGTGAAGACACAAATCTTTTGATATCCAAATTCTTTCTTAATCTCAGGACGCGACCCATTCTCAAACTTGATGCACTTCGAAAATTCAGCATTCACCTCATTATAGTGCGGGTAAAACTTAGCCAACTTAACAAACTACACAACATAATCAGTAACCAACATGTTACCTTGCTTCAACTCAAGGAACTCAATCTCCATCTTACCACGAACATCCTCTAGATAATATTTCCTCAGGAATTCCCTACGGAACACAACCTAAGTGATTTCCTCACCTGCGACATCCAATCTCTGATGAGTCTCTAGTCACCAGCCATCCGCCTCGACTGCCAACACATGAGTCCCATATCGAACCTTCTGCACTGGAGTGCAGTCCATCACACGAAAAATTCTGTAATTCTCTTTCAACCAAGACAACGCCGCATCAGGATCACACTTACCCTTGAAGGTAAGCGTATTCTCCCTCTGGAAAGTCACCAATCTACAAGATCCAACATCCTCACCAGCGTTCGACAAATTCTGTATAGCTTGAGCCATTGCTTGCATAGCAGCCATCATCGCAACAATGTTCCTTCCAGCCATCTCAACTTAATCACTACAACACAACAAAAGTTAGAACTAGCTAACAATACTCGATTGTTAAATAACTACGACTCGACAACTTAACTGGATGGACCGACCTGCTCTGATACCACTAATAACAAAATCAGAGTATAAAATTCCAACAATTCTTATGAGGTGATACATTTTCAAATTTAAAACAAAATTCAACACCTAATTAGTCTTAAAAATATAATACTTCATTACTACGCAGTGAATTCATAAAATTCAACTTAAAACAACTTTAATCATTTTAAACATCAAAAGCAACAATTCTTTAATAAAACAACTTTAAAATTCAGAACCTATAATAAAAGCCAACATCAACAGAAAACATGCGTTATCCCCATGAGTGCTAAGTATCAGAGTGACAACACTGACTCGAATCTACTAAGGTACTCAGCTCTACTCTAGATTACATGCACGTTACTGTAACACGGTGGGAGAACTGACTTTAGTTATGTTGCGGATAGCAAGAGTCGCCACCGACTTTTATTTTATCCAAAGGAAAGGCATAAAAGAACAGGAAAGACCTTTTAAAAGATTTTTGGGTTCGGGGGGTAGGTTATGTAAAGGGAAGGTGTTAGCACCCTTTACATCCATGGTTATCCATGGGCTCTTAGTTACTTAGCTCACTTTAAAATGTTTTTAAGAAGTGTAGTGTGTGTTTGGAAATTTTCTTAAGTGTTTTATAATGATCCATGTACGGATATATATAAAACCTTTGTTTCGAAAATTGCTTGAAAAATGTGAAGTGTTTGAAATGTTTTTGGAAAGTGAGCAAGTATATAAGAGGAACCTACCCTAAGTTTAAGTCTTTTCTGTTCTTGAATCCTTTAAATGGTAAGACTATCCCTATTATTAAGGAATAGGTAGTCGTTACCTTGGATGTTAGGGACAAATGAAGGGACATCTGTTATCTAGGCAACTGTAGGGTGTATAAGCAATTCGAAGGGACTTATCATCTTTATTCTAAAGGGACAAGATCATTACGAAGGCAACATCGAAGGGACTTTATCTTTTTATCTGTTTAGAGACTAGATGATGTGAGGTGATGGACTTTGCTTTGTACACCCTACTTGACCTTTTGATTAGGCAACTTGAGAGGCAACCTTAGGAAGTGAGATGGCGATCCAGGATCGACTTACGTGTGTGTGTACAATTTTAAATATTTATCTTTTAAATTAGTGATCTAAATCAATTTTAAATACAAATACGTTTCACTCCCTATTTTACTAACCATAGCATTTAAAAATAAATATTAAACATTACTACTAAAATATTACATAAAGGAGACAATTACATAATAATAATAATTAAATCACATTAAATAAATAAGCAAAATAGGTAATAATAAATAATTGGGTTAGTAATAATAATAATAAATAATCACAATATATATAAATGGGGTTAGTAATAATATATGAAAATAAATAGAATTAATAATAAAATAAACAAGAACATTAGCATAATAATTAAAAGTTCAATTTTTATATAAATAATTATTTTTAAGATTAAGAAGAAAATATAAGCAATTATATACTAATTATTATAAAGTTTTAAATTATATACAAATTATAAAAATTAGGTTAATTATAAACATATTATGAAAATAAATTATATTTACAAAATTAAATTAGCAAGTTTTAATTATTTTTAAGCATACACTAAAAAAATTATTTACATATAACAATTAAATAATAATTACAAACCAATTATAAAATATATACATATAATTAAAGTTTATTAAAAGTTATAATTAACAAATAAAATTAATTATTTACAATGAGGGTTTATAAAATAATTAGGATTTTAGAAAATATTAGGGTTATATGCTTAGAAAAATAAAATAGGATTAATTAATAATATACAAAAATAAATAATTTTTCTAATGAGATTTAATTGTAAAAGAAAATGAGTTTAAATTGTAATAAAGTAAATAATAATATACACATTATATATTTTTTTTAAATTTATTTAGTTATAATATAAACAAGTTAAATAAATAAAAACAAGAAAAGTGAAGAAAAAGAACTTACCTGGGCTGGGATTCGAACCCAGCCCCTGGACAATGCAATCTCCAAGACCACTACACCAGCCACTAGGCCATGCGCGCGCAGGTGATAAGGAGAATACTCCATTTGGTTTTGTTGTTAACCTGGAAAAATCATGACAAAACAAAACAAATAACATAAAAAGGCCTGGGGAGGGATTCGAACCCAGGACCTTCACACAATACGCAAGCACACTTACCATCCAGCCGGGAGGGCGCAACTGGTTGTATAGTCATTACAATCAATAATATATTCAGTCTAACAATTAAATGAACAAAATAAGAAAAAATTGTTGCGCCCAGGATTCGAACACAAGCCTTCAAGCATAACACACGCATCCCTCACCACTGGGCCAGACACGCATCTGTGAAATAAAACAACAAACAATTCTAAAAATATTAAACTCAATTTTGAATTTTTCAAATGGTGCCAAGAGCTTCGTCTTCCTCCTCTAGCCTTGCGTTTTTTGTTGCGAATTTCCCTACGAAATTTCCTGCGATTTCAAACATCTACAGGACCTGCGAAATTCAACAAGCAAGCAAACAGTACAATCTTCTTCAATTAATTAGGGCATTGTGATCCCCAGAGCTTACACAATCATCCTATGTTTTCCAAATTCATTTATATTAGGTCTAGTGTGAAACCCTAATTGCTTGGCCGAAACCCTAGCCATGGCAACTCCTTAAACCTATAGTGAAACTCCAATTAAATCGTCCAGAAACAATCAATAACTCAATACAAACATGAAACAATGATCAAATCTTATTTATAATACACGAATATGAGAAAACGAAAAAAATCATTAAGCCATGAAAAGTTTGATTCGGGTTAGGTCATATGCAATGATTTGGATGCTGCAAACGGTTCAAATAGATTCAATGATGTTCATAGAACATGTCTCAACCTTCAAATTGGCTTGAAAGAGCTTGAATTGTGAAATCCGAATTTGAATTTTTGTGAGTTTTTTGAATATGCAAACTTACTCTTGAGGCTGTGAAATTCGTCCCTATGCATTGTGTTCTCTTCATATACTTATAGTGAGTGAATTAGGTCAGAAAGATTGGATCATTGTATGGATTTTTTTTGATTTTGGAGATTGAAAAAGATTAGAACTTAAATTTCAAATATTTGTGAATGAGACCTTTCTATTTCAAGTCAATCATCATCAATGTTATATCAATTCAATCCAAATCATGTTAATGACCTTCTAGAACAAAAATATATTTTAAATTTTCATATTTGATATTTTATTTAAATTTAAAATGATTTTTAATATAAAAAATCATAATAAATAAATTAAATAAAATAAAATTATGAAAATATCAAATAAATTTCGTGCATGATGTCATGGAACACTTTGGGTCACAAAAAGTTCAGCCCATTTGGAAATATTTGGTTTTAAGACCCTATTTTCCTCATAAACCACCCAAAAATTTCCCAACTTTGCAAGGGCACACATCCTTCAATTTTAATGCTATGAGGGTGTTCTTTGACATTTTGGAAAGCTTGAAGAGTCCTCTTGTCGCTCCCACCAAATGACACCCAGGTCAGAAGGGGTACAGACGCGAACGGTCGGCGAAAGAGGAATGTGGGAACACACAGGAGTGAACTCACAAGAAAAGAAAAGAGTCGCCAGCTAGGCATTTTTATCCCGGAGGAAAGGTAATGCTGCATAAACCTAGGAAAAGATGGATAAGACGGTCGCGAACCAGAGAGACTGAGAAAGGGGGTTGGTTACAACCTGGGAAGGTATTAGCACCTAGATTGTCCGCCGTACTCGACGGGATCCACACTTAAAAGATTTGTGTTTTAAAGGGGTAGTGTCAGTGTTATCTGTGTATAAAAGAGCTGGAAGAGGATGTACAGGTGTCAGTGTAAAAAAGTGTAGTGTATAAGTGAAGTGTCAGTGTAAAGACAGAGTGAAATGCTCATGATAATGAGGCTAAAAGAATAAGGCTAGAAAGAAGGGGGATATACAGAGACTTTTGTTCGATAACTGTTAAGTTATGCCTACGTATCCTCTCGTGCAATGAGGAAGTCAGAACACCGTAGTTCGACCCAAAGAGACTGAAAGATGAATTGACTTGTGAACCGCTCACTTGTCTATGCTCAAGTGTATGACCTGTCTGGCTCAGGTGCAAACTGTCTTGCATTAGACGGAAGAAGCAAGCTCTCGTTTGTGAATGAATGAGATGAGAAAAGAATCCCGGAGGAGACGATTATTGTTTGTTTTTGATGTTTTCAGTCTTTTATTGCTTTTGGAGATTTGTCATAAGTTAATGAGCTTAAGCCTAAACCAATGGGTTAGTAAACTCATCACATCCTCCCTCTGATTAGGGGTAATGAGAATACCTTAAGTGTGAAGTCAGCAT
The DNA here is from genome assembly GCA_963966055.1 of Lathyrus aphaca. NCBI lineage: Eukaryota > Viridiplantae > Streptophyta > Magnoliopsida > Fabales > Fabaceae > Lathyrus > Lathyrus aphaca. Next base: position 119,720,419 of record OZ014521.1, on the reverse strand, counting down.
CTCACACTTAATCACCTTTTGATATAGGGTTAAGATCATTAACCTATTTATTATTATTTAGATGTTTTTGTTGTTTTTGTTTAGTGTTAAGTAATGAGATTAAGCCATAATCAGGGATTAAACAGACTCATTACACTATCCCAATAGAAGGATAATAGATGAGAATGTTTAAGCTGAGGAAAACTCCTCAACTTAATCCATGATTAGGGATTAAACCCATGACAAAACAAAGCATATATTAAGTGGATTTTAGTTAATGATATGATGAAGAAGTGATTTTTAGGGTTTGTAAGACAACTTGAGGGGGACTTGTCCATTAACACTAGGGTTAGTCCTTCTTAACCAATTAAGGAAGAATTAAAACCCTAATGCAAGGCCCAAGTTACAAGCTTGATGTCTTGATGATTATCAAGTGAATTGATTAAAGGATTTAAACACATTAAGGATTTAACACTTAGGATTAAAGTTATACACTCCATCCTAATAGAAGGATGCAGGCATAAGCTTAATCACAAAGCCTTAAAGCCTTTAGGGTTTAGTCCCTGATTGTGAGATGAGAAGAGAAGACTCAAAGAGACACAAAGGTAAAAGCTAAGTGGGGTACTAATCAAACCCTAATTGTTATCATGCTTGGTCATTCCTAGGGTTTGTGAGGTTTTCAAGAAAGATCTTCAAAGAACCACCAAGGAGGGAAGCAGATGAAAGGAGCAAAGAGAAGCAAAACAACTTGCTTCACTTAAGAAGTCAAGTTGCTTGAAGAAAGAAGGTAAGATGAACAAGAAAGAGCAATCTCAATCCAATACACATACAAAAATGCAGCAATGATGCATAAAAGAGATGAAAATAGATTGTGAGAAATGAAGGCAAATTCACTTCTCAAACAACTTACCACCTGAAAAGTTAGCAAAAGAAATGAAATGCAATGCAAAATGAGATGAAATGTGATGATGCAAACCAAAACCAGAAGCATGAGAATGATGTTAATGATGTTATGAGATGATGCAAACATGAGGCAAGACATGAGGATGATCATACAAACATATGGATGCAAGGGAAGCATGCTTAGAACCATGAACATACATGAAAAACTATGAAATGCAAATGGCATACAATATGGCAAATGAAAGATGCAATGATCAAACATGATTCTAATATGTCTTAAGATGCATCATGAATCAAATGAATGCATAAAATGTCATGGCAAGTCATGGTATGCAAGCAAATGTAAGATGAATGCAAAAGGAAGCCCAAATTAGGGTTCATGATCAATACACAAAACAAAATTCAAAACCAGAAGCAAACATCATGATAAAAATTTGAAAATGCATTCAAAGGAACCCTAAACCTATACAAACTCACTGCCCAAAGGAGAGGATCCAATTCTTAACCTAGTGCAAGTTATGAATTTCCTAAGTTGGCTAGGGTTTTAAGGTACCTCATCAAGAAAAATGTCAAACAAATTGAAAATGCAAGATCAATTCAGGCCAATTTAATCCTATAAACTACATGATATGCAAGATGCAATGCAAGAAGAATCATTGTCCAACTCTCAATGGTTAGGCAGAAATGAATTTTTGAAGTTTAGATCAAAATAATGCCTAAAAATGAAATTAAATCCATTAAAAATTGTCAAAAGGCATCAAGAACAAAAAAGAAATTTGGTTTGAGAGTTGGACAATGTTTCTAAATGATTTTAAATGTTTCATGAATTTTTTTGTGATTTTTAAATACCTAAAAGTATTTTTAATTAATTAATTCTCATTAATAAATTAAAAATAAACTTTTAAATGATTTAAAAATATTTTTTAATGCAAAAAATAAAAATAAAAATATTTTTGTGTTCTGAAAATTAATAAAAGCTTGAATAAAAATTTTCAGAATTTTTGAACAATTTTTGCTATTTTTAAATAAATGAACAAAACAAAACAAATAAAATGAAAATAAATGAATTAAAATGAGAAGTATGCGCATCCAAGGGACATGATTGGTTATGGGGATATTTTGTTTGACTTCGCGCGTAATCTGATGGCCACAATTCAAACTGAGCTAATTTTCATTTTAAGTTAATTAAACTGAATTAAATTAAGTTAATGAAGATTAGGGTTTCTAATGATGCATCCTAGCCACTCAATCACGCGCGAGTCAGCCCTGGTCAACCCATCCTACGCTCCACATTCAAACTCACATTAATGACACAGATTAACCCTAATCAATCTCAGGTGGCCGGAGAAGACTTCCGGTCGTCTTCTCCGGCGAGACCTCTGACCTAACTCTCTCAAAACGTTACTAAAACATGCCAAAACCTCCAGATCAACTCAACTAAACATCCTAAACAACAATCCAGCCACAAAATCCATTTCTTTTTCGTGAATCATGAAGAACAAACAAAAATCAAATTTTCGGGCAAAGTTTCAGACAAGCCATACATCCTCAAAACTCAATCATTTTCAAAAGTAAAAGGTTCAGTGCACTCAGGAAAGCATGTAGATCATTTTAGAAACAAGAAATAAAGGTTCTGGAAAAATGAATTTCCATGGCTACCTGAATCGAAGCTTTGATTTCTGGAACTTTCTGGTTGGCCCTTTGATCTAAAACACCTCTAATGGACCTCCTGAGAAGCTTGCAATACTTGTTTGGAGTTTAAAATGGCTGGTTTGAAAGATTGCTGAAGTTCTGTTCAAAGGAGGGGAGAAATCGTGTCTTGGTTTCAATGACTTTCAGGCTGTTTTGATGATTGGTTTGTGATCAGTGGGTCATGTTGAGATTGATGGTGAGGTTTGTTTGTGTGTTTGAGGCTTGTATGATGAGTTTCGAATGATTTTGCATATGAGGTGAAAAGTGAGAATGCTGTCTTCTTGGAGTTTTTAGGCTTGTGTGTTATGTGCTTTGGCTTCCTTTTGATTTGTATAAACAAATGGGATTGGCTCAGAAAGTGGTTGTGGCATAGTGTGATTGGTATGGGCAAGTTGCCAAAATGTCAACTTGACTTGTACTTAAGGTATGGGCCATGGTACAACTTGCTTTTTGGCTTGCTTTGGCTCAGCTTGAATCAAGGAATGCTATGGAATAGGTCTAGAAGCAATGCAGCAAGTGGTTTATGGTTTGTGATAGGTTTTGCACTTTTCACAAAGTTTGGCCCCTTTGTGATTTCTTGAAGTTCAAGGCATGAAATGAGATGATTCTTGGGCCAATTATGATTTTTAGGAGTCATATGATCATGTTGTAATGAGTTTGTGCATATTTGAAGTCTTTAGAACACTTGATCATACCATTTTGCAAAATGCCTCTTTGGTAGAAAACTTCAAATTATGTGATTTTGGCCAACTTTTACAAGCCATAACTTTTGATCCAAAATGAATTAGGTCATGTTCTTGTACTTTTTGAAAAGGGAATGATCCATTCTACAACTTTCATGACCAAGGTTTTTTCATTTGAAGCATTTTTGAATCAAAAAGCAAGGGTTGAAAAAGTTTCCCAAAATGGCAATTTTCATTATAAGTCAACTTTCCCAAAAAGTCAACTTTGCAAATGGCTTGAAATTCTTCAAATTTGTGAACTTATAACATCTTCTATGATCAAATAAATATCATACACAATCAAAATGATGAAGAACACCCTTTGGTTGGGTCATTGAGGGCCTCAGATACCCTGATTTTGCACTGACTTGCTCAAAAAGTCAACTCTTGATCAGATGACTTCCCCATTGAATTTCTTCATGAAAATTGATATGCATGATCCCTATACCATATAGAGACCAATAGAAACAAGAATGACCAAAAAATTGGAGTTATGGCCTCTGAAACCATAACCCTAATTCTAGGTCATCTGTGCAGTTAAACCTGGCTCTGCTTCCATGCCATTCTCAGTTCTTGTGATTTTTGACATTCTTGACTTTGAGAGGATATAATATGATGTTTGAACATACATAGAACCCTTTGAAGTGATTGATGACCTTTGGAGTGGCTCAAATGGCTCTTGGATTGATCAGATCACAAACCCTAGATGCAGATGACTTAGAAGCAATGCAATGAATCAAAAATGCAATATGAGATGCTATGATTGAATATATGCATATGAAAAGATCACAAGCCATGGTGTGAATGGGTGAGGGAAAATTTGGGGTGTTTACAGCTGCCCCTATTCAAACATGAGTTAGCTGTGCAGGATGTAAGCGACGGCTTAACAGGCGAACAAGATAACTTATGGTTGAATACCAAAGACAGTCCAAAATTTGCACTCACAGAATGAAGAAGAAAAGGGATATAGATTGTAAAAGAAAATAAAGTATATTGTAAAGTGTGAGTGACGGAGGACGACCGTCGAGCAGAGGACGACTGCTGGGGAAAGAGCAATGACGGGGATGGCCGACAAGCTGGGGATAAAATGCGGGAAATAAAGCAATGACGGGGACGGCCGACAAGCTGGGGATAAAAGGGATTATGATGGGGACGGACATCAGGTTCAGCTATAAGATTTTCTGGGGATTATAAGTAAAAATAAATAATGAGGTATGGTCATCAGGTTCATAAAGTAATGTAAACAACGATGGGGACGACCATCGGGCTAAACTGATGAAGGACGATCATCAGGAAAAGGAAAAAGGACCACGACGGGGACGGCCATCGGGTTAAAGAATAAATGAAATAATGATGAGGGACAGTCATCAAAGGTGAAGGACAATCACCTGGCAGGGTACGACTGCCGAAAGTATCGCGACATAGGACGAATGCCGGATAAAAGGTCGACGATGGGGACGGCCATCGGACGAGCATGATGAAGGATGATCATCAAGAGGTGAAGGACGATCACCTAGCAGGGGACGGTTGCTCTCAAGGTTTATCATGACATAGGACGAATGTCAGATAACAAGATCAACGATGGGGACGGCCATCGGATAAAATGATGAAGGACGATCATCAAAAGGTGAAGGACGATCACCTAGCAGGGTACGGCTGCCGAAAGTATCACGACATAGGACGAATGTCGGATAGAAAAAGGTTGCTTTGCTTGCGACCTACTGGGGAATAGTAAACACGGACGAGTGTTTACATCCAAGAAATAAAAGGTATAAGTGTTTTGATGTTGTGTATAGATTAAAGATGCGGACGAGCATCCCTAAGACTATGATGCGGACGAGTATCAGGTAGAAACAAATACTGACACGTGTTTAGAGATGATGATACAGACGAATACCAACTGCTTAACAAGGATCACGGACGAGTGTTGATTCTGAGGGTACTCTTCTGGGGAATAGTAGACACAGGCGAGTGTCTTAATTCAAGAAGACATAAGTGTTTGACACGTGTATGGATTAAAGATGCGGACGAGCATCCCTAAGACTATGATGCAGACGAGTATCAGGTAGAAACAAACGCTTGACGCATGCTCTGAGATGATGATACGGACGAGTATCAACTGGTTAACAAAGAACACGGACGAGTGTCGAATCTGAAGGGATGTAAGTGGTGTATACAAGATACGGACGAGTATCTGTATGAGTGAAACAAAAGTAATAAGTATGAGTGGTGTATAGATGGGTGTTTAACTTGCTGGGGAGAGTGACACGGACGAGTGTCCAAAGAGAGAAAAGTGTAATATAAACAAGTGTATGATTCACAAAGTGTTTAGGTAACTGTGCTGGGAAATCGACACGGACGGGTGTCAAGGAATTTGTATATAAAGATGTATCTTGTGAGTGCAAAGTGGACGCTTTGGCTTTCTACTGGGGATATGACACGGACGGGTGTCAAGGAGTATCTGTAATATATAAGTGTCTGCTTTGTAAAGAAGGCTCGGGCGACTTTACTGGGGAATGAATGACACGAGCGAGTGCCAAAAGGAGTGTGTATTTGTATTTGTGAGTGTAAGGCCAGTGTTTTGGCTCTCTGGTGGGGAATTTTGGAGAGCTTTCTGTATACCTGTTGCACCCCAAAATTTTCCCTCACAATACAAGACTTTGTGTTCTAAGAAGGTTCACAAGGTTCACAAGACCTTTCATGAAGTTCATAAAGTCTACAAGTCACTTTATGAGGATTCACAAGGTTCACAAGATTCACAAGTCTTACAAGACCTTTCATGAGGTTCATGAAGTCTACAAGATACTTTATGAGGTTCACAAGGTTCACAAGACCTCCCATGAGGTTCACCAGACACTTTATGATTGTTCACAAGGTTCACAAAGTTCACAAATAGTCAGAAGATTTGACAATCCCCTCATACAATGCACCTCCTAAGCAGTGCATCCAAAACTAGGGTTTTGACTTTAATCAGGCTAAATGAACTTCCAAGGCTTCAAGTGAGCTTCATAACATCTTATATGTGTGTAAGAACCCCCATGACAAGTTTCAAGACTTTTCTCAAAAGTTTGCTCAGTCAGATGATCAGATAAGTCAAAATCAGTCAAAGTAGTTAAAAAGTCAAACTGAGGTCAACTGTGGTCAAACCAAAGTCAAACTTCATGATTTTTTGTCAACATCAAGTATATGAAGTAAAATTCATCATTTGATCAAGGGTTGATCATGATTCATCAAGGAGGTTTCAGATCATCAAGAATCCGGGGTTTCTAAATTAGGGTTTCCTTAGTAAAAGTCAACTGAACTTTGACCAGCCATAACTTTCACATGCTTCATCACCAAGTCTCCATTCAACGCTCATTTTGAAGGAAATTTAATTCTCTACAACTTTGTGTCTCACAAGCCAAGCCCAAAAATGCTTCATTTGGAAGGTATGAGCTAAGACATTATAGGTCCTTTTGAAAGTCAACAAAAAGTCAACAACTTCAAAAGGGCATAACTTGAGAATGGTAAAAGATATGGACATGAAACCAGTGGGGTTGGTTAGAGGACTCTTCAAGCTTTCCAAAATGTCCAAGAACACCCTCATAGCATTAAAATTGAAGGATGTGTGCCCTTGCAAAGTTGGGAAATTTTTGGTTGGTTTAAGAAGAAAATGGAGGGTTAAGACCAATTTTTTCTAAATGGGCTTGCCATATGATGATCCAATCCATACCATGACCTCATGCACGACCCAAGTCTATAAAAATCAGATTTTTTATCATTTTATTTTTATTTATTTTGATTTAATTCATTAAAAATCATTTTAAATTAAAATAAAATATAAAAGTCAAAGATTTAAAAAGGATTGAGCTTCTAGAAATTCATAAAGTTGATTGGTATCAAAGTGGTAAGAGAATCATGGTGATTTGCCTAAAATAGAAGGTGTTCATACAAGAATATTTGAATTTTAAGGCATTATCTTTTTGAATCTTTTTGGATCAAATTTTTCACACAAGCATCAATCTTTTCTGACCTAATTGATCACACTATAAGTATATGAGGTAACCCTAACAAAAACACACGAATTCCAGCTCCAAAGTGTAAGTTTGCAAATTTCAAAAACCTCACAAAACTTCAAATTCGGTTTCTTGGTTGGAAGAGATATCAAAGCATTTTAAAGGTTCAAACACACTCCTTGAACATCTCTAATGCGATCCCAATCCTCATTTGCATCCAAAACCTCCCATATAGCACAAACCGAATTCAAATATTGATACATTTATGATTTTTTTCGTTTTCATACATACATGTAATATAAATTGATTTTGATTCTAGATTTGTGTTTGTGTTGAGCTTGTGAACGTTTCTGGGCTGTTTAATTTGATTTTCTATGCAGGAGTAAAGATCCACCATTGCCAGGGTTTCGGCCATGGATTTGGGGTTTTGTCATAAACCTAATATAAATAAGTTCTAAGAACATAGGACAATTCCATGGACCTTGGGGATTATGAAACACTGATCATTGTTGAGAAATTTTACTGTTTTGATGCTTGTTCAATTTCGTAGGGTTTTGTACTTTGAAACTCGCAGGAAAACACGCAACAAAATTCCTAGTTATTTTCGCAGGAAATTTGAAGAAGATGAAGCTAGCCTGGCGCGAAAACATAATTTGAATATGGAACTTATTTTATTATGATTTGTTTCTGTTATATTTCACAAAACGCTGTAATGGCTCAGTTGGTTGTGTATGCGCGTAGATTCCTTGAAGGCAGGGGTTCGAATCCTGGCTTCACCACCTTTTTCTTATTTTTTCCAGATAACTATTAACTTTCATATATTATTTATTATAGTCACCATATGTATAGGTGCGCTCTCCCAGCTGGAATGGTTAAGGTGCTTGTGTGATATTGTGAAGGTCCTGGGTTCGATTCCCCCAGGCCTTTTTTTGTGTTTTATTTGTTTTTTTCATGATATTTTCCAGGATGAGAACAAAACAAATTGGAGGTGGAAAACTATCAGCCAGCGCGCATAGTCCAGTGGTCCTGTTCTTGCTTGTCCAGGTAAAGGATCTGGGTTCAAATCCCAGGTCCTGTTTTTTTGGTTTTGTTTTTTTTCTTATTTTATTTCTTCATATTATATTTTCTAAATTAATTTAAACAAATTTCTAAACAATATATATGAATCATTTTTCTTTTATAAAACTTATATTATGTTTTTTTATATATTTATATGTATATAATTAAATTAATATTGTATATTAAAAAAACCTAATATTCTTATATATAAAACCCTAATTCTTATTAAACCCTAATTAATCTTAATAATTTTCAAAACCCTAATTTTTTCTTCTCCTATTTTAATATTATTATTTGTATATATTATCTTCATAATTTAATTATAATTCTTAATTTAATTTTTATTAATGTATAAATTGTTTATAATTTACAATTTTTTATATATGTTTAAAAATTAGAATTCTTAATATGATAATATGATATAATTTGTTTAGAACTTAATTTTTGCATGTAAATAATTTTATTATATGTTTAAAAATATGTTAAAATTGCTAATTTAATTTTTGTAATTTTAATTTATTTTTCATAATATGTTCATAATTGATTTAATTTTATAATTTACATATAACTTCAAATTTTATAATAATTAATATAATTGTTCATATTTTCTTATTAACCTTTAAAATTTTTGTTTATTATAATATCCTTGTTTATTTCATTATTATTATTAATTATGTTTATATGATTATTACTAACCCCATTTAATTTAGTATTATTTTTATTATTATTATTATTTTCACTAACCCAATTTTTATTATTATTATTTACTATTCTGCTTATTTATTTAAATTGCTTAATTATTATGTAATTGCTCCTGGATGTAATATTTTATAATGTTTATTATTTATTTTAAGCCATGGTTAGTAAATAGGGAGTGTAACATGTATGTTTATTTAAAATTAATTTAGACCACTTAATTAAAAGATAAATATTAAATTGTACACTCACACACGTAAGTCGATCTTTGATCGCCATCTCACTTTCTAGGGTTACCTCTCATGTTGCCTAATCAAAAGGTCAAGTAGGGTGTATAAAGCAAAAAGTCCCTCAAAGTAAAGTCATCTAGTCCCTTAACAATAAAAGATCAAGTCCCTCTTCGAATGTTGCCTTCGTAATGATCTTGTCCCTTCCGAATAAAGATGACAGTCCCTCCAAAAATGCTTATACACCCCACAGTTGCCTACATTAACAGATGACCCTTACTTGTCCCTCACATCCAAGGTAAAGACTACATATTCCTTAATAATAGGGATAGTCTTACCACTTAAAGGATTCAAGAACAGAAAAGACTTAAAACTTAGGGTAGGTTCCTCATAGTTACTTGCTCACTATTCAAAAACTTTTCAAACACTTCACACTTTCAAACAAATTTTTCAAACAAAGGTTTTTTACGCATCCGTACATGGATCATTATCAAACTCTTATGAAAATTTCTATTCACACACTTCACAGTTTCAAAAATAGTTTAAAGTGAGCTAAGTAACTAAGAGCCCATGGATAACCATGGATGTAAAGGGTGCTAACACCTTCCCTTTACATAACCTACCCCCCGGACCCAAAAATCTTTTAAAAGGTCTTTCCTGTTCTTTTATGCCTTTCCTTTGGATAAAATAAAAGTCGGTGGCGACTCTTGCTATCCGCAACATAACTAAAGTCAGTTCTCCCACCGTGTTACAGAACTGGCGACTCTGCTGGGGATTTAATAAAAGAGGGGTACCCTTAGGAATTAGATAACTTTAAAATTGTTTGCCTTGTTTTCTTTATACTTATCTTGTTGGGTGCTCTTATGTGTGAAAGATCCTAACCCGGATCTGGTGTACCTTAGGTAAATGGCAATAGACCAAGGAAACTGTACGGCGTATACCGATATGGTTGATCTGGTGGCCATAGTTAGTGTGACTTCTTGGTTGGTGCTTATGTTCCTTAAGTCAAGTTGAGGATAATATGAGGCTGCCATATGTTGTCAATACACTAACTAACTTTTAGAACCCTAGTTATCCCATCTTATCCTTTAGAAAGTAGTGAGATAGCCGACTTTGGTGAAGACTGAAGTTGGTTGATACTCGATACTACGCTCATTGAGATCCTAAACTTGGAGGGTTTTGGTTGGCAAGTAAGTTGCCTACTGAACAACCACCCTTGTGAAGGATCAATGATATTGAGATCCCTTAGAACATGGTTACTTTTATAGGACAGGATGAACCATCTAAACTTCAGGGGAGGGTACTTACCTTTGAACTTCATGCAAGCCTTTAAACCTAGGGCTATGGTGTGACTTGTTTGTGTGTGCCACATGTTTGTGATTGAACATAACATCATAGCATCATCATGCATCATAAGCATAACATTTTCACTAACCATTTCAAGGACCAAAGGATTTATCTTTGTTCTTTGTTGCAGGTCATGGCTTCTGCTCGTAGGAATACCATCAGGATTAACTTTGTGGGCATACCTGCTAAGCTTAAAGAGTTGGTTTCTCAAGTGTCTGATCATTCCCAGTTTATCAAGAGACATGGTCACCTATTGGATCTAGTCACCTCAGGGTTCAATGTAGACATGATGAGTGTCCTATTTCAGTTCTTTGATCCTAAGCACCATTGCTTCACATTCCCTGACTATCAGCTGGTTCCTACAATGGAAGAGTTCTCTAAACTTCTGGGTATACCTGTTCTTGATCAAAGACCCTTCACAGGCTTGGAGAAAGAGCTTAAACCAGAGGTTATTGCTGCAGCCCTACATCTGAAGAAGTCTGACATTGTTCTAGAAACGAGAAGCGGAGTTAAAGGTATTCTTGCTAAGGTATTAATGGATAAAGCTCAAGTGTTCTTGAAGGCCATGAGCTATGATGCTTTTGAGGAGATCTTAGCCTTGCTGATTTATGGCTTAGTATTGTTCCCCAATCCAGATCAGTTCATAGACGTTCATGCCATCAACATATTCCTGAGTCACAATCCAGTACCTACATTGCTTGGAGACATCCTACATTCTCTCCATACTCGTACTACAAGGGAAAGAGGAACTTTGATGTGCTGCATACCTTTGCTTTCTAGGTGGTTTATTTCTCACCTTCCTCGCTCAGTAATGAAGAATGAACAAGGGTTCAGGTGGTCCAAAAGGATCATGTCACTCTCGCATTCAGATATCCATTGGTGCTCCATATCTATGGAGAATGTCACTATCATTGACCGTTGTGGGGAGTTTCCTAATGTGCCACTTCAAGGCATAAGAGGAGGCATCACCTACAACCCCTCTCTAGCTTTACGACAGTTTGGTTACGCTCGGAGTGATGGTCCACATGACATGTTGATTCAGGGCATTGTGTTTGACTACGACAACGATCTTCAAGGTTACCGTCAGAGATTCATACGAGCATGGGGAAAAGTTAACAAGGTTGACAGCAAGACTCTAGAGCCTAAGTACACTATTCCTATGGAAGCTTATCTCAGATGGGTGCGATCTCGTGCTCAGACTCTCATGATGCCATATCCTGTTGTCCTGCCAGTTACCATGGAACCTGTTGCTGAAGGAGATACTTCTTATACCATCCTTCACCCAGACATGCCTACTGACATGGAAGACTTGCAGAGATCCTAGATCCAGTTGAAGGAACAAAGGGATACTTTCGAGGCTCATTACAAAGCAAGCCAAGAAAGAATCCTGGAACTAACAAAGCAACTTCATGAGGAACGGAATCTCAACTCATACCTCAACACAAAGAGGAAACGTCCATGGGAGACTTAAAACCCCATCCCTTGTATTTATTTCATTTCATTTTCTGTAAGCCTAAGAGGCAAAACAAATTTATTACTAATAAAAGTTTACTTTCTTGTTTGTTTAAGCAAATTTAAATCCTGCGGTCCTTGAAAACATGGCATATACATTCACATATCATATCATTGCATCACAGGTTTATTGTGCACAGGTTTCTCATCTTCTCGCTGTTTATTTCAGTAATGGCTCTTAAACAAACAGTTAAGGATCTCCAGGCACAAAATGCACAGTTCCAAGAGCTGATCCTGAACCTGACCAAGGGGCAGGATGAATTGAAGACGCTGCTGGCCAAGAAGACTAAGAAGACTAGAAGGTCGGGTGGCCTGATGAACATGGGAAGAAGGTTCAAAGGTCTTGCCAAGACCAAAGAACCAGTTGAAGACTATGAATCTGAAGAGTCTGAAAAAGAGGGAGGCAGTCTCCACAACACTATGGGGGACTCTGATTCTGAGGCAAATTACTACCATGAGCCTAATGAAGACAAATTCAAAATGCTGGTGGATAGAATGGATGCTATGGAGTTGCAGAAGTCTTCTGGGCTGGATTTTGAAGATTTGAGTCTGATATCTGGGGTAGTCATACCCATTGGTTTCAAGGTTCCTACCTTTGTTGTTTATGATGGGGTCTCTTGTCCAGAGCTGCATCTGAGGTCTTATGTCAGAAGAATCCAACCTCACACTGCTGATAAGAAGTTATGGATCCACTTTTTCCAAGAGAGCTTATCTGGAGCTCAGTTGGAGTGGTATTATCAATTGGAAAGTGTCAACATCAGGGATTGGAATGATCTTGCTGAAGCTTTCTATAAGCAGTATCAATACAATGCTGACTTAGCTCCCACTCGTATGCAGCTGCAAATCATGTCTATGGGTGCCAAAGAAAGTTTCAAGGAGTATGCTCAGAAGTGGAGAGATTTAGCTGGAAGAGTTCAACCCCCTTTAACTGACAGGGAATTGGTTGATATGTTCATGTGTACGCTGAATGGTCCGTTTTACAGTCATCTCATTGGAAGCTCATCATCTGGCTTCACTGAGTTGATAATGACAGGAGAACGCGTGGAAAATGGTATAAAGAATGGCAAGATCCAAGTGGGTACTTCTTCATCAGGTGCTGCAAAGAAGCCTCCCACTGGGAAGAAAGAATCCAATGTTGTTTATGGTCAACCTGATCGTAATAGAAGGCATCAGTCTGTTAGTGCAGTTCATATTTCAAATCCAACTCCTACAACACCAGAGCAGCCACGGGGCAACCAACAGAGGGCTAGAAGGCAGTTCACAAAGATCAACATGTCAATGGCTCAGGCATTGCAACACTTGTTGAAGGCTGAACTTATTACTCTGAAAGAGGCTCCTCAGAATCCCAATGTTACCTCTCCCAGGTACAATCCCAATGCACGATGTGCATATCATTCAAACTGTCAGGGACATGATACTAATAGCTGATGGGTCTTGAAGAACAAAATTCAAGATATGATTGAGGCTGGAGAGATTGAGTTTGACCCTCCGGGTACTCCAAATGTGATTACTGCTCCCATGCCAAATCACGAGAAGACTGTCAATGCAATTGATGAAGATTTACATATCTATTCAGTTGCAGAGTTGACCACACCATTGTCTGTTATCAAGAAGAAGTTAGTGCAAGCTGGGTTCTTTCCAGGTTGTCGTGAAGATTGTTTGTATTGTACCTATAAGCCGGATAGTTGCTGGAGGTTGAGAGATGGAATTCAGCGTCTCATGGATAAGTATACTATAGTGTTTGAGAGGACTCCATCGTCTGTAGAGAGTATGGTGGATCATATTACTCAAGGTAGGAAGATTGAAGAGGTTGACATGGTTGACAAAGTGTCGGTAAGGATCACTTCCAAAGGTCCTGTTAAAATCACTCATAAGGGTCCAATCAAGATTACTGTTGAAGGCCCTGTGAAGGTTGTTGCTGAAGCCAGAGTGGCTCCTATGGTCATTATTACTCCTGGTCCTATTCCGTATACGTCTGATAAAGCTGTGCCTTGGCATTATGGGTCTGATGTTTACATCCATGGTGTTAAGCAGGAGCCCTTAGCTGATGTGCCTGTTGATGTTGATAATATTGTTGGATCTAGTAAGATCACACGAAGTGGAAGAGTTTTCTCTCCTCCAGTTACTTCCAAGAATGCAGTTACTCCAGCTGCTACCTCCACCACTGATACTCGGGGCAAAGGTCCTGTTATTGAACCTATACCTACTGATGTACCAGCTGCTGATGATCTCTCTAAGCAGATGGAAGAAGTATTGAAAATCATTCGCAAGAGTGATTATGACATTGTTGATCAGTTGGGGCATACTCCCTCCAAGATTTCTATGCTATCCTTGTTGTTGTGTTCTGAGGCTCATGCCAAGGCCTTGATTAAATTTCTGAAGACTGCTCATATACCCAATGCAATTTCTGTTGACCAGTTTGAGAATTGTGTTGCCCACCTGACCTATGATAATGGGTTAGGGTTTTCTGATGCTGATTTGACCCCTGCCAAGAGGGATCATAACAGGGCCTTGCATATCTCAATTGAATGCAGGGGTACTACCCTGTCACATGTATTGATAGACAATGGTTCCTCTCTGAATGTGTTGCCCAAAGAAGTCCTGAATAAGCTGAGTCCTGAAGATGCTATGCTGAAGCCCAGTAGTATAGTGGTGAAGGCTTTTGATGGTTCTAGAAGAGTAGTGCATGGGGAAATTGATCTCCCAATCAAAGTTGGGTCTCAGGTTTTTAATGCTACATTTTATGTGATGGATATTCGTCCTTCGTACTCTTGTTTGCTTGGTCGTCCCTAGATTCATGGGGCAGGTGCTGTAACCTCTACATTACATCAGAAGCTAAGATATCCGGTGGAAGGAAAAGTTGTTACTGTCTATGGAGAAGAAGAGTATTTTGTTAGCCATGTGAACACCTTCAAGTATCTGGAAGTGGAAGGTGAATACGTTGAAACTCCGTGTCAGACATTTGAAGTGGTTCCTTGGATTGTTAATGATTATGAAGCTCCTCCTGTTGTCAAGAAAGTTCCTGTGGTCACCAGAGTACCTCCAACAATGGCCTCCCTCAAAGATGCTAGAGCTGTAGTGGATGAAGGTGGTTGTACTATTTGGGGTCAGCTTCCTGATATCCCATACAAGTCTGACAAATTTGGTTTGGGTTTCACTGTAGAGTCCCAGAAGGCTGTTCGTCGTGCTCGTGCTGTTCGTATCACCAATCAAGGGGTTATGAAAGATCAGATCAATGCTGTGGGAGACTATGATGAAGACTACAATCTGGATGCTTGGATCTTTCCTACTGTGGGTGCTGGACTCAATAATTGGAAAGCTGAAGATGTTATCCCTATCTCCTTTAGTCAGGAGTAAATACTATTACTGTGTTGTTGCTTTTTAAGTTTGTAATTTCTTGAACAATTAAACTCTTAAGCCTTGTGCCTTACCCGAGGCACAATGGTGTGCTTGTTACGGGATGTCATTTCATTTGCATACTTCATTCAATAAAAATCAGTGGATGTTTCGTTTTCGTAAATATTGTGTTCCTTGTCTTTCTCTTCTTTTATTTTCTGTTTTATCAGTTATGTGTTCTTACACACACCCACATCACTAAAATGCAGATCCTCATCCACTCTGGATCCTGTTGATAACAGTTCTACTATTGCCAATTATAATTTCGAGAATCCGATCTATCAAACTGAAGACGGAAATGAGGACGATTGTGAAGTACCTGTAGAGCTTGCTAGGTTGTTACAACAAGAAGAGAAAGCTATACAGCCACATGAAGAGCCAGTCGAAGTTGTGAATCTGGGAACTGAAGAAAATAGGAAAGAAGTCAAGATAAGGGCTGATTTAGAAGATAGTGTCAAGAGCAGATTGATTCAGATGTTACGTGACTATGTGGAAATCTTTGCTTGGTCTTATGAGGATATTCCAGGGTTGGATACAGACATTGTGGTTCACCGTTTACCAGTAAAAGAAGATTGTCATCCAAAGAAGCAGAAGGTTCGTCGCATGCGTCCTGAAATGTCAGAAAAGATCAAAGCAGAGGTAATGAAACAGTTTGATGCAGGGTTCTTAGCTGTGACTTCTTATCCTCAGTGGGTTGCAAATGTGGTTCCAGTTCCTAAGAAAGATGGTAAGGTACGTATGTGTGTAGACTACAGGGATTTGAACAAGGCCAGCCCCAAAGATGACTTTTCGCTTCCTCATATTGATGTTCTGGTAGACAACACTGCTCAGCATAAGGTATTCTCTTTTATGGATGGTTTCTCTGGTTACAATCAAATCAAGATGGCTCCTGAAAACATGGAGAATACAACATTTGTTACACAGTGGGGCACTTTTTGTTATAAAGTGATGCCATTTGGTTTGAAGAATGCAGTGGCAACATATCAGCGTGCTATGGTGGCTTTGTTTCATGATATGATACATCATGAGATAGAGGTATATGTGGATGATATGATAGCCAGGTCCCAGAATGAAGAGCAACATCTTGATCATTTGCATAAATTGTTTGAGAGGTTGAAGAAATACAAGTTGAGATTGAACCCAAACAAGTGTACTTTTGGAGTAAGATCTGGTAAACTCCTGGGTTTCATTGTCAGTGGAAAAGTTATTGAAGTGGATCCTGCAAAAGTGAAAGCTATACGAGAGATGCCAGCTCCCCGTACTGAGAAGGAGGTCAGAGGTTTCTTGGGACGATTGAATTACATTGCAAGATTTATTTCCCAATTAACTGCCATCTGTGAGCCAATCTTCAAGTTGTTGAAGAAAGACCAGGTGATGGAATGGAATGATGAGTGCCAAACTGCCTTTGATGAAATCAAGAGATATCTGCTGGAACCACCAATTTTGATGCCACCAGTTGATGGAAGACCCTTGATTATGTACTTAACAGTGTTAGACAATTCAATGGGGTGTGTATTGGGGCAACATGACGAGTCTGGTCGAAAATAGCAGGCAATATACTACCTTAGCAAAAATTTTACCGACTGTGAAACAAGATATTCACTGCTCGAGAAAACTTGCTGCGCTTTGGCATGGGCTGCTCGCCGACTAAGACAATATATGTTGACCCATACGACCTTGTTGATTTCAAAGATGGATCCAATCAAGTACATATTTGAGAAACCTGCTTTATCCGGAAGAATTGCAAGATGGCAAATGATCTTGACAGAATATGATATACAGTATACTACTCAGAAGGCCATCAAAGGAAGTGTTGTTGCTGATCATTTGGCTCATCAAGCAGTGGATGATTACCAGTCAATGAGTTTTGAGTTCCCTGATGAAGACATTATGATTATTACCAAAGAACCTGGACAATATGACGGACCTGAACAAGGATCCCGATGGACTATGGTTTTTGATGGTGCATCCAATGCACTTGGTAATGGTGTTGGTGTTGTGATTAGTTCCCTTGAAGGTTGTCATACCCCGATTACTGCCAGACTTTGTTTCTATTGTACCAATAACATGGCTGAGTATGAGGCATGTATCCTGGGTATTAAAGCTGCTATTGATATGAAGATTCAGTTCCTTGACGTGTATGGAGATTCAGCCCTGGTAGTTAGTCAGATCAAAGGAGATTGGGATACCAAGCATGATAACCTCATTCCTTACAGAGAGCATGTGTTGTCTCTGATCCCACATTTTAAAGAGATTACCTTTGGACATATTCCACGGAGAGAGAATCAGTTGGCAGATGCATTAGCTACCATGGCATCTATGTTTGAGATCAGCTGGGATGATGAAGCTCCCAAGATTACCATTGATAAATTTGAGAAACCTGCATACTGCAATGAGATTGACACTGAGTTAGCAGGAGAGAAGCCTTGGTTCTATGAAGTGAAAAGATATCTTGAAGCTCAGGAGTTCCCTGAAGGGGCATCTTTCAAAGATAGGAAATTTCTAAGAAGGTTTTCTGCTAAGTTCTTTTTGAGTAATGGGATTTTGTACAAGCGCAATCATGATTCAGCTATGCTTCGTTGTGTGGATAAGAAAGAAGCAACTGAGATTATGGAAGATATGCATGATGGGACCTTTGGCACTCATTCTAGTGGTCATACTATGGCAAAGAAGATATTGAAAGCAGGTTACTATTGGTCTACCATGGAAGCTGATTGCTATCAACACTCCAGAACTTGTCACAAGTGTCAAATTTATGCTGATAAAGTACATATACCTCCATCACCATTGAATGTGTTGACTGCTCCTTGGCCCTTTGCCATGTGGGGCATTGATATGATTGGTGAGATCAAGCCTACTGCTTCTAATGGGCATCGTTTCATCCTGGTTGCTATTGATTACTTCACTAAGTGGGTGGAGGCAGCTTCATATGCATCTGTTACCAAGAATGTTGTGGCTCGATTCATTAAGAATAATCTCATATGTAGGTATGGCATCCCTGAAAGGATTATTACTGACAATGGCTCTAATCTGAACAACACTATGATTACTGATCTCTGCACGCAGTTCAAGATTAAGCATCACAACTCTTCTCCGTATCGTCCAAAGATGAATGGGGCAGTTGAAGCTGCTAATAAGAATATCAAGAAAATTATACAGAAGATGACTGTTACTTATAAGGATTGGCATGAGATGTTACCATTTGCTCTTCATGGTTATCGTACCACAATACGTACTTCAACAGGGGCAACCCCATTCTCCTTGGTCTATGGTATGGAAGCAGTTCTGCCCATTGAAGTTCAGATTCCCTCCTTGAGAATTATGAAGGATGCAGGCTTGGATGAAGATGAGTGGATTCAGACTCGACTTGACCAGATAAATTTGATTGATGATAAGAGGTTAGCAGCAGTTTGTCATGGCCAGATGTATCAGAAATGAATGATCAAAGCTTTTAATAAGAAGGTTAAGCCAAAGATATATCAGGCCGGTGACTTGGTAATCAAGCGTATCATATTACCACAGGGTGATCCTAGGGGCAAGTGGACTCCTACGTATGAGGGACCATTTGTAGTCAAGACAGTGTTTTCAGGAGGTGCCATGATACTTACTACTATGGATGGTGAAGACTTCCCACAGCCTGTAAACGCAGACATAGTTAAAAAATACTACGCATGAAAAGAGACCTGCTAGGTTGACAGGCCTGGGCAAAAATAAGGGCATCCCGGCAAACCAAAAGGGTTTGGGCAAAAATTAGGGATATATATAAAAAGATGTACACCCGGCAAGTCGAAAACCTGAAAAGGCGGCTTGGGCAAAAAAGGGTATCCCGGTGGATTGAAAACCTGAAAGGGCAATCCAGGCAAAAGTTAGGGATTAAAGCGTATGACTATGTCTCGTTTGGATCACCCATGAAACTGCAACCAGTTGTGCTACTTAATCAAGCTCGAACAGATAAAGCTCAATCCAGTCGTTTCCGTCTCAACAGCCGAAGATGAGATACTTGAAGATAATGGCAATAGTAGAATTGAAACTCAATAGGATTATTTCCCACATAGCTGACTCTCCTTGTTTTGTAAAATTTTATGACAAAATCCTCTTACTAGGGTTTATGTCTCCTTGTACAAACTTACCCATGTATGGGTCACTATTTGATATAAATAAAATTCCATTTTTGAATCCTGATTTACTTTTACCCTATTTACATAAGCGAAACGTCCATTGGTTATGTTTGAATGTATGTATGCTTTTGAATATGATTGATGTTTACCAGAAATGCATGTATGCTTAATATGATTGATGTTTACCAGAAATGCATGAAAATGCAGTAATAGTATTTACTAAGGACGAACGAGGGAAGGATTTCAACGAAGCTTCGCCGGTTCATCTCTACAAAACAGCTACAAACCCTCAATAGGACAAATCCATCTTCATAAAGTCACATCTCCCCTAGAATTTATATCCATCTCTTTTATCCTCATAAGGATATTCGGGAATTTACTTTCCAATAGGAGTACGACGAACGAAGACGGGAGGTTATATACACCTTGCTATCCCCAGTAGACGGGAGGTTATATATACCCTACTATCGAACGAAGACGGGAGGTTATGTATACCTTGCTATCCCCAGCAGACGGAAGGTTATGTATAATATATTATCAAAACAAGACGGGAATGAGTTCCTCATATTCTTCAACAACAAATCGGGATTTATTTTCCCTGGCCAGCAGTTGTTATATGAAGATATCCAGACGCTTCAGGCAGCATCATATCATACATACATCATTTACATCATACCATACATAGATACATAATACATCACTTAAGTGCATCATATTATACATGCATACATAATACAAAATAATATTACCATACAAGATGCTACCTTTGTTTTCAGGTTAATTCTCCAGCAAACAGACTTCATCAACAACTTGTGACTATCATGACTGCTTTATCCTCCTGAAAGTTATCAATCCCTCAGGATTGCTTTATCCTCCTGAAAGCTTCTTATACCTCAGGACGTTGTTATCCTCCTGAAAGCATATTATTACCTTGGGCCGTTGTTATCTTCCCAAAAGGTTACCACTCCCTCAGGACGTTGTTATCCTCCTGAAAGCATATTATCTCCTCGGGACGTTGTCTATCTTCCTGAAAGCTATCATCACTTCCTCAGGATGTTGTTTATACTCCTGAAAGCATATTGTTACCTTGGGCCGTTGTTATCTTCCCAAAGGTTACCACTTCCTCAGGACGTTTTTATCCTCCTGAAAGCATATTATCTCCTCGGGACGTTATTTATCTTCCTGAAAGCTATAACCCCTACCTCAGGACGTTGTTTATCCTCCTGAAAGCATATTATTACCTCAGAACGTTGTTTATCTTCCTGAAAGCTATCATCACTTCCTCAGGATGTTGTTTATACTCCTGAAAGCATATTATTACCTTGGGCCGTTGTTATCTTCCCAAAAGGTTACCACTACCTTAGGACTGCTTTATCCTCCTGAAAGCACACTGTTACCTCAGGACTGCTTTATCCTCCTGAAAGCATATTATTACCTCGGGACGTTGTTGATCTTCCTGAAAGCTATCATCATACCTTCATATTTTGGACTGCTTTATCCTCTAAGAAATGTACCTGAAGAATGTTTCTCCAAGTGGCATCTTTAAGCCCACTCAAGCATACTCAACTAATCATCAGTATTACTCTATGCATCGGTGAGTGCAAATATTTGGGCTTTTGTGTTCAATCCTCTTCAACCTTCCAGGTCACGACTGGCAAATATACCAATCTAACCCCTCAGGTTTCAGAAAATTGAACAGGGGCAGCTGTTGCACCCCAAAATTTGCCCTCACAATACAAGACTTTGTGTGCTAAGAAGGTTCACAAGGTTCACAAGACCTTTCATGAAGTTCATAAAGTCTACAAGTCACTTTATGAGGATTCACAAGGTTCACAAGATTCACAAGTCTTACAAGACCTTTCATGAGGTTCATGAAGTCTACAAAATACTTTATGAGGTTCACAAGGTTCACAAGGTTCACAAGACCTCCCATGAGGTTCACCAGACACTTTATGATGGTTCACAAGGTTCACAAAGTTCACAAATAGTCAGAAGATTTGACAATCCCCTCATACAATGCACCTCCTAAGCAGTGCATCCAAAACTAGGGTTTTGACTTTAATCAGGCTAAATGAACTTCCAAGGCTTCAAGTGAGCTTCATAACATCTTATATGTGTGTAAGAACCCCCATGACAAGTTTCAAGACTTTTCTCAAAAGTTTGCTCAGTCAGATGATCAGATAAGTCAAAATCAGTCAAAGTAGTTAAAAAGTCAAACTGAGGTCAACTGTGGTCAAACCAAAGTCAAACTTCATGATTTTTTGTCAACATCAAGTATATGAAGTAAAATTCATCATTTGATCAAGGGTTGATCATGATTCATCAAGGAGGTTTCAGATCATCAAGAATCCGGGGTTTCTAAATTAGGGTTTCCTTAGTAAAAGTCAACTGAACTTTGACCAGCCATAACTTTCACATGCTTCATCACCAAGTCTCCATTCATCGCTAATTTTGAAGGAAATTTAATTCTCTACAACTTTGTGTCTCACAAGCCAAGCCCAAAAATGCTTCATTTGGAAGGTATGAGCTAAGACATTATAGGTCCTTTTGAAAGTCAACAAAAAGTCAACAACTTCAAAAGGGCATAACTTGAGAATGGTAAAAGATATGGACATGAAACCAGTGGGGTTGGTTAGAGGACTCTTCAAGCTTTCCAAAATGTCCAAGAACACCCTCATAGCATTAAAATTGAAGGATGTGTGCCCTTGCAAAGTTGGGAAATTTTTGGTTGGTTTAAGAAGAAAATGGAGGGTTAAGACCAATTTTTTCTAAATGGGCTTGCCATATGATGATCCAATCCATACCATGACCTCATGCACGACCCAAGTCTATAAAAATCAGATTTTTTATCATTTTATTTTTATTTATTTTGATTTAATTCATTAAAAATCATTTTAAATTAAAATAAAATATAAAAGTCAAAGATTTAAAAAAGATTGAGCTTCTAGAAATTCATAAAGTTGATTGGTATCAAAGTGGTAAGAGAATCATGGTGATTTGCCTAAAATAGAAGGTGTTCATACAAGAATATTTGAATTTTAAGGCATTATCTTTTTGAATCTTTTTGGATCAAATTTTTCACACAAGCATCAATCTTTTCTGACCTAATTGATCACACTATAAGTATATGAGGTAACCCTAACAAAAACACACGAATTCCAGCTCCAAAGTGTAAGTTTGCAAATTTCGAAAACCTCACAAAACTTCAAATTCGGTTTCTTGGTTGGAAGAGATATCAAATCATTTTAAAGGTTCAAACACACTCCTTGAACATCTCTAATGCAATCCCAATCCTCATTTGCATCCAAAACCTCCCATATAGCACAAACCGAATTCAAATATTGATACATTTATGATTTTTTCGTTTTCATACATACATGTAATATAAATTGATTTTGATTCTAGATTTGTGTTTGTGTTGAGCTTGTGAACGTTTCTGGGCAGTTTAATTTGATTTTCTATGCAGGAGTAAAGATCCACCATTGCTAGGGTTTCGGCCATGGATTTGGGGTTTTGTCATAAACCTAATATAAATAAGTTCTAAGAACATAGGACAATTCCATGGACCTTGGGGATTATGAAACACTGATCATTGTTGAGAAATTTTACTGTTTTGATGCTTGTTCAATTTCGTAGGGTTTTGTACTTTGAAACTCGCAGGAAAACACGCAACAAAATTCCTAGTTATTTTCGCAGGAAATTTGAAGAAGATGAAGCTGGCCTGGCGCGAAAACATAATTTGAATATGGAACTTATTTTATTATGATTTGTTTCTGTTATATTTCACAAAACGCTGTAATGGCTCAGTTGGTTGTGTATGCGCGTAGATTCCTTGAAGGCAGGGGTTCGAATCCTGGCTTCACCGCCTTTTTCTTATTTTTTCCAAATAACTATTAACTTTCATATATTATTTATTATAGTCACCATATGTATAGGTGCGCTCTCCCAGCTGGAATGGTTAAGGTGCTTGTGTGATATTGTGAAGGTCCTGGGTTCGATTCCCCCAGGCCTTTTTTTGTGTTTTATTTGTTTTTTTCATGATATTTTCCAGGATGAGAACAAAACAAATTGGAGGTGGAAAACTACCAGCCAGCGCGCATAGCCCAGTGGTCCTGTTCTTGCTTGTCCAGGTAAAGGACCTGGGTTCAAATCCCAGGTCCTGTTTTTTTGGTTTTGTTTTTTTTCTTATTTTATTTCTTCTATTATTTCTTCATATTATTTTTTCTAAATTAATTTAAACAAATTTCTAAACAATATATATGAATCATTTTTCTTTTATAAAACTTATATTATGTTTTTTTATATATTTATATGTATATAATTAAATTAATATTGTATATTAAAAAAACCTAATATTCTTATATATAAAACCCTAATTCTTATTAAACCCTAATTAATCTTAATAATTTTCAAAACCCTAATTTTTTCTTCTCCTATTTTAATATTATTATTTGTATATATTATCTTCATAATTTAATTATAATTCTTAATTTAATTTTTATTAATGTATAAATTGTTTATAATTTACAATTTTTTATATATGTTTAAAAATTAGAATTCTTAATATGATAATATGATATAATTTGTTTAGAACTTAATTTTTGCATGTAAATAATTTTATTATATGTTTAAAAATATGTTAAAATTGCTAATTTAATTTTTGTAATTTTAATTTATTTTTCAAAATATGTTCATAATTGATTTAATTTTATAATTTACATATAACTTCAAATTTTATAATAATTAATATAATTGTTCATATTTTCTTATTAACCTTTAAAATTTTTGTTTATTATAATATCTTTGTTTATTTCATTATTATTATTAATTATGTTTATATGATTATTACTAACCCCATTTAATTTAGTATTATTTTTATTATTATTATTATTTTCACTAACCCAATTTTTATTATTATTATTTACTATTCTGCTTATTTATTTAAATTGCTTAATTATTATGTAATTGCTCCTGGATGTAATATTTTATAATGTTTATTATTTATTTTAAGCCATGGTTAGTAAATAGGGAGTGTAACATGTATGTTTATTTAAAATTAATTTAGACCACTTAATTAAAAGATAAATATTAAATTGTACACTCACACACGTAAGTCGATCTTTGATCGCCATCTCACTTTCTAGGGTTACCTCTCATGTTGCCTAATCAAAAGGTCAAGTAGGGTGTATAAAGCAAAAAGTCCCTCAAAGTAAAGTCATCTAGTCCCTTAACAATAAAAGATCAAGTCCCTCTTCGAATGTTGCCTTCGTAATGATCTTGTCCCTTCCGAATAAAGATGACAGTCCCTCCAAAAATGCTTATACACCCCACAGTTGCCTACATTAACAGATGACCCTTACTTGTCCCTCACATCCAAGGTAAAGATTACCTATTCCTTAATAATAGGGATAGTCTTACCACTTAAAGGATTCAAGAACAAAAAAGACTTAAAACTTAGGGTAGGTTCCTCATAGTTACTTGCTCACTATTCAAAAACTTTTCAAACACTTCACACTTTCAAACAAATTTTTCAAACAAAGGTTTTTTACGCATCCGTACATGGATCATTATCAAACTCTTATGAAAATTTCTATTCACACACTTCACAGTTTCAAAAACAGTTTAAAGTGAGCTAAGTAACTAAGAGCCCATGGATAACCATGGATGTAAAGGGTGCTAACACCTTCCCTTTACATAACCTACCCCCCGGACCCAAAAATCTTTTAAAAGGTCTTTCCTGTTCTTTTATGCCTTTCCTTTGGATAAAATAAAAGTTGGTGGCGACTCTTGCTATCCGCAACATAACTAAAGTCAGTTCTCCCACCGTGTTACAGAACTGGCGACTCTGCTGGGGATTTAATAAAAGAGGGGTACCCTTAGGAATTAGATCACTTTAAAATTGTTTGCCTTGTTTGCTTTATACTTATCTTGTTGGGTGCTCTTATGTGTGAAAGATCCTAACCCGGATCTGGTGTACCTTAGGTAAATGGCAATAGACCAAGGAAATTGTACGGCGTATACCGATATGGTTGATCTGGTGGCCCTAGTTAGTGTGACTTCTTGGTTGGTGCTTATGTTCCTTAAGTCAAGTTGAGGATAATATGAGGCTGCCATATGTTGTCAATACACTAACTAACTTTTAGAACCCTAGTTATCCCATCTTGGCCTTTAGAAAGTAGTGAGATAGCCGACTTTGGTGAAGACTGAAGTTGGTTGATACTCGATACTACGCTCATTGAGATCCTAAACTTGGAGGGTTTTGGTTGGCAAGTAAGTTGCCTACTGAACAACCACCCTTGTGAAGGATCAATGATGCGAATGCTACGCTTTGTGGAGAGAATATGATGCGAATGCTATGATTATGCAAAGATACCGATCCGGGATCCGGGTCCCGTTGCTGAGGAGATTTCTGACTGATCTGCTTGAAGTGAACATCCCAGCTGGGGATGAGGTCATTGGTATATCTGACATATGGGACTCTGCTTGGTGATATAGGTCACTGATAGACCTCTCTTTGGTAATGAGGGACCTAGTTGGGGTTTGTAGAAGCTTTCTTCACTCTGTTGTGAGTTCTCCGGGCATTGCTCTTCTGGATGGAGGCCGAAGCTCTGTGGGGAGGTGGTTTCCCGGCTTTTGTACTCGGCTGAGGAGGAAGTAAATGGCAACTCGGCTTGGCGAGAAATAATGAATGGCAACTCAACTGGGGAGAAAGCACCTACGGTGCTAAGACTGAGTGGTTAATGATTTGCCAGCTGGCTGGGATGAAGCTTTCATCCCCCATGTCGTGTTTTGAATGCCTGCGAATCCTGAAAAGACAAAGAAATGCACAAGTACCCCGAGGTATCCCTTACTGGATTCCTCCATAGGAGTTTAGACACTCCCGGGAGTAAGTATATTTCCTGCAAGCACGTATTTTTCAGAAGAGAAGCATCTGTATTTTATGCAATCAGTATCTTAAAGACATCGGACATTCTTTGCAAATGAAAATAAAATGTACGAGACAAAACATGACTGAAAATCTGATTTTACTGATTCATATGCCCTGAATTGGCAAGGTACTGTCAAAGAAACAAGTCCCCTAAAATGAGGAGATTGTTACAAATTGAGAAATAAAAGGTATTGGCAATGTTGACGACGCTTCGAGGAGCTTTCCCTTGCTATGACTCGTATGACATTTGACGTTCTTCTCGTCTTGCTTTCTGAAGAAGGCTGATTCTGAAAGAAGCTTGATCCTTTCGAAGCTTACCGAGTTGCGAGTAATACAGACGAATTTAGAATGCAGTTGTTCGCTTATTCCCTTGTTTTGCATGGATCGCCCTTTCGGGTTTTCAATCCATCGGGATACCCATTTTTGCCTGAGTTGTCCAATGCGGCTTTTCAACTCAGCGGGTGTACATTTTTTTTGTTTATTTCCCTTATTTTTGCCCGAGTCTTTTATTCTGTTTTTGACTCGCCGGGATGCCCTATTTTTGCCTGGACTTACATTCTGTTTTTATGTCCAGCGGGTCATTTTCATGCGAAGTATTTTTTAACTGCATCTGGATTCACAGGGGACGGGAAGTCTTCACCATCCATAGTACTGAGCATGAGTGCTCCACCAGAGAAAACTTTCTTTACTACGAATGGTCCTTCATAGTTCGGAGTCCATTTGCCCCTGTGGTCTGTATGAGGAGGGAGGAGTCTTTTCAGCACAAGATCTCCTACTTGGTACTCTCGGAGCCTGATTTTCTGATCGAAGGCTTTTTTCATTCTTTTCTGATACAACTGCCCATGACAGATTGCAGCCAATCTCTTTTCTTCGATCAGACTCAGTTGTTCGTATCGGGATCAGACCCACTCTGCTTCGTTCAGCTTAACATCCATCAGTACCCGTAGAGAGGGTAATTCAACTTCAACAGGTAGGACTGCTTCCATACCATACACAAGTTGATACGGTGTTGCCCCAGTGGATGTTCTGATTGACGTACGGTATCCATGTAAGGCAAACGGTAGCATTTCGTGCCAGTCTTTGTAGGTGACTACCATCTTCTGTACAATCTTCTTGATGTTCTTGTTTGCTGCCTCAACAGCGCCATTCATCTTTGGCCTGTAATGAGAAGAATTGTGGTGTTGGATCTTGAAGTCCCGACATAGTTCTGCCATCATTTTGTTGTTTAGATTGGAACCATTATCAGTAATGATTCGCTCGGGAACTCCATACCGACATATGATATCTCTCTTCAGGAATCTGGCTACCACTTGCCTTGTAACATTTGCATAGGAAGCTGCTTCAACCCACTTGGTAAAATAGTCAATGGCTACCAGGATGAATCTGTGGCCGTTTGAAGCAGGCGGTTCAATCTTGCCAATCATATCGATGCCCCACATGGCAAAGGGCCAGGGTGAAGACATCACATTCAGAGGATTTGGAGGCATATGCACTTTATCTGCATAAATCTGGCATTTATGGCATTTTCTGGCATAGGCACAACAGTCGGCATCTATTGTGATCCAGTAATAACCTGACCTTAGCAACTTCTTGGCCATGGCATGCCCTCCTGCATGGGTACCAAAGGATCCTTCGTGTACTTCGCGCATTAACAAGTCTGCTTGTATCCTATCAACGCATCTGAGGAGTACCATATCAAAGTTTCTCTTGTACAGGGAACCATCGGTATTCAGGAAGAAACTACCAGCTAGCCTTCTTAGCGTCTTCTTATCATTGGAAGATGCCCCAGGTGGGTATGTCTGATCCTCCAAGAAACACTTAATGTCATGGAACCACAGCTTATCATCCTTAACAACATCTGCTGAGAATACATACGCTGGTCTGTCGAGTCTGGATACTGAAATCCGAGGCACAAAGTTGGCAGCTTGAACTTTGATCATGGATGAAATGGTGGCAAGAGCATCTGCAAATTGATTCTCGTCCCGAGGGATATACTCAAGCTTGACCGTTGTAAAGAAAGTCAATAATCTTCTCGTATAATCCCTGTAAGGTATCAGATGATCCTGATGGGTGTACCATTTGCCATTGGTTTGATTAATTACCAGAGCTGAATCTCCGAATACAGCCAAAGTTTTGATTCTGAGGTCAATGGCTTCCTCAAGACCCATAATGCAAGCTTTGTATTCAGCTTCGTTGTTAGTGCAGTTAAAGGTGAGTTTTGCCGAGTGTAAACACCCCAAATTTGCCCTCACCCATTCACACCATGGCTTGTGATCATTTCATATGCATAAATACAATCATATCATCTCATGCCACATTTTTGAGTCATTGCTTTGGTTCTAGGTCATCTGCATCTAGGGTTTGTGATCTGAGCAACCCAAGAGCTTCTTGAGCCACTCCAAAGGCCACCAATCACTTCAAAGGGGTCTATGTGTGTTCAAGTATCATATTATATCCTCTCAGAGTCAAGAATACCAAAGAATCACAAGAATTGCAAATGGCATGGATGCAGAGCCAGGCTTGACTGCACAGATGACCTAAAATTAGGGTTTTGGTTTCAGAGGCCATGACTCCAAATTTTTTGGTCATTCTTGTTTCTATTGGTCTCTATATGGAATAGGGAGTATGCATATCAATTTTCATGAAGAAATTCCATGGGGAAGTCATCTGATCAAGGGTTGACTTTTCAAGTAAGTCAGTGCAAAATCAGGGCATCTAAGGCCCCCAATGACCCAACCAAAGGGTGTTCTTCATCATTTTGAGTGTATATGATCTTTATTTGATCATGGAAGAGGTTGGAAGTTTACAAAATTCAAGAATCTCAAGTTTTTGCAAAGTTGACTTTTTGGGCAAGTTTGACTTTTCATGAAAATGTCATTTTATGCAACTTTTTCAACCCTTACTTTTTGATCCAAAAATGCTTCAAATGAAAAAACTTTGGTCATGAAAGTTGTAGAATAGATCTTTCCCTTTTCAAAAAGTACAAGAACATGACCTAATTCATTTTTGATCCAAAGTTATGGCTTGTCAAAGTTGGCAAAAATCACTAAATTTCAAGTCATACACCAAAGAGGCAAAGTTGCAAATTCACTTCTCAAGGCCAAATAAGTCAGCAAATGGGCTTCTAATTCACTCAACATGATCACACAACATTCAAAAATCAGAATGGGCCAAGAGATCACATGTTTCATGGCTTATGGACCAATTTTCTTTCATGAGAACCAAAGGCAAACCAAGTTGCAAAAGCCATCATAACCTTTCATCCACTTGCTAGCTACTTTGCTGATCAACCCTAGCCTTTTCCCTCACCATGCTGCGCAGCCCACACCCCTTGTACTTGGCTAGAACATGACCCATGCTTCTCTTACACAAAAGTTGACAATTTGCAAAAGTAGCCATACCTATCACAAAAGGGCATGTCACATCTTCTGACCAATAGCAATTGTTTATACAAACAAATTGCTAGCCAAAGCACATAACCAGCAAGCCTGAAACCAGCCATATCATCACATTCTCATTTTCACTCTCAAAGGCAAAAACTTTCGAAACTCAGAAAACAACTCACAAACTCACAAACAAACTTCATAGATCAACTCAACTCATCATCTTGGTCAGAAAGCACCCCTCATCCTTGCCCTAAACTGCCTGAATCATAAACACGATTCTCACCTGAGCTTGAACAGAACTTGTTCAAACTTCCAAACCAGCCAACACAAACTCTTTTCAATCATCAAAGCTTCATCAGGGAGGTCCCAGGAGTGGTTTTGCACAGAAGGGAAGGTCAGAAAGTGCCAGATTGAAAAGCTTCAAACTCAGGTAGCTTCATGAACATTTTTTCCAGAAATGATTTTTAGAGTTCCTAAGTTGTTCTACATGCTTCCCTGATCATGAATATGTTGTTGGTTTTGAAAATGGTGAAGAGATGAGAGTTTAATCTTGTTCTGAAACTTTTTGCCCTAAAACTAGTTTGATTCGATTCTCATTGTTTAGGAATGATAAATGTTGTTTGAATGGGGGTTTTGATTCGTTTTTAAGTAGGGATCATTTCTGTTTAATTAGATTTCGTTTTAGATGCGTGTAGAGAGAGTTTGAAGTTTTGGGTGATCGGAGAAGACGACCGGAACAGTGTTCCGGTCGCCTGAAAGTCATTAGGGTTGTCATTAGGGCTTAATCATTAATTAGCCAGGTTTGAATGCTGGCCCTTGGATATGGCGCCAGGTCAAACGCGCGCGCAGCAAGTTTAAATGAGGACCTTTGGATCTGATTACTTTTCTATTTTCAGTTTTAATTCATTTTAATTTTCATATTAATTCATTTGTTTTCTATATTTTATTAAAAATAGTAAAATCATTTCAAAAATTCTGGAATTTTTTATGCAGGCTATTATTAAATTTCAGAACACAAAAATATTTTTATTTTTATTTTTAGCATTCAAAAAATATTTTTTAATATTTAAAAGCTTATTTTTAATTAATTAATGAGAATTAATTAATTAAAAATACTTTTAGGTATTTAAAATTCACCAAAAAATTCATGAAACATTAAAAAACATTTAGAAACATTGTCCAACCCTCAAACCAAATTTCTTTTTTGATCTTGATGCATTTTGAGAATTTTTCATGGAATTAAAATCATTTTAAGGCATTATTTTGATCCAAACTTCCAAAAATCATTTCTGCCTAACCATTGAGAGTTGGACTTTGATTCCTTTTGCATTGTGTTTAGCATATCATGTAGTTTGTGAGATTAAATGGTCATGATTTGATCTTTCATTTTCCATTTGTTTGGCATTTTTCTTATTTAGGAACCCTAAAACCCTAGAAAACTTAAGAAAATCATAACTTGAATTAGGTTAAGAGTTGGAACCTCTCCTTTGGGAAGTGAATTAGTATAGGTTTAGGGATCCTTTAAGTGCATTTTCAATTTTTTATATTGATGTTTGCTTCTGATTTTGGTTTGTGTTTGATGCTTTGATCATGAACCCTAATTTGGGTTTCGATATGCATCCATCTTGCATTTGCATTCATACCTTGACTTGCCATGACATTTTATGCATCCATGTGATTCATTTGACATCATAAGACATATTGAAAGAATGTTTGATCATTGCATCTTGCATTTCCCATGTTGTATGTCATTTGCATTCCATTACTTTTCATGTATGTTCAGGGTCCTTAACTTGTTTCATTTGCATCCATAAGTTTGTATGATCATCCTCATATCTTGATTCATGTTTGCACCATGTCATAGCATCATCATCATCTCATATATGCTTCTGGTTTTGATTTACATCATGCCATCTCATTTCATTTTGCATTGCATTGCATTTCTTTTCTAACTTTTCAGGTGGTAAGTAACTTTGGGAAGTGGATTTGCCTTCACTTCCCACTTTTTCTTTTCATCCCTCTTATGCATCCATGCTGCATTTTGTTATGTGTTTGAGTTTGAGCTTTCTCATTCTTCTTCTCTTCACTTTCTTTCTTCAAGTGACTTGACTTCTTGATGAAGCAAGTTACTTTGCTTCTCCTGATCCTTTCATCTGCTTCCTGGTGGTTCCATTGAAGATCCTTCTTGTTGACCTCACAAACCTTAGGAACAACCAAGCATGACAATGATTAGGGTTTTGATTAGTCCCCCACTTAGTTTTACCTTTGTGTCTCTTTTGAGTCTTCTCCTCTCACCTCATAATCAGGGACTAAACCCTAAAGGCTTTAAGGCTTTGTGGTTAAGCTTATGCCTGCATCCTTCTATTAGGATGGAGTGTATAACTTTAATCCTAAGTGTTAAACCCTTCATGTGTTTAAATCTCTTAATCAATCCACTTAATAATTATCAAGACATCAAGCTTGTAACTTGGGCCTTGCATTAGGGTTCTAATTCTTCCTTAATTGGTTAAGAAGGACTAACCCTAGTGTTAATGGACAAGTCCCCCTCAAGTTGTCTTACAAACCCTAAAAATCACTTCATCATCATATCATTAAATAAAAACCACTTAACCAAAGGTTTGTTTTGTCATGAGTTTAATTCCTAATCATGGATTAAGTTGAGGAGCTTTCCTCAGCTTAAACATTCTCATCTATTATCCTTCTATTAGGATGGTGTAATGAGTCTGTTTAATCCCTGATTATGGCCTAATCTCATTACCTAACACTAAACAAAAACAACAAAAACATCTAACTAATCACAAGTAGGTTAATGATCTTAATCCTACATCATGGTAATTAAGTGTGAGATGCTGACTTCACACTTAAGGTATTCTCATTACCCCTAATCAGAGGGAAGATGTGATGAGTTTACTAAATCCATTGGTTTAGGCTTAAGCTCACTAATTTATGACAAACTTTCAAAAAGCAATAAAAGACTGAAAACACAAAAACAAACAATAATCGTCTCCTCCGGGATTCTTTTCTCATCTCATTCACTCACAACCGAGAACTTGCTTCTTCCGTCTAATGCAAGACAGTTTGCACCTGAGCCAGACAGGTCATACACTTGAGCATAGACAAGTAAGCAGTTCACATGTCAATTCATCTTTCAGTCTCTTTGGGTCGAACTACGGTGTTCTGACTTCCTCATTGCACGAGAGGATACGTAGGCATAACTTAACAGTTATCGAACAAAAGTCTCTGTATATTCCCCCTCCTCCAGTATCATACTTTTAAGCCTCATGATCTTGAGCATTTCACTCCTGTTCTTACACTGACACTTTCATACTTCATATCACTTATACACTTCACACTTCTTTTACACTGACACCTGTACATCCTTTTCCAACTCTTTATACACAGACTGCACTGACACTACCCCTTTAAAACACAAATCTTTTAAGCGTGGATCCCGTCGAGTACGGCGGACAATCTGGGTGCTAATACCTTCCCAGGTTGTAACCAACCCCCTTTCTCAGTCTCTCTGGTTCGCAACCGTCTTATCCATCTTTTTCTAGGTCTATGCAGCATTACCTTTCCTCTGGGATAAAAATGCCTAGCTGGCGACTCTTTTCTTTTCCAGTGAGTTCACTGCTGTGTGTTCTCATTGTCCCTTTCGCCGACCGTTTGCGTCTGTACCTTTATTTGGGCCATTCCCCATTTATCGGGAGCGACAACTTGGCGACTCTGCTGGGGAACCTTATACTGCAACCAGGGCTTCTGGTTCTTTTTGTGGGTTCCTCCTAGCGCTTGATTGATTTGTGTTTACTGGGGTGTTATGTGCTATCTGAGCTTGTATATTTGTTTTATTTACTGCTTTATGTACAGTTGCTTTATTACTTTCTTTATAGCTTTGCATATATCATATTGTCATACTGTGCTGGCTGGGTTTGTTTGTTGCTTTGGTGGGTGGGGTTCTATTGAGAGTTAAGGTCCTATACCTGGGACCTGAGTGACACCTAGGCTAGAGTGGTTCATATTCTTTCCCATTCCATCTCGGTCTGGTGCGGGAATATGAAACACGGTTCAGATATGGGTTTCTTCTTGAGAACTCTGTGTTGCAGATTTCCTGCAGTACTAGGGCTATCTGGGAAGCCTGCTAAGTCTGGATGACCTTTAGTATTGACCTTCAGAAACTTAGGTGAATTAGAGGAGGATCTTTTATGGTTATTGTAAACACTGTACCTCCGGGTTAGAAGTGTTTACACTTCTCATAACTGATCCAAGTCTGAGGATCCTTGTTTTAGAACACCACCTGTGAGGGGGTTGGGCTGTTTACAGGTTTGCAGGTACCCTTGACCTCAGCATACCTTGTTACTTTGATTTGATTAAGAATACTCCATGTTGGAACAGTTCTTGTGATTCTAAACCCTGGACATGTGACTCTTTATTTGAGTCCCCCACCTTGGTTACTGGACTTATAGACCTCCATCTGGATTTCTTGAACATACATAGACTTATATCAGAGCATTTGATTAGATCCAGCTCAGTCACAAACCCTTGCATATCATTTGCATACATCATCATTGCATCATTTTGACATTTGCTTATTTGTTTTTCAGGGTATCCATCCTTTATTTTTGGCTTGGTTTTGACCCCATCATCTGTATAGACCTATCTTCATCAGTATCTTCTTCAGTTGTCTGCTACCTGCTTCAGTCACATGCATCATCAATCTCAGCCTGTCAGTGGCCCATTTTCAGTGTTATCATCAGCACCTGTCTAAACTCTTCTTCAACAACATGGCACCTAAGAAGAGTAATATCTCCTACCATTTCTTTCAGCCTGAGCTAGCTGACATCAGGAGGATTCAGACCCTGATTACTCCAGACCATATACCACTGTTCAGGGAACACTATGGAAGCATACTTGATGTGGTTATGGATTTGGACCCTTCACAGAGGAGCTTGATTCATACTTGCTTGCAGTTCTATGATCCCCCTCTGAGGTGTTTCACTTTTCAGGATTTCCAGTTGGGACCTTTATTGGAGGAATACTCATCATTGGTTGGTATACCTATCAGGGGTGGAGTCCCCTTCAACCCTGAGATGGCTTTCCCAAGTAATGAGGAGATAGCAAAGGCATTGCATCTGGAACCAGTTCTGATTGGGCAACATATGACTACTAAGGCTGGAATCTCTGGCCTGCATCTGGATTTCTTGATCTCTCAAGCCACCCTGAAGGCTTCTTTGGGAGAGTGGAAAACAGTCTGTGCTTTATTGGCCCTGAGCATATATGGGATTATATTATTTGCAGATGAGCCTAGATTCATTAGCAAGAATGCAATCCACCTTTTCATTCTGAGGAACCCAGTGCCCACTTTATTGGGGGATTTCTACTACTCAGTGCAACAAAGGAATGAAAAGCAGAGGGGAAGATTAGTGAGGTGTTGTGCTCCTTTGTTCCATACTTGGCTTCTCAAGCATTTGCCCAAGACAAATGCATTTTTGAATCCTCATCAGCTGAGAAACTAGGCTAGAAGACTCACTGCTCTGACTTCAGCTGATATCAGGTGGTGCACTCAAAGCACAAAGGGCAGGGATATCATTACCAGTTGTGGGCATTTTCCCAATGTACCCCTGATAGGAGTTAAGGGTTGCATTAATTACAACCCCCTGCTATTCAAAAGACAACTGGGCTATGCACTGGTCCACACTCCTAAGGCACAAGACTTGGCTGAGACTCTTTACTGTGAAAACAAGCCTAATCTGGCTATTGTCAGGCAGGCAGCCTGGGCCTGGGACAATGTTCAGACTAAAGGAATAACCATTCTGGGGAAGTGCAACAATATGGCATCAGCACAATACTATGAGTGGTCCCATGCCAGGGCTCAATTTTCTGGGATGCCCTTCACCATGGAGGATATACCTGGGCCATCCTCAACACCACCTCCTGCCACTGTCAGCTTAGAGGAGTTTGAGAGTTTGAAAGAAAGAAATGAGAAGTTGACTCAAGCTCTACAGAAGACCCTCTGGGAGAGGAGTGATGGTAGGTTGGATATTGAAAGGTTGGAAAAATTGAAAGTGGAGCATCTGGCTAAAATTGAGAAGTCTGAGGATTACATCAAGAAGTCTAAGGCTGGAGAGCAAATCTTGAAGAATGCTTGCAAAGAAGCCCAGTTCCAGAAAGCCAGGACTGATTTGTATCTGAAGGAGAGTCAAGCTAGGTGGGTCAGGATCACCGAAGCTCGTACTCTGGAAGATAAGAGGACTCAGGACAAGATTGAGCAGCTGGAAGCTAGTGCAAAAGAGCAGCAGGAAGCCCTGGCAGCAGCCCAGAGGGAGATCTCAGAGCTGAAGATCAGAGCTGGAGTGAAGAGGTCAAAGGACCAGAGTCAGCACAAGAAGCTAACTGCAGCTGTTGCTACCCGGAACCTCCTTATCAGGAATCTCACGGAGCGTCCAGCTGATCCTGTGACTGAAGCACTTCTCAAGGAAGTTCAGGAGGATGAGTTTGGTCTTGGTGTCTGACTTTTGCTTGTTGTTGCTTTAATTTCATGTACTTTTATTTTCTTGTGATGTATTTTGACCCCTCAGAGGGCATGTTTTGTAAAGAACAAATTATGTATCATTTGCTTTTTTGTAAATATATGTATCAGTTTGTTCCATTTAAGTTCTTTTCAAGCAACATCAACAGTATCTTCAAGGGTCTGGAAGGGTCAAAACAAAGTGCCAAGCCGGATACCTTGGAAACAAATAAGCATACTGCATTGCATGCTAACCCTTTTGTTTGTTTTGTAGGTTTATTTTGTTGTTGTTGCTAACTCTGTTGTGATGTTCAGGAACTATTGCTCGACATCGGGTATTTCCACTCAACCGTCCACACCGATATCCAACCCGTAACAATCTTCTGGGCATACAGATGGACCAGGTACAACAGGACCTTGCAGAGGTCAGGAACCAAATGGCCAACGAAAGATTGGAAATGAGAACTCAGATGACGCAGTTTATGGAAGTAATGAACAACATGGCACAGAGCCAAGAAAGATTGAGAGCAATGGTAGAAAGGCAGAATCAGGAAGATCCCCATATAGGGACTGCTGGGACAAGCAACAATGAGAGGGTCCAACCTCATGTCAACCCCCCTGTATTTGGACCCCACCTTCATCCAGAGATCAACATTCCTGCTAATGTTCAAGGGACTGCCACTGCAGGCAGAGTGCTGCAAGAAGACCCCCAGGAGGATCAGTTCACAGTAATGGGTGCTGGGGAAGAAGCCTATGACAGAAGGCTGGATGAAATTGCTGAAAAATTAAGATCCTTGGAGTCTCAAAACTCTTTGGGTTTTGATGTTATGGACATGGGCTTAGTGGACGGGGTCAGGATTCCCCATAAGTTTAAGCCTCCTTGTTTTGAAAAATACAACGGGACTTCCTGCCCACGGACCCACCTACAATCCTTTTTGGGAAGGTTGAAGGCATATACCATGGACGAGAAGCTATGGATGTTTTATTTCGAGGATAGTTTAACTGGAGCATCAAGGGAATGGTACTCACATCTGACTAGAGCAACCATTAGGTGTTGGAAGGACTTGGCAGAGGCCTTCATCAGACAATACCAGTATAATCTGGATATGGCACCCAATAGGACCCTCCTAATGGGAATGTCACAGTCATCTAGGGAAAGCTTCCGCGAGTACGCCCAGAGGTGGAGGCAGCTGGCTGCTGCTGTCCAGCCACCTATGTCAGAGAGAGAGATGGCAGATATGTTTATGAACACCCTCCAAGGAACATACATTGACAGGCTAGCTGCCTTTTCTTCTACCAGCTTTGCAGATGTCGTTATAGCTGGTGAGAGAATTGAGAGCCTGTTAAAGATGGGGAAGATTTCTGACAACGGTGCCAGTTCATCCAGCAACACAAGGAAGCCTTTTGTGGGCCCAAGAAGAACTGGTGAGACCAATGCTATCCACACCAACAGGGGCAGACCCCAATATGTTCATAGGTCTATGGCAGCAGTCACCATTCCCGCTCCAATTCATCCACAACCAGCTTATCAACCACAGCAGCAAAATTATCAGCAACAAACTCAGTATCCTCCTCAAAGAAACTACAACAACACCAACAACAACAATCAACAAAGATCGTTCCAACAAAGACCTTCTCAGGCCAATAGGGTGATCGATCCGATCCCTATGCCATATGCCACATTACTGCCGCAACTCCTGAAACTCAACCTGGTTGAGCTAAGGACGTTGGCACCTCCAGATCCCACCAGTCTACCCAGAAATTACGACTCCAACGCCAGATGTGCTTTTCATTCAAATGCACCTGGCCATAGTACAGAAAAGTGCAGAGCCTTGCACATGAAGGTACAAGACCTGGTAGACTCTAAAGCTCTGAACTTCGCACCACCACCAAATGTTAACAAAAACCCTATGCCAAACCATGGTGGTCCCAGAATCAATGCTATTGAAGAAGACAAGCCGTCTTACTTGATAACCAGTGTGGGTCAGATTCGGACACCGTTGGTAGAGATTAAAGCCCAACTCCTTGAATGTCAAATGTTCCCGGGATGTGAGCTAGGGTGTGCTTATTGCAACATTTCAGTGAATGGTTGTGATAACTTGAGAGATGGCATAGATGGT
This sequence comes from Lathyrus aphaca, assembly GCA_963966055.1. Lineage (NCBI taxonomy): Eukaryota > Viridiplantae > Streptophyta > Magnoliopsida > Fabales > Fabaceae > Lathyrus > Lathyrus aphaca. Next base: position 119,681,834 of record OZ014521.1, on the reverse strand, counting down.
CTCATCCAGAGTGGCCTGCTTCAAATCACAACATCAATTCCTACCAATCCAACAATCTCATCAGCAACAATTCCTGTGTCTTCTACAAATGCAACAACCATTGTTCCAAGCAACTCTTCAATTTCATCAACAAATGCTTCATCTGTTACTTCAACAGACTAGATATCAGCAAACATCCCTTCTACAACTTCAGCACCACTTCATTCAGAAACTCCTACAATAACAACACCCATCCTTCCAACAATGTCTCCTACAACTTCAGCAGCAAATGTCTCAACAGTCACAATTTACTATGATCCTGAAAATGATTCTGCTTACAACTCACAAAATGCCACTCCTATCAGAGCACTGGTCACAATATACTATGATCCACAGACTATCACAGTCCCTTCTGCAGCTGCCATCAGTCCAGTCACTATCACAGTGCCTGGACCAATACCTTATGAAAGCAGTAATGCCATCCCTTGGCATTACGGCTCTGATCTATACTGCGAAGGACAGAAAATCACTCTTGAATCATCAACCCCTACACCACAAATAGACAATGTGGGGGGAGGCGGAGGCTTCACTCGAAGCGGACGTCTCTTTGCTCCACAAATTCAAAGACCCACTGCCGAAGCAGAAGCTGCTGCCAAGGCAAAAGGTAAGAGCTTGGTGCAGGAAGAACAAATTGTTAAAGAAGCTTTGAAAACACCCTTTGATCAAGAAGTTGATGAATTCATGAGAATCATCAAGAAAAGTGATTACAAAATAGTGGACCAGCTTCACCAAACGCCTTCCAAGATATCTATTCTATCATTGCTTATGTGCTCCGAGGCTCATCGGAACGCACTACTAAAAGTCTTGCACGCAGCTTATGTGCCAGAAGAGATCACCGTCAATCAGTTGGAAGCTGTGGTTGGGAATGTTAACGCTAGTCATGGGCTAGGGTTCACCAACACTGATTTGACTACGGAAGGCCGCAATCATAACAAGGCTTTGCACATTACTATGGAATGCAAAGGTGCAGTTCTTTCCCATGTGCTAGTAGACACAGGATCATCCCTCAATGTCTTACCTAAAAAAGCCCTTGTGAAGCTAGAGTATGATGGATTGGCATTACGGCCCAGTAACCTGGTAGTAAGAGCCTTTGATGGTTCTAAGAGATCGATTCTGGGAGAAATTGAGTTGCCTATAACGATTGGCCCACAAACTTTCAAAACGACCTTCTACGTGATGGATATACAGCCTGCCTACAGCTTTCTATTGGGTAGGCCATGGATTCACGCCGCTGGCGCCGTGACCTCAACCCTTCACCAGAAGTTAAAATTCGAGTAGGAGGGCCAAGTCGTTACTATCTGTGGAGAGGAGGATATTTTTGTTAGCCACCTGGCTACCTACAAATATATTGAGATGGATGGGGAGATCCACGAGACAATGAGTCAAGGATTTGAGGCCTTGAACATAAACGAAACATCTGCTGTACCTGGAACCTCAATGACATCTTATCAACAAGCCCGGAAGGTTGTTGAGGAAGGAACTGCCCAAGGCTGGGGCAAATTGTTACCTGTGGAGAAGAAAGAGGATAGATTTGGGTTGGGTTACAAACCAACTCAACAAGATCAAGCAGAGGCTGCTAAGGAGCCCAACTTTGTTAGTGGGGGGATGCTCACCCCCGATGCTGTCAACAATTTGGAAGACGAGGATGAAAGCGACCGCAACCTGGAGAGTTGGATCCGTCCAAAGGTCCCGGGGGGCAGTATCTCAAACTGGTCTTCCTAGGAAATTATAAGAGTTACTCATGCAGAGTAATTATTATTTCCTGAATTTTTATAGCATGCATCAAAGTCTTGCATCTTGCCCAAGATGACAAGACTCATTTTGTAATCGGGCCATCTGTAATTTTTGTGCAACAAGATTAATCAATGAAATATCAGACATCTTTTGCAAATGAGTCTTTTTCTTTTCCGCTCACTGTTTTTCCATTTTTCTTTTTGTACAAAAAATAAATGGCAATGTTTTCAAAATGACAACTTTATTTCACTTTTCTAAACAAGATTAAAATCAATCACTAAAATGAACAAACTGAACCCTTGCAGAGAGTGCCTTCCAGACCGCACCGACAACAGCACGGCTATGAGTTCGTATGACTTTGACAATCCGATCAATCAAGCTGATGAAGGGGTTGAAGAAGATTACGAGCTTCCTGAAGAGCTAGCCAGGTTGTTAAGACAAGAGGAGAAGGTTATCACTCCTCATCAGGAGGAAGTAGAGACAATTAATCTTGGTACAGATGAAGATGTGAAAGAAGTTAAAATCGGGGCCTGCTTACAAGATTCAGTGAAGAGACAACTGATTGACCTGCTTCAAGAGTATGTAGACGTGTTTGCTTTGTCCTACCAAGATATGACAGGGTTGGACACCGACATTGTTATGCACAAGCTGCCCTTAAGAGAAGAATGCCGACCGGTTAAACAGAAACTGCGCCGTACTCGCCCAGACATGGCAATGAAAATTAAAGAAGAGGTACAAAAGCAATGGGACGCCGGGTTCCTTGCCGTAACTAGCTATCCACCGTGGGTTGCTAATATAGTACCTGTGCCTAAGAAAGACGGCAAAGTAAGGATGTGTGTTGACTACCGGGATCTGAACAGAGCCAGCCCGAAAGATGACTTCCCTTTACCTCACATAGATGTATTGGTGGATAATACGGCTCAGTTCTCGGTATTCTCCTTCATGGATGGATTTTAAGGATACAATTAGATTAAAATGTCACCTGAAGACATGGAGAAGACAACTTTCATCACACCCTGGGGCACGTTCTGCTACAAAGTAATGCCATTTGGACTGAAGAATGCCGGTGCAACATATCAACGAGCTATGGTAACATTATTCCACGATATGATCCATAAAGAAATCGAATGTTATGTGGATGACATGATTGCCAAGTCCCTTACTGAAGAAGACCATCTGGTAAATCTGCTAAAGTTGTTCAAGCGTCTGAGGAAGTACCAACTGAAGTTGAACCCCAACAAATGCACATTCGGGGTGCGATCTGGTAAGCTGCTGGGATTTATTGTAAGCGAGAAAGGGATTGAAGTTGACCCTGATAAAGTCAAAGCTATTCAGGAGATGCCTGCACCGAAGACAGAGAAAGAAGTTCGAGGGTTTCTAGGTAGATTGAACTACATCTCAAGGTTCATATCTCACCTTACAGCAACCTGTGAGCCCTTGTTCAAGTTGTTGAGAAAAGAACAAACGGTCAGGTGGAACGAAGACTGTCAGAAGGCTTTTGACAAGATCAAGGAATACTTACAAGAGCCTCCAATCCTTATGCCTCCAGTTGAAGGAAGACCTCTGATAATGTACTTGACAGTATTAGAAGAGTCAATGGGGTGTGTGCTGGGCCAGCATGACGAGTCTGGTCGAAAAGAGTATGCAATATACTACCTAAGCAAAAAGTTTACCGACTGTGAACAACGTTATTCACTGCTCGAGAAAACTTGATGTGCTTTAGCGTGGGCTGCTCGCCGACTGAGACAGTATATGTTGACCCACACTACTTTATTGATCTCAAAGATGGACCCAGTTAAGTACATATTTGAGAAGCCAGCACTTACCGGACGGGTTGCAAGATGGAAAATGATCCTTACAGAGTATGACATTCAGTACACTTCTCAGAAAGCCATCAAAGGCAGTGTATTGTCTGAATATCTTGTTGAGCAACCCATTGATGATTACCAGCCTATGAGATTTGACTTCCCTGATGAAGACATCATGTTCATAAAAGCAAAAGATCATGAAGAGCCTGTTCACACTGAAGGGCCCGACCCGGAAGAAGAATGGACTATGATGTTTGATGGGGCTGTTAACATGAATGGTCGTGGTGTTGGTGCAGTACTCATTACACCTAAAGGAGTTCACATGCCTTTCTCGGCAAAACTCACTTTCAACTGCACTAACAACGAAGCTGAATACGAAGCTTGCATTATGGGTCTTGAGGAAGCCATTAACCTCAGGATCAAGACTTTAACTGTATTCGGGGATTCAGCTCTGGTAATCAATCAAACCAACGGCAAATGGTACACACACCAAGATCATCTGATACCTTACAGGGATTATACAAGGAGGTTATTGACTTTCTTTACAACGGTCAAGCTTGAGTATATCCCTCGGGACGAAAATCAGTTTGCAGATGCTCTTGCTACCATTTTGTCCATGATCAAAGTTCAAGCTGCCAATTTTGTACCGCAAATCTCAGTGTCCAGACTTGACAGACCAGCATATCTGTTCGCGGCAGATGTTGTCAAAGATGATAAGCCTTGGTTCCATGACATTAAGTGCTTCTTGGAGGATCAAACATACCCACCTAGGGCATCTTCCAATGATAAGAAGACTTTGAGAAGGCTTGCTGGTAGTTTCTTCCTGAACACTGATGGTTCCCTGTACAAAAGAAACTTTGATATGGTACTCCTCAGATGCGTTGATAAGACAGAAGCAGACTTGTTAATGCATGAAGTGCACGAAGGATCCTTTGGAACCCATGCTGGAGGACATGCAATGGCTAAGAAATTGCTACGATCTGGTTATTATTGGATCACAATGGATGCCGACTGTTGTACCTATGCCAGGAAATGCCATAAAGCCAGATTTATGCGGATAAGGTGCATGTGCCTCCCAATCCTCTGAATGTGATGTCTTCACCCTGGCCCTTCGCTATGTGGGGCATTGACATGATTGGAAAGATCGAGCTGACTGCTTCGAATGGCCACAGATTCATCCTGGTTGCCATTGATTATTTCACCAAGTGGGTCGAAGCAGCTTCCTATGCCAATGTTACAAGACAAGTGGTAGCCAGATTTCTGAAGAGAGATATCATCTGCCGATATGGAGTTCCCGAGCGAATCATTACTGATAATGGTTCCAACTTGAACAACAAAATGATGGCAGAACTATGCCGGGACTTCAAAATTCAACATCACAATTCTTCTCCTTACAGGCCAAAGATGAATGGCGCTGTTGAGGCAGCAAACAAGAATATCAAGAAGATTGTGTAGAAGATGGTAGTCACTTACAAAGACTGGCATGAAATGCTACCATTTGCCTTGCATGGGTACCGCACGTCGATCAGAACATCCACTGGGGCAACACCGTATCAGCTTGTGTATGGTATGGAAGCAGTCCTACCGGTTGAAGTTGAATTTCCCTCTCTACGGGTACTAATGGATGTTAAGCTGAATGAAGCAGAATGGGTCAGGTCCCGATACGAGCAACTGAGTCTGATTGAAGAGAAAAGATTGGCTGCAATCTGTCATGGGCAGTTGTATCAGAAAAGAATGAAGAAAGCCTTCGATCAGAAAGTCAGACACCGAGAGTACCAAGTAGGAGATCTTGTGCTGAAAAGAATCCTCCCTCCTCATACAGACCACAGGGGCAAGTGGACTCCGAATTATGAAGGACCATTCATGGTAAAGAAAGTTTTCTCTGGTGGAGCACTGATGCTCAGCACCATGGATGGTGAAGACTTCCCGTCCCCTGTAAATTCAGATGCAGTTAAAAAATACTTCGCATAAAAATGACCCGCTGGACACAAAAACAGAATGTAAGTCCAGGCAAAAATAGGGCATCCCGACGAGTCAAAAACAGAATAAAAGACTCGGGCAAAAATAAGGGAAAATAAACAAAAAATGTGCACCTGCTGAGTTGAAAAGCCGCATTGGACAGCTCAGGCAAAAATGGGTATCCCGATGGATTGAAAACCTGAAAGGGCGATCCATGCAAAATAAGGGAATAAGCGAATAACTGCACTCTGAATTCGTCTGTATCACTTACAACTTGGTAAGCCTCGAAAAGATCCAGCTTCTTTCAGAATCAGCCTTCTTCAGAAAGCAAGACGAGAAGAATGTCGAATGTCATACGAGTCATAGCAAAAGAGGAAGCTCCTTAAAGCGTCGTCAACACTGCCAGCATTTCGTTTCTCAATTTGTAACAATCTCCTCATTCCAGGGGATTTGTTTCTTTGACTGTATCTTGCCAATTCATGGCACATGAATTAATAAAATCAGATTTTCAGTCATGTTTCGTTTTGAACATTTTTATTTGCAAAAATGTCTGGTGTCTTAGGAAAAACTGATTGCATAAATACAGATGCTTATCTTCAAAAATATAAGTCACATGCTTGCAGGAAATATACTTACTCTCAGAAGTGTTTAAACTCCTATCATGGGAATCCAGTAAGGGATACCCTGGGAACACTTGTGCGTTTCTATCTTTGCAGGATTGCAGGTATTCAAAGTGCAACTTGGGGCATGAAATCTTTATCCCAGCAAGCTGGCAAATCAACACTCAGCCTTAGCACCCAAAGTGTCTTCTCCCCAGCCGAGTTGCCACTTGTTATTTCTCCCCATCAGAGTTGCCAGGCATCACTTCTCCAACAGGGCGGTACCAGAGGGCGTCCATATCCCCGGCTGAGTCAAGAATCTTCCTCAATAGAATCTCTAGGAAGATCTTTCAATGATCTCTCTTTGTCCCCAGCCGAGTTGCCATTTCATCCTCAGCCAAGTGCAGCAGTCAGGGAGCCATCTCCCCACAGATTTTCAGCCTCTATCCAGAAGAGCAGCGCACGAAGGGATCACAACAGAGTAGAGAAAGCTTCTACAAACCCCAGCTGGGTCCCTCAGTACAAGGATATGTCTATCAGTGACCCATGTCCCCAAGCAAATGCATCTCATCGGATCTACCGATGATCTCACCCAGCTGGGATGTCCATTTCAAGCAGATCGGCCAGAGATCCTCGTAGCAACGGGATCCGAATCCCGGTTGGGTATCTTTGCATAATCATAGCATTCACATCATATTCACCCACAAAGCGTAGCATTCCGTTTAGTATGGAGCACTACGGCAAAAATCAAACATATAGCATAATCATAAGTCATGTTTTGAATCAAACACTTGTGAATAATGACATTCCATCAATATATAGAAGACACCCCCCAAAATCCCCAGCGGAGATTCCTCAGCAAACGCAGTTGCCTTACATTCACAAACACCAGTATATACTCTCTTTGGCACCCGTCCGTGTCATACCCCCAGCAAAAAGCCAAAGACGTCCTCTTTGCACTCACAAATACTTATATATAATTTCCTTGACATTCGTCCGTGTCATTTTCCCCAGTACAGTAACATAAACACTTTGTATATCAGATACCTTGTTCATACCTTACTTTGCTTCTTTTGACACTCGTCCGTGTCACTTTCCCCAACAGTTAAACACTCATCTATACATCACTCATACCTTATACAGATACTCGTCCGTATCTTGTATACATCACTTATATCCCCGCAGATTCAACACTAGTCCTTGTTCTTTGTTAACCAGTTGGTACTCGTCTGTAGACACCCCAAATTTGCCCTCTGGCTTTTGTATCTTTTTCTGCTTCTCGTTTGCATATCATACGCATTTTGCATACCATTTGCATAAGCTCAAAAGACATGGGATCAATGTCATTTGAAGAATTAAGGGCCTCACGCATTATTTGCAGATTATTAGAGAATTCAAAGTCTCAGCTATGCATCCATTAGTGGCATCATCTTCTCTTTTCTCCTGTCACTAATTAGGGTTTATTTCCCTAGTTTGGTAATATTTGAGGATCTCACGTCTGAGGACTATGCATCGATTCTTCTGGTCCATCATCAGGATATTTTCCTTTTCATCAATTTATGAGGCTATTCATCTTTCTCAAACATTTCAAGAGTCATGATTTCAGGAGATTTCTTCATCTTTGAGTTGTCTGTTTTAGTGAACTATTTCTCAAGAGATGTGTATTCACAGTCAAGTTGTGTGGTGTGATCATCAAGTTGTGGTCCATAAGAGGTTTTGGGCCAGTTTGTCTATCCATTCGTTCATGGTGTACAATTGTGGATTTATTTTCCCAAGAGAATGATCCGTTTGATTTTGAAAATATTAAGGGTTCATTGGATTAGAAACTCAGAGGTTGATTGGTTCACATGGTGTTTCGATTGCATTGGCAGTGCTTTTTGTTTTATCAAAAGCGTGTGGATTATTGCAGTGTGTTGCATGACAGTGTGCATGATGGTAGTAGCCTGCTCTTTTCATAAAAATCAGCTCATCGTCCATTATCCTTTTTTTTTTCTCTCCGAATTCCTTTCATAAACCACCATTCCATTTTTATTTTCGAACCATTTCTGATACCTCTAATCCGTCATATCTTTTCTTTTTTTCTTTTTCTATATTCTCTTCATTTCCATATTCTAAGAAATATTGTTTTTAAGCCAATTTCAAATATCCTTTTCAAGTTTCATTTATAATTACCTTTTTTTTATATAATAATCATTACCCAATTAACCATTTTTTCCAATTCATTCCAAAACATATTTCAAACTCATTTACTTTTTTTGTTATAATTCATTAACCAAAATTGTCATAAAAATACTTTGCCACCAGGCCCATGCCAAGGCCCATTAAGAAAAACTTAGTTTGACCTAGGTATAAAATGGAGAGATAGAAAAAAAGAGAAAGAGATTCTGCAGACAAAAAAGGCAAACGACGCCTCTACCACCAACACACACTCACGCAACACACTCCAAGATTTGCACACAGCAAAACCGAAAAAACTTCTTTTCCTCATCATCCTCACGCACTCTTTTCTTCTCTACTAACAACTTCAACAAACCACACCCTGTTTCATCAACATCTTCTATTTCTGCTCACACAGCAAAACAACACAAACCCGCGACAACATGCTTCCTTCTTCAATCCCACTCAACACCAACAGACCTTCAACGGATCAACACAACAACGGCAACACCAAAACAGCAAAGCAAAAACAAAAATCACTCATCTTCATCGAAAAAACCACATTCCATTCTCATCGCTCCCACCTTTCAGCAACACCTTCAAACAACAAACTTAAATCACTAACCTTCACCCATAATCCTTCCTGCAAAAAAGAAAAAACTCAGAATACACAAACAATTGATGAAACCCACAACAAATGAGAAACACTCGATAACATTCAGAAAAACAATTCTCACAATAACACAACCTACACCAAACTCTTCGCAAAACCGCAGCCCTCAACTCACCTTCATCTTCGTAACTCACCACCACCTTCTAACAGCAAATCAAACAAAAAACCACCATCGCCGAACTACTTTGTCGCCACTACTAAGAACCACAGCAAACCTAAAGCACATTCTCGCTGTAAATCCTGCGGTAATACACCGAATCACAACAGAAGAAAGAGACAGATTGAAAACAACAGTTCAGAGAGGGAAGCCGAAGCCTGTGCGAACTCAGTGACAAGAGTTTCGAATCCGTCGTGAGCCATCTTTGGCGATGAACAAAGAGAAAGTGGATCGACACCGTTGGGCTCCTCTGAACCGCTAACGTGATGAGTAGAGAGTGGAAAGCCGCCGCGATCCGTGACGAGACTGAGAAGTATACCGCGATGACGAGAGATTGACGGTGACTTTGGAAGGCGGGATTATCGCGAGCTGACAGAGGTTGACGTTTCGAGAGCGGCGGCGATGACTTTTCTTAACCTTTCCAGCGCCGGCGACGACGTTTCCACAGTGAAGATGTCGAACGATTGAATCGAAGAGGTGCTGGGATCGGGACACAGGCACGGAAGTCCTTGCGGAGTTTCTGATTGTGAAGCGTGTTTGATGACATTTCTTTTTGGACCACGACGGAGTTGATGAGAAGAACGGTGGAACTTTATTTCTGTGAAGCAAGATGAGACGAATATGTACGCCATGCGAGAGGGTTGATTCTTCCCTGTTGGCCGTTTGGTTGTTTTTTAGGTTTTTTGGTGATGCTGTGAAGGAAACCGTGACTGACTTATTCTATTCTTATTTCTTTAATTTTTTATTATAAAGTTTCTTTTATTGTTTTGTTGTTCTGTTGTTTTTAATATTGGCATGATAGTTTCTATAATGGATTGGTGGTTGGTGTTTAATCTGGACTCAGGCCCTTTTTCATTTCATTACTGCAACATTCCAGCGGTCCACACACCCTCCCCTTTCTACTTTCTCTTTGTCTTTTACTTATAATATGGTTGATTTAGTTTGTATCTAACTTTAATTTGATTTGAAGTTTTTTTTAGAATTTAATTTTAAAAGTAAGCATAGCTTATTTTAGTTTCAGTTAACTAATTTGGTTTAATTTAATTTTGGTTTTAATCTAATTATTCTCTAGTTGATTTCTTTTTTTTTTATTCAATTAAACTACATTTGATTTTCTTATTAGATCTTGATTTAGTGATAATTTTAATTGAATTTCTTCCTTGCTAGTTCTTATTTCTCTTATTCTCTGGTTAGCATTTCTTCCTTTGGTTTGGGTGATGATTTGGGATGATGAACACTTGAGGACTATTTTGATCGCTTGAAGTTTTTTCTAACAAATATTCTTGAGTGCTTATGCGCGAATTGAAGAGGCAACGGACCCTCTCCGTTAGGTAACGCTGAGGCCTGTTTTTTACTTATCGCATGCTGTTGCATCTGGAAGTCCTACTGGTGTAGGCTCTGTTTGTGCATTCCTTATCTTCATTCTTATTCATCTCCATATCGCATTCTCATCTTATTTCTCCTTATCTTATTTCTATTTCATCCAACTCATCCTATTTCATTCTTCATTCTTATTCATCTTAATTCTTCTTTCTCATCTTCTTCTTTTCGTTCTTAACTGGAGGTGTGCCTAGGCCACCATGGAGCTTCTCCTTTCATCTTTCTCTTCTTTCTTTCTTCTTTAGGATAGTGAGCCTCACAAACCTTAGGAACAACCAAGCATGACAATGATTAGGGTTTTGATTAGTTCCCCACTTAGATTTCACCTTTGTGTCTCATTGAGTCTTCTCTTCTCACCTCATAATCAGGGACTAAACCCTAAAGGCTTTAAGGCTTTGTGATTAAGCTTATGCCTGCATCCTTCTATTAGGATGGAGTGTATAACTTTAATCCTAAGTGTTAAACCCTTAATGTGTTTAAATCTCTTAATCAATTCACTTAATAATCATCAAGACATCACACTTGTAACTTGGTCCTTGCATTAGGGTTCTAATTCTTCCTTAATTGGTTAAGAAGGACTAACCCTAGTGTTAATGGACAAGTCCTCCTCAAGTTGTCTTACAAACCCTAAAAATCACTTCATCATCATATCACTAAATAAAATCCACTTAATCAAAGGCTTGTTTTGTCATGAGTTTAATCCCTAATCATGGATTAAGTTGAGGAGCTTTCCTCAGCTTAAACATTCTCATCTATTATCCTTCTATTAGGATGGTGTAATGAGTCTGTTTAATCCCTGATTATGGCTTAACCTCATTACTCAACACTAAACAAAAATAACAAAAACATCTAATTAATCACAAGTAGGTTAATGATCTTAATCCTACATCAAAGGTGTTTAAGTGTGAGAAGCTGACTTCACACTTAAGGTATTCTCATTACCCCTAATCAGAGGGAAGATGTGATGAGTTTACTAACCCATTGGTTTAGGCTTAAGCTCATTAACTTATGACAAACTTTCAAAAGCAATAAAAGACTGAAAATACAAAAAACAAACAATAATCGTCTCCTCCGGGATTCTTTTCTCATCTCATTCACTCACAAACGAGAACTCGCTTCTTCCGTCTAATGCAAGACAGTTAGCACCTGAGCCAGACAGGTCATACACTTGAGCATAGGCAAGCAAGCAGTTCACAAGTCAATTCATCTTTCAGTCTCTTTGGGTCGAACTACGGTGTTCTGACTTCCTCATTGCACGAGAGGATACGTAGGCATAACTTAACGGTTATCGAACAAAAGTCTCTGTATATTCCCCCTCCTTCCAGCTTCATTCCTTTTTTAGCCCCATGATCTTGAGCATCTTATTCCTTTTCTTACACTGACACTGTATATATCACACTTCACTTTTCTTTACACTGACACCTGTACATCCTTTTCCAGCTCTTTTGCACACAGATTGCACTGACACTACCCCTTTAAAACACAAATCTTTTAAGCGTGGATCCCGTCGAGTACGGCGGACAATCTAGGTGCTAATACCTTCCCAGGTTGTAACCAACCCCCTTTCTCAGTCTCTCTGGTTCGCAAACCGTCTTATCCATCTTTTTCTAGGTCTATGCAGCATTACCTTTCCTCCGGGATAAAAATGCCTAGCTGGCGACTCTTTTCATCTCCAGTGAGTCCACTGCTGTGTGTTCTCACTGTCCCTCTCGCCGACCGTTCGCGTCTGTACCTTTATTTGGGCCGGTCCCATCTATCGGGAGCGACAGCTTGGCGACTCTGCTGGGGACCCTTATACTGCAACCAGGGCTTCTGGTTCTTTTTGTGGGTTCCTCCTAGCGCTTGATTGATTTGTGTTTACTGGGGTGTTATGTGCTATTTGTGTTTGTATATTTATTTTGTTTATTGCCTTATGTACAGTTGTTTTACTGCTTTCTTTATAGCTTTATATACATCATACTGTCATACTATTCTGGCTGGATCTGTTGTTTTTGCTTTGGTGGGTGGGTGTTCTATTGAGAGTTGAGGTCCTACACCTGGGACCTGAGTGACACCTAGGCTAGAGTGGTTCATATTCTTTCCCATTCCATCTCGGTCTGGTGCGGGAATATGGAACACGGTTCAGATATGGGTTTCTTCTTGAGAACTCTGTGTTGCAGATTTCCTGCAATGCTAGGGCTATCTGGGAAGCCTGCTAAGTCTGGATGACCTTTATTATGACCTTTTAGAAACTGAGGAGAATTAGAGGAGGATTTTTTATGGTTATTGTAAACACTGTACCTCCGGGTTAGAAGTGTTTACACTTCTCATAACTGATCCAAGTCTGAGGATCCTTGTTCTAGAACACTACCTGTGAGGGGGTTGGGCTGTTTATAGGTTTGCAGGAACCCTTGACCTCAACATACCCTCATTACCAGTACAAATTGTTTGATCTGGTCACTATGATCCTGAAGTTATTGACCGCTGGTTTTCAGTTACTATTTCGGGTTACTATACAGAGATCTTGTGGTTACAGACACTTGATTCTTGGCGGCATTCCAGATTCCAGGCAGTTTCCAGCTGTGATCCCATGTCTTTGCATCTTTTGCATCATCATATTGCATTTTGCATTTGCATCTGCATTGCATTTTCCTCCTCCAGAGAGCTCATCCTTCCTCTTTTGTCCATGACCAGCCAGCTGATTTCCCGGTACTCAGTTTGAACAAGTGGTAACAGTTAGAAGACGACAGAGTGTGTGAAGCTAGACTGAACAGTGTCAAGAGTTAAGAAGGGTCAGTTTGAAAGCCGTCAGTAGCTATGTCAGAGAACAACCGTCAGAATGTTGAGTTTCCACCTGGTTTCACTTCAATGACCAATCCGTTGTATGGTCTTTCTCCTGATGAAGATCTTCCACAAGTGAACTGCCTTACTCAAGCTCAGCCTGCACAGACCCCGATCGTAAATCAGAATGTCCCTGAACCATCTGCTGTCCGAGGTGGACCTTCATCTTCTTCTGATTCAACAGATTATCAGAGTTTTTCCTTCCCTATGCCAGACTTCCAAGGGGGAATCCCTCTTGTGAAAACCAAGGATCCACGAGTTATTGGTCCTGCTGAAAGATTTCGTGTGTTGGACGAGCGACTCAAAGCCTTAGCGGATCCTGATGCCTTCGGTTTTGATGCTCTAACCCTGTGTTTGGTGCCTGGTCTTGTCATTCCTCCAGATTTCAAAACTCCGAAGTTTGAGAAATACACTGGTGTCAGTTGCCCGAAGCGTCATTTGGTGATGTTCTGTAGAAAAATGACTTCTCATGCCTGCAATGATAAGTTGATGATTCACTATTTTCAGGACAGTTTAAGTGGGGCATCTTTAAGTTGGTACATGGATTTGGAAAGCAGTCATATCCGATCTTGGAATGATTTATCCAGAGCTTTCGTAAAGCAATACCAGTACAATATGGACGTGGCGCCCAATCGCACGCACTTGCAGAGCCTATCCCAGAGGAGTGGTGAATCTTTCAGAGAATATGCACAGCGGTGGAGAGAATTGGCAGCCCAAGTGCAACCACCACTTTCAGACAGAGAATTAATTGACCTGTTCGTGGGCACCTTGCAGGGTCCATACTTGGAAAGAATGAGTAGCATTGGGATGACAAGCTTCTCTGATTTGATGATAGTTGGAGTACGCATTGAGAGCCTGCTCAAAAGTGGAAAGATCCAGGACTTTTCGAATATTCCAGCTAGTGAAAGTGAATCTGTTGTTAGCTCCCAAGAGGAAGAATGGGATGACGTCAGTGCAGTCATGGCAAATGTCGAATGTTCTAGAACAACATCTTCTCAGAGATCATCTGCTCCTGAATCTGATTACTCTTACGGGCATTCGGCAATGCTCAGAGCACCGTGTCAGAAACTCCTCCTCGTCCAAATCTGCAATCTCATGGTCGAAGACCTCAGAATCAACTTCAGAGCTAGCCTAGGCCTCGTAACAATCTGGAAAGAAGGATTGCTCCTCTTCATCCAGTCCCCATAGCGTACAGTGAACTCTTGCCACATCTAGTTCAGAGCTCTTTGGTGTTTCCTAAGCCTCTCAAGCCGTTACCAGGGCCATACCCTCCAGGGTATAATCCTCATGAGCAGTGCGGGTATCTGTTGCACCCCAAAATTTGCCCTCACAATACAAGACTTTGTGTTCTAAGAAGGTTCACAAGGTTCACAAGTTTCCCAACACTTACAAGACCTTTCATGAGGTTCATGAAGTCTACAAGTTACTTTATGAAGGTTCACAAGGTTCACAAGTTCCACAATACTTTCAATACCTTTCTTGAGGTTCATGAAGTCTACAAGTCACTTCTTGAAGGTTCACAAGGTTCACAAGCTTCTCAACATTTACAAGACCTTTCATGAGGTTCATGAAGTCTACAAGTTACTTCTTGAAGGTTCACAAGGTTCACAAGATTCACAATGTTTACATAACCTTTCATGAGGTTCATGAAGTCTACAAGTCACTTCATGAAGGTTCACAAGGTTCACAAGATTCACAATGCTTTCAAAGCCTTCCTGAGGTTCATGAGGTCTACAAAGTCACTTTATGAGGTTCACAAGGTTCACAAGCTTCACAATACCTCCCATGAGTATCACAAGACATTTTATGATGGTTCACAAGGTCCACAAGGTTCACAATTGGTCAAAAGAGTTGACAATCCCCTCAGACAATGCACCTCCTAAGCAGTGCATCCAAAACTAGGGTTTTGACTTTAATCAGGCTAAATGAATTTCCAAGGCTTCAAGTGAGCTTCATAACATCTTATATGTGTGTAAGAACCCCCATGACAAGTTTCAAGACTTTTCTCAGAAGTTTGCTCAGTCAAATGATCAGATAAGTCAAAATCAGTCAATGCAGTCAAAAAGTCAAACTGAGGTCAACTGTGGTCAAACCAAAGTCAAACTTCATGATTTTTTGCCAACATCAAGTATATGAAGTAAAATTCATCATTTGATCAAGGGTTGATCATGATTCATCAAGGAGATTCCAGATCATCAAGAATCAGGAGTTTCTAAATTAGGGTTTCCTCAGTAAAAGTCAACTGAACTTTGACCAGCCATAACTTTCACATGCTTCATCATCAAGTCTCCACTCAAATCTCATTTTGAAGGAAATTGAATTCTCTACAACTTTGATCTTGCAAGTTAAGCCCAAAAATGCTTCATTTGGAAGATATGAGCTAAGACATTATAGGTCATTTCAAAAGTCAACAAAAAGTCAACAACTTCAAAAGGGCATAACTTGAGATTGGTAAATGATATGGACATGAAACCAATGGGGTTTTTTAGAGGACTCTTCAAGCTTTCCAAAATGTCCAAGAACACCCTCATACCTTTAAAATTGAGGGAGATGTGCCCTTGCAAAGTTGGGAAATTTTGTGATGGTTTATGATGAAAATGGAGGTTTAAAACCAATTCTTTTCAAATGGGCTTGTCAAATTATGATCCAACCCATACACTATCATCATGCACGACCCAAATGACTAAAATTCAGAATTTTTATTATTTTGTTTTTATTTATTTTGATTTAAATCATTAAAAATCATTTTAAATAAAAATAAAATATGAAAATAAGAGATTTTATGTGGATTAGGCTTCTAGAAAGTCTTAATTGATGATTTGAATTGAAAGGGAAGGAAATCATGAGATTGGTACAAAAATAGCAAGCCTTCATGAACAAATATTTGAATTTTAAACCATGATCTTTTTCAATCTTCAAATATCAAAATCTCCACACAACAATTCAATTTTCTTAACCTAATTCATTCACATATAAGTACTAAACTCATTGCCCTTGCCCATTCACGATTTCCAGCAGCCAAAGAGTAAGTTCACTTCTTCAAAAAATCACAAAAAATTTCAAATTCGGATTCCTCTCTTAAGGGCAGGAAAAGGTATTGTGAAGACATGGAGATGTTCCTTGAACCTTCTTGAAGCAAACTCAATCATCCATTGCATCAAAACCATACAATATCATGTTAGCCGAATCAATTTTACTCTCCAAAATTATGTTTTTCGATTTCATATATCTAACCAATATTAATTGATTTTGGTGTTTGATTTGTGTTAGTTAGGACCTAGGGATACTTTCTGGATCATTTGATTAGAGGTTTAGGGCCTGAAGCTTAAAACGCCATTATTAGGGTTTTGGAGCTCGAATTGGGATCCTGTGATTTAACAAATATAAATGAATTGTGATAACATGATAACACTGTAAATGATGTGGTGATTACATTAGTGGTTTCAATTTGACAAAACTGTACAGGTATCATGATCGTTGACATAAACCTAGGAAACCCTGTAAAACTAAATTCGCAGGTAGCTTTGTAAGAAAAATTGCAACTGATTTCGCAGGTAAATTGGAGAAGATGAAGCTGCCTCCCGCGCGTTTTGAATTCAAATAATTCGTATTATATTTTATCAATTAGTTGTTGTTTTAAATCACAACAGCTATGTTGTCCCAGTGGATGGAGGCATGCATATACGCTGGTTTGGTCTGGGGTTCGATTCCCCGTTTGTGGCATTTTGTTTGTTTATTTTGTTTATTTCACAGGTTTAATATATAATCAATTATAGTCACCATACTATCAGATGGGCTCTTCCAGCCGGGTGGTGATGCGTGCGCTTGTGAGTGTAAAGGTCCTGGGTTCAATTCCCACCCCAGGCCTTTTTTTTTTGCTTTCTTTTATTTTTCTGATTTTTTCCAGGTGATGAACAAAACGAATTGAAGCTCTTTCCTTATCACCCACGCATGGTTGGTCTAGTGGAAGGTTTTGATGCTTGCAGGCAGAGTGACCTGGGTTCAAACCCAGCCAAGGTAAGTTCTCATTTTTACCACTTTTTTTTCTATTTTAATTTCTTTAGTTAATTAGTTTAATTGTTTCTTATTCTTAATAAAAAATAAATTATGTATTATATATATATGTTCAAATATCTAAAATAATATTTTATTCTCAAAAATTCTAAACTTTTATTTATTTTTCTAAAATTCAATAATTATTTTCTTATTTATATATGTAAATATAATATATGCAAATAATTTTGTATAGTTAAATTAGAAACCCTAAAAATATTTTTCTAAACAAAACCCTAATTTTGTGAAAACCTAATTTTATTTTCTAAATAATTTTTACTTTCTAATTCTTTATATAATTATAATATATATATTTATTTAATATAATTTTTGTAAATATTAATAAAAATTAAATTTTATAAATATGATTAATTTTGTGAATATGATATTTAAAACTTATTTTCTTCATATAATGTGTAAATATTTTTTAATAAATAAATGTTAATATATGTTTAGAAATGATTAAATTTGTAATAATTAAAATTTATAATTATATTATGTTTAAAAAATTTTATTTAATTATTCTTATTTCTAAATAAATGTTATATATTAAAATTAAATTTTGTGTTTATTATTCTAATCATGTCATTATAATATTTTTTATTTAATCCTATTTATTTTAATTATTATTTTTGCTTCATTAACCTTATATATTTCATTATTATTATTATTTCACTAACTTTATTTATTTTTATTATTTACTTACTTTACTTATTATTTCTAACTTTTGATTATTATTTCACTAATATTATTTAATTTTTCATTATTATTTTAACTAACCCTATTTTTTTTTTTTTTTATTATTGCTAACCCATATCTATTTATTTATTGCTTATTTATTATTTTTGCTTATTATTTATATTTTGCTATTTATTTTTAATTTGCTTATTATTATAATTATGTAATTGCTTCTTGGTGTAATTTTGTAAATATTTAAATATTTAATTTTTATGCTATGGTTAGTAATTTAGGGAGTGCAAATATGTATTCTATTTAAAATTTAACTTAGATCATTTTTAATTAAAGATAAATAATATTGAACACTCACACACGTAAGTCGATTTTTAATTGCCATCTCACCTTTCTAAGGCTATCCCTCAAGTTGCCTAAATCATAAGGTCAAGTGGGGTGTATAAAGCAAGTCCCTTAAAAGAAAAATCATCAAGTCCCTAATGGTTGCCTTTACAAATCAAGTCCCTTCGAATAATGATGATAGTCCCTCCTATATGCTTAATACACCCCACAGTTGCCTTCATAAAAACAGATGTCCCTCATATGTCCCTTACATCCAAGGTAATGACTACCTATTCCTTAATAATAGGGATAGTCTTACCACTTAAAGGATAAAGAACAGAAAAGACTTAAACTTTAGGGTAGGTTCCTCTTATGTACTTGCTCACTTCATTTCAAATTTTCAAACACTTAACAATTTCAAACAAATTTTCAAAAAACAAGTTTTTACGCATCCGTACATGGATCATTATCAACTATTATGAAAATTTTTCTATTCACACACTACACTTTCAAAAACAATTCAAAGTGAGCTAAGTAACTAAGAGCCCATGGATAACCATGGATGTAAAGGGTGCTAACACCTTCCCTTTACATAACCTACCCCCCGGACCCAAAAATATCTCTTAAGGTCTTTCCTGTTCTTTTATACCCTTTCCTTTTGGATAAAATAAAAGTCGGTGGCGACTCTTGCTATCCGCAACATAACATAAAGTCAGTTCTCCCACCGTGTTACAGAACTGGCGACTCTGCTGGGGATTTAAATTTAAGAGGGGTACCCTTAGGAATTAAGATCACTTTAAATTGTTTGCCTTGTTTGATTTATACTTATCTTGTTGGGTGCTCTTATGTGTGAAAGATCCTAACCCGGATCTAGTGTACCTTAGGTAAATGGCAATAGACCAAGGAAACTGTACGACGTATATCGATATGGTTGATCTGGTGGCCATAGTTAGTGTGACTTCTTGGTTGGTGCTTATGTTCCTTAAGTCAAGTTGAGGATAATATGAGGCTGCCATATGTTGTCAATGCACTAACTAACTTTTAGAACCCTAGTTATCCCATCTTGGCCTTTAGAAAGTAGTGAGGTAACCGGCTTTGGTGCAGACTGAAGTTGGTTGACACTCGATACTACGCTCATTGAGATTCTAAACTTGGAGGGTTTTGGTTGGCAAGTAAGTTGCCTTCTGAACAACCACCCTTGTGAAGGATCAATGATATTGAGATCCCTTAGAACCTGGTTACTTTTGAGGGTATGCTTTCAGAGTAGAACCTGTTGACGATGTACAAGCATTGCTTCAATTCCCAAACACCGGAGATATAAGGGAGATAAACCCTCGTCAACCCCTTTGAGCCTTGAAGTAGGAGTTTCTTTTCTAAACGAAAAAACCCTCACATACAACCCGGGGCAGGGTAGTTATCAGTTAATTTGACCGAGCGTTCAAATTTCCAAAGGAATGTGCATCTGAGGATCCATTACCTTTATTCATTACACCTCAAGAGGTCAAGGGACGTGAAACCACAATGGTTATCCCTCACCAACAAAGGAATGAGGCAGTCAACCCTTTCAGCAAGTCATGAAAAGCCAGTGTCACACGATTTGTTCAACAAAAATCAAAGAAAAAAAGAAATAAAGCCCGCTAAGTCGAAAAAATGTGTGAAAACATATGGCTTAGGCAAAAGTTAGGGCATCCCGCTGGACTTCAAAATCGAAAAATTCAAAAAAAAAAGAGAACCAGTCCAGGCAAAAGTTAGGGAGTAAAAAAAAATGATAAAATGAAAGAGGATCTTCCATGAGAACAAAGTCGTGTGACCAGACACAAAGTCAGAATGGGTGACTGTTACTCCAAGAGACCTCATTGGTGCGTAAACCGTCAACGTCATTGGCTCCTCAATCATTACAAAACCCTTGTGAGAAGCGAGCACTTAAGTCGAATTAGCTGAACATAGGACTGGAGAACATCAAGTAGAATGGGTGGGCACAGATAAACTTTGAGCCATAAATCCTTCTTTCTAAAACCGTGAACCAGACCACGTTATAACCCTTGAAAGTCCTAATTGAATCAGGTTCAATTCTGAAAGCATACTACGACAAGGTTGCGTAAACTGACTCCTAAAGGTTTGCTAATTCAGCACTACGATTGGACTAATCGTCCATTCGTCACACACTGTCACAACATTCAAATAAATAAATTTTCAAAAACTTGCATGTGTACTGCATTAAAATTACCATTTGAAAATGAATAGTTTTAATTGCAAGTCAGCCTGTGTCATCAGGAAAGTTCCTACAAAGAGCAATCGCGAGGGAACTTGATTATTCAACAATGATGACCAGAATCAAGCGCATCTTGTCAGCCTATGAATCAGGGGCACGTTATCCAGTGGCTTTGTCGACCAAGGTATCCGTCAGGGTAAAGAGAGTTCCCAAGCATCAGTTGATCGAGGAACGTCATTCAAAGTCAGTTGATCAGAGCTGAATCTGCCAAACAGGGGCAGGCCACCCGCAATTTCTGTTGTCCAAGGATGAAATCTTCCAATGCTCAGTCAGAATGAGTCAAGTCGCTCCCACGCTCATACCGGGGCAGAGTGATTCCAGAGCTCACTAAGTGCAACTCTCCTCGAGAGGACATCCAAGTCCGCCATGCCAAGAATTGGATAATTAGCGATAGTCTGTTCAGAGACTCGCCCAACAGGGGCAAATTTTAGCTACACAGAGCAATTTGTATCAGTAATCTCCGAGTTCAAGACGAGTGTCGGGAAATCATGCTACCCACCGTCGCCTTTGTCACCCTTCTCAACCAGAAGCCTTGTCACCTATGACTTTTTTCCCCATCCTCGGGAGTTTTTCTAGCTTTTCATAATCATTGCATAAATCATTTGCATACGTTATTCATGTCGCATATAGAGCATATGCATCATAATTGCATTGGGCATAATTCCCCGTAACATCAATCTCACACCCAGGGCCCCGTAACCCCAGCTTACAAATCAATCCAAAGTCCAGTTCTCGTCTGGTAAAACTTTTCAAAGTCCAGTTCTCGTCTGGCAAACCTTTTCAAAGTCCAGTTCTCGTCTGGCAAACCAATCCAAAGTCCAATTCTCGTCTGGCGAACCAATTTCAAATACCAGTTCTCGTCTGGTAGGCGAACCTTTTACCAGTTCTCGTCTGGTCACCCTTTTCATTTTACCTGTTGAACGCTAGTTCTCGTCTGGTATTCATTCTTTTTCAGAGTCAATTCTCGTTTGACAATGAACCCCAAGGAGTCAGTTCTCGTCTGACGACTTATTCTTTGCCCATCAGTTCTCGTCTGTTGGCATACCTTTAATAAATCAGTTCTCGTCTGGTAATTCGCCTTCAAAAGTCCAATTGCTTGGCAACCAAAAAAAATATATCTATCAACCTGGCCCTAGCGCCCAACCATCCTTGTTTCATATCTTTGGTTATGAGCATATGTCTGCATTGTACATCATTTGCATTGCATCTTCATACCGCATGGTTTCTGTTTTAGCTCTGATGTGGGGCAAGAATCGTTTCAAGACGTAATCTGGGGCAGTTATCTCAAGACTTGTTGAATTTCTGCGAGAGTTTGAAGACACTGGGGCAATTCTGGATGCCAAGTCTTCTGTAAAATCCTCTGAAGACGATCAGTAATGGATGATGCAGTATGGTATAATTAAGGAGTTAAGGGAATGATAGTTCACTCAGGATGATCAGTAATGCTTTTGTTAAGCTCAGAAGTTTGAAGCACTGTGTTAACTCTCAGGGAATGTCTGGTATCTATTTTACCAGTAGGGCATTGGAAGTTTATTTCTTCCCCGAGCATAAAGATCTTCTTTCAGCCGACAAGATTCCCTCAGAGGAGTTGGTTATTCGCATTCAGTCAAAGCCAATTTTCATTGGCATATCTTCCCAGCACAGTCGTCGCGCTATACATGAGGATTAATTTGGCTTATTTCGATCTTTAATTCTCCAGCAAAGTCTCTCCTCAGCAGAGCATTGCCAAATCTTTTTCTCAACCATGAAGGTTGACATCCCCAGCTGAGTTGGAACAGACGATATCCCCAGCAGTACTTCAAGGCTAATTGAATCGTTCTCATCCCCAAGTGGACTTATCTTTCCACAGCGAAGTTTTCCCAACAGGAAGCTGAAGGCCTTGCTTCCCCACAAAGTTAGAATTATCAGAATTCCCTCCTCAGCAGGATTGTGTGATCGAAGCATCTTCCCTAGCCAAGTCTAAAGATGATCTTTCCCCATAGAGTCATCGGGATTCTCATTTCCAAGGGATTTCCCCAGCAGAGCAAGAAGAAATTCTCCCCAGTGGAGTCAGAGCAGGATGATCAGATCCTCAGCAGATGTTCAAAACGAAGAATACCTCACGCAGAGTCGTCTTTCCTCCAGTGAAAACCTCTCCAACAAGCATCAGGTTGCCAACACTTCGTTCCCATCAGAGTTAAAAGCTTTCAACCCGTCAGCAGTATACAGAATGCTTCCCAGATTCCCCAGCGGAGAGTTAAAGCTAAAACAGTTGCCTCACATTCACAAACATCAGTATATACTCCTTGTGGCACCCGTCCGTGTCATATCCCCAGCAGAAAGCCAAAGCGTCCCCTTTGCACTCACAGATACTTGTATATATATAACTTTCTTGACACTCGTCCGTGTCACTTTCCCCAGCATAAGTAACCTTAAGCACTCTGTATATCATATATTTGTTCATACTATACTTTTCTTCTTTTGATACTCGTCCGTGTCATTCTCCCCAGCAAGTTAAACACTCAAATATACACCATTCATACTCATCTATACACCAATTACTTATACAGATACTCGTCCGTATATAGCACTTATATCCCCGCAGATTCGACACTCGTCCGTGTTCTTTGTTAACCAGCTGCTACTCGTCCGTACCATCATCTCAGAACATGCGTCAAGCGTTTGGTTCTGCCTGATACCCGTCCGTATCATAGTCTTAAGGATGCTCGTCCACATCTTTAATCTATACGCAAACATCTAAACACTTATACCTTTTATTTCTTGGATATAAACACTCGTTCGTGTTTACTATTCCCCTGTAGATCGCCCGCAAAGCAAAATTTCCTTCCTATCCGACATTCGTCCTATGTCGTGATATTTAGCAGTTGTCCCCTGCTAGGTGGTCGTCCTCCGCCTCTTGATGATCGTCCTTCATCATTTTATCCAATGGCCGTCTCCATTGTTGATCTTTGGTTATCTGACATTCGTCCTATGTCAAGATAAACCTCGAGAGCAGCCGTCCCCTGCTAGGTGGTCGTCCTCCACCTCTTGATGATCGTCCTTCATCATGCTCGTCCGATGGCCGTCCCCATCGTTGATCTTTCCTATCCGACATGCGTCCTATGCCGTGATATTTGGCAGTCGTACCCTGCCAGGTGGTCGTCCCCCACCTTAGATGACCGTCCCTCATCTTAACCCTTTCAGAGCAGCCGTCCCCTTCTAGGTGATCGTCCTTCACCTTTGATGACCGTCCCTCATCACTATTTCATTTATTCTTTAACCCGATGGCCGTCCCCGTCGTGGTCCCTTTTCCTTTTCCTGATGATCGTCCTTCATCAGTTTAGCCCGATGGCCGTCCCCATCGTTTGTTTACATTACTTTATGAACCTGATGGCCGTCCCCATCATTTGTTCATTAATCCCCAGAGAATTTTACAGCTTTATCTTGATGGCCGTCCCCATCATGGTCCCTTTTATCCCCAGCATGTCGGTCGTCCCCGTCATTGCTTTATTTTCCGCACTTTTCCCAGCATGTCGGTCGTCCCCGTCATTGCTCTTTACCCAGCAGTCGTCCTCTGCTCGACGGTCGTCCTCCGTCGCCTATGCTTTACAATATACTTTATTTTCCTTTACAATCTATATCCCTTTTCTTCTTCATTCTGTGAGTGCAAATTTTGGACTGTCTTTGGTATTCAACCACAAGTTATCTTGTTTGCCTGTTAAGCCGTTGCTTACATCCTGCACAGCTAACTCATGATTGAATAGGGGCAGCTGTAGACACCCCAAATTTGCCCTCTGGCTTATGTATCTTTTTCTGCTTCTCGTTTGCATATCATACACATTTTGCATACCATTTGCATAAGCTCAAAAGACATGGGATCAATGTCATTTGAAGAATTAAGGGCCTCACGCATTATTTGCAGATTATCAGAGAATTCAAAGTCTCAGCTATGCATCCATTAGTGGCATCATCTTCTCTTTTCTCCTGTCACTAATTAGGGTTTATTTCCCTAGTTTGGTAATATTTGAGGATCTCACGTCTGAGGACTATGCATCGATTCTTCTGGTCCATCATCAGGATATTTTCCTTTTCATCAATTTATGAGGCTATTCATCTTTCTCAAACATTTCAAGAGTCATGATTTCAGGAGATTTCTTCATCTTTGAGTTGTCTGTTTTAGTGAACTATTTCTCAAGAGATGTGTATTCACAGTCAAGTTGTGTGGTGTGATCATCAAGTTGTGGTCCATAAGAGGTTTTGGGCCAGTTTGTCTATCCATTCGTTCATGGTGTACAATTGTGGATTTATTTTCCCAAGAGAATGATCCGTTTGATTTTGAAAATATTAAGGGTTCATTGGATTAGAAACTCAGAGGTTGATTGGTTCACATGGTGTTTCGATTGCATTGGCAGTGCTTTTTGTTTTATCAAAAGCGTGTGGATTATTGCAGTGTGTTGCATGACAGTGTGCATGATGGTAGTAGCCTGCTCTTTTCATAAAAATCAGCTCATCGTCCATTATCCTTTTTTTTTTCTCTCTCCGAATTCCTTTCATAAACCACCATTCCATTTTTATTTTCGAACCATTTCTGATACCTCTAATCCGTCATATCTTTTCTTTTTTTCTTTTTCTATATTCTCTTCATTTCCATATTCTAAGACATATTGTTTTTAAGCCAATTTCAAATATCCTTTTCAAGTTTCATTTATAATTACCTTTTTTTTATATAATAATCATTACCCAATTAACCATTTTTTCCAATTCATTCCAAAACATATTTCAAACTCATTTACTTTTTTTGTTATAATTCATTAACCAAAATTGTCATAAAAATACATTGCCACCAGGCCCATGCCAAGGCCCATTAAGAAAAACTTAGTTTGACCTAGGTATAAAATGGAGAGATAGAAAAAAAGAGAAAGAGATTCTGCAGACAAAAAAGGCAAACGGCGCCTCTACCACCAACACACACTCACGCAACACACTCCAAGATTTGCACACAGCAAAACCGAAAAAACTTCTTTTCCTCATCATCCTCACGCACTCTTTTCTTCTCTACTAACAACTTCAACAAACCACACCCTGTTTCATCAACATCTTCTATTTCTGCTCACACAGCAAAACAACACAAACCCGCGACAACATGCTTCCTTCTTCAATTCCACTCAACACCAACAGACCTTCAACGCATCAACACAACAACGGCAACACCAAAACAGCAAAGCAAAAACAAAAATCACTCTTCTTCATCGAAAAAACCACATTCCATTCTCATCGCTCCCACCTTTCAGCAACACCTTCAAACAACAAACTTACATCACTAACCTTCACCCATAATCCTTCCTGCAAAAAAGAAAAAACTCAGAATACATAAACAATTGATGAAACCCACAACAAATGAGAAACACTCGATAACATTCAGAAAAACAATTCTCACAATAACACAACCTACACCAAACTCTTCGCAAAACCGCAACCCTCAACTCACCTTCATCTTCGTAACTCACCACCACCTTCTAACAGCAAATCAAACAAAAAACCACCATCGCCGAACTACTTTGTCGCCACTACTAAGAACCACAGCAAACCTAAAGCAACTTCTCGCTGTAAATCCTGCGGTAATACACCGAATCACAACAGAAGAAAGAGACGGATTGAAAACAACAGTTCAGAGAGGGAAGCCGAAGCCTGTGCGAACTCAGTGACAAGAGTTTCGAATCCGTCGTGAGCCATCTTTGGCGATGAACAAAGAGAAAGTGGATCGACACCGTTGGGCTCCTCTGAACCGCTAACGTGATGAGTAGAGAGTGGAAAGCCGCCGCGATCCGTGACGAGACTGAGAAGTATACCGCGATGACGAGAGATTGACGGTGACTTTGGAAGGCGGGATTATCGCGAGCTGACAGAGGTTGACGTTTCGAGAGCGGCGGCGATGACTTTTCTTAACCTTTCCAGCGCCGGCGACGACTTTTCCACAGTGAAGATGTCGAACGATTGAATCGAAGAGGTGCTGGGATCGGGACACAGGCACGGAAGTCCTTGCGGAGTTTCTGATTGTGAAGCGTGTTTGATGACATTTCTTTTTGGACCACGACGGAGTTGATGAGAAGAACGGTGGAACTTTATTTCTGTGAAGCAAGATGAGACGAATATGTACGCCATGCGAGAGGGTTGATTCTTCCCTGTTGGTCGTTTGGTTGTTTTTTAGGTTTTTTGGTGATGCTGTGAAGGAAACCGTGACTGACTTATTCTATTCTTATTTCTTTAATTTTTTATTATAAAGTTTCTTTTATTGTTTTGTTGTTCTGTTGTTTTTAATATTGGCATGATAGTTTCTATAATTGATTGGTGGTTGGTGTTTAATCTGGACTCAGGCCCTTTTTCATTTCATTACTGCAACATTCCAGCGGTCCACACACCCTCCCCTTTCTACTTTCTCTTTGTCTTTTACTTATAATATGGTTGATTTAGTTTGTATCTAACTTTAATTTGATTTGAAGTTTTTTTTAGAATTTAATTTTAAAAGTAAGCATAGCTTATTTTAGTTTCAGTTAACTAATTTTGTTTAATTTAATTTTGGTTTTAATCTAATTATTCTCTAGTTGATTTCGTTTTTTTTATTCAATTAAACTACATTTGATTTTCTTATTAGATCTTGATTTAGTGATAATTTTAATTGAATTTCTTCCTTGCTAGTTCTTATTTCTCTTATTCTCTGGTTAGCATTTCTTCCTTTGGTTTGGGTGATGATTTGGGATGATGAACACTTGAGGACTATTTTGATCGCTTGAAGTTTTTTCTAACAAATATTCTTGAGTGCTTATGCGCGAATTGAAGAGGCAACGGACCCTCTCCGTTAGGTAACGCTGAGGCCTGTTTTTTACTTATCGCATGCTGTTGCATCTGGAAGTCCTACTGGTGTAGGCTCTGTTTGTGCATTCCTTATCTTCATTCTTATTCATCTCCATATCGCATTCTCATCTTATTTCTCCTTATCTTATTTCTATTTCATCCAACTCATCCTATTTCATTCTTCATTCTTATTCATCTTAATTCTTCTTTCTCATCTTCTTCTTTTCGTTCTTAACTGGAGGTGTGCCTAGGCCACCATGGAGCTTCTCCTTTCATCTTTCTCTTCTTTCTTTCTTCTTTAGGATAGTGAGCCTCACAAACCTTAGGAACAACCAAGCATGACAATGATTAGGGTTTTGATTAGTTCCCCACTTAGATTTCACCTTTGTGTCTCATTGAGTCTTCTCTTCTCACCTCATAATCAGGGACTAAACCCTAAAGGCTTTAAGGCTTTGTGATTAAGCTTATGCCTGCATCCTTCTATTAGGATGGAGTGTATAACTTTAATCCTAAGTGTTAAACCCTTAATGTGTTTAAATCTCTTAATCAATTCACTTAATAATCATCAAGACATCACACTTGTAACTTGGGCCTTGCATTAGGGTTCTAATTCTTCCTTAATTGGTTAAGAAGGACTAACCCTAGTGTTAATGCTATTATTTTATGATTGGCATTATGTTTGGTAAAACTAATATGGATGGAAAATGTTGAATAAGAAGTTCCATATTAACATGGTATAGACTCTGGAAGAACATGTCAAACATGATGTCCTGACATGGTGGCACAGATAAATGTGGAAGTTGTCAAAGAAGATGTTGAATTCAGTTCAGAATGTCCTATCAGATGTTGGGACATTATCAAACAGAGTAGAAGAACTTAATTCAGGATGTCCCAACAGATGTTGTCATATGTTACAGTCAGATGTTGAAACATCTTCAAATGTCATGACAGAATTACTCTCATATGTTACAGACAGATGTCAAAGAAGATGTTGAAACATCTGCAAATGTCATGACAGAATTACTGTCATATGCTACAGACAGATGTCAAAGAAGATGTTGAAACATCTGCAAATGTCATGACAGATGTCAAAGAGAATGTTGAAACATCTGCAACTGTCATGACAACATTACTGTCATATGTTACATATAGATATCAAACAAGAAGTGTTGAACTTAGTTCAGGATGTCACACCAGATGTTGTGACACTGTCAAACAGAGTAACAGTTAATGAACTTAAGTCAAGATATCAGGATGTCACACCAGATGTTAGGACATTGTATCAGTTAATGGAATAAGTTCAGTTTACAGGATGTCACATCAGATGTTAGGACATTGTATCAGTAAATGAAGTAAGTTCAGTTTTTCAGGATGTCCCAACAGATGTTGAGACATCTCAGACCTGTTACCAGAATTAATTAATGCATAACAGAACTGAGTAAATTCAGGGGAATCTATCTGGAATTAATTATGGATGGACAAAAACAGAACAAGGCGCATCTATAGGGAGAGTTGTTATGAAACTTCAGCATAATCAGATGAACTAAATCACCTAGAATCTAGGAAGTAACAAACCCTAATTCAAGGTGATGACATTGGATTTATCAGATCTGAATTATGCAGAATATTCTGGAGATATTATGCAATCATATGTGGTGCTGATCTAGAAGATCTTAAAGACTCAATTTAAATTGAAGACAAATATTGAAAAATATAGGTTTCTATATTTTAGGAGTTGAAGATCTTTTGGAATATTTGTAGCAGATATTTCTGCATATTTGTAGCAGATATTTCTGCATATTTGTAGCAGCTATTGTTGTGATTGTTTAGGCCCAAATCCAGTTGGGAATAGGTTATAAAAGAAACCTTGTAACCTAGTTTAGGATCAACCCAATCAACCGAAAATGTAAACATTATTAGGGTTGTGTCCTTGTGTCAGCCGTGCATAACAAGTAACTCTATTGTGGCTGTTTCACTTGTGATTCTCGAAGCTTGTAAGCAAGAGAAGTTGTGTGACTTGATTGAAACTGTGAAGTAAGATCAAGCTGTTTTGTTTGAAGTATGACTTCAATTTTATTAAACTTGTAAACAAGATCACTGTGTGATTGAGAGGGAGTGAGTAGGGTACTCTTATCTAAGTTGTGTCTTAGGTAGAAATTGCATTGGGTAGTTATTAAGTGATAGATTAAACAGGGTGGTTTAAGTCTAGAATTAATATTACTTATAGTGGATTTCCTCCTGGCTTGGTAGCCTCCAGATGTAAGTGTGGTTATACACTGAACTGGGTTAACAATTCTGCTGTGTTCTTTATATCTTTTATGTTTTATGCAGAACCTGAACTGAATGTCCTATCAGATGTCCCAACATCCTGAAGCATGTTTGACTCTGATATATCAGAATTATTTAAGTACTGATATGTATGCCTTACCATGTTTATAAGTAACAGATAAGATGTCTCAACATCATATTAGACATCTGAGTCTGTCATACCAGAATTTTAATTGGTATCAGAGCAGGCATCCTGGTCTGTTTCTGGATGAGATCTAAGGGGGATACTTTCTGGTTCATGGTAAAGGAAGAAGGATGATATAATGAAAAGCTGTTGGAACTTGAGAGGTTCATATTGGAGTTTGAATGGTCCCTAGAAGTGGAGGATGGACTATTCATCATATGGTGTATATTGGACCAGTCTGGTGTTATCAGGGCTGGAAATTTGCTGGTGAATTGTTGTGTAGCTATGATGTCAAACAGAATGTCCTGACATCTTGGTTCAGAGAATTCTATATTTGAAGGAGGCTGGTATTTTGTTTTCTGTGAGAACTGGAGAACACTTAGTTCAGAATGTTGTAGTTCTTGATGAAAGAAGAGGTTGGAGCCAAAACAAAAGAGTATAATTATCAAATCTTTCATGCGGGAGTGAAAATCTTGATAAGTTATCTCTTAAGCTTATTTATGGTGACCTAATGAGGATATTCTTCCTGGTTATGGTGTCCTATGTTGTTTAGGTATAGCTGGAGAAAATCTCTCTTGTGAAGATACATGTTTATGATTGTCTAAATCATGAACTGAAGGAAGTTTTATCAAGAAAGAAGCTGAATTGATATGTCAATCCTAATGGCTTGACACCACACTACACATCAACAGTTTATGGTAAATGTTGAATCAAAGACCTAAAAGATTGTTTTTTTTGGATTTCTGAAGCTATGAAGCTGAATACTCCTTGAGATGCTACTGTCTATTGTATGTGTGCAAAGTATCTTTCATAATGTTATAGCACTTCAGTTGGAGCTGATTGAAGAAAAGATAGTAATCTTGAAAGCAATAATGCTTCAGAACCAAGCTTAGTTTTGTGTTCCAGAAGAAGGAAACTGGTGTGATATCCTGCTAACATGATGGATGCTCTGGGTGCTAGACAAATGTGTGATGATCACATATGTTTGGAACCTACTCCTAACCTGGAAGAGGAGGCATATATGCTACATGTTGAAGACTTAGATAATGACTCTGACATAGAGATCATTGCTTCTGTGGACCCTAGCATAGCCAAAAGGCTTAGGGCTAGAAAGGAAAAGAAGACTGCAGGACATTCAACTCCTGAAAAGAAGCAGCCTACTCCAAAGAAAGACAAGGCCAAAGTGGTATTTAGTCCTACTAAACAATGGAGCAAGGTGAATACCCAAAAGAGGAAAGCTGTAACTCCACCAGATTCAGATGTTGAAGAGGATGTTCCAACATCCCAACCAAAGAAGAAACCAGCACCCTCAAGGTCCACCTCTGCTGTTCCAGAAGCTCCTCTGGACAATGTTTCATTCCATCATATGTCAAGTGTGAGCAGATGGAAATTTGTATACCAAAGAAGGGTAGCACTTGAAAGAGAGCTGGGCAGCAATGCACTTGAGTACACTGAGTGTCAACCTACAAGAGGACTGTGCTGAAGGTAAATCAGATGAATTCAGAAAAGTCTATGTAAGAGGGAGATGTGTGGAATTCTCTCCTAGGGTTATCAACCATTATCTAGGGAAAGAATCTGATGGACCTAATGAGCTGGGTAAGACAGATAACCAGGTGTGCAAGGTCATTACTGCCAATCAAGTCAAAGCTTGGCCAGTCAAGGGCAAACTTTATGTTAGATTGCTAACAAGGAAGTATGCAATGCTGCATAGAATTGGCACTGTAAACAGGGTCCCTACCAACCATACTTCTTCAATAGCAACTGGATTGGGCAGATTCATATATGTTGTGGGCACCCAAACAAAGCTGGACTTTGGGGCTTATACCTTTGATCAAACCCTAAAGCATGAAGGAACATCAACAACAAATCTTCCCATTGCTTTTTCCTCTCTGCTATGTGGAATCATACTAAGCCAGTATCCAGGTATCCTCACTGAGAAGGATTCAGTATGCAAAAGAAAAAGTCCTCTGGCCTTCCATTACAAACTTTTCTTGAGCCATCATGCTGCTGATGTTGAAGCTTCCACTAGGACATCTACTGGACCTTCAAAAGAAAAGACTCCCATATCCAAATCTGCCTTGATTGCAGATCTGAAAAACACTTGCAAAAAGCTAGATGCCAGGAAGAAAAAGCTTGAGGAAGTAATTCAAAGGCTGGAGCTGGAAGAGGTTGCTCAGAATACTGATGAATCTGAAGATGAAGAAGCTTCTAAATGTATTTACAAATGTGGATGATAAATGCATTACTTTGGTCATGATTAAAGCTATCAATGTGACTAACAATTGCTAGAAGCAAGGGAAGAATGTCAGATTGAGAAGTCTGATCAGAATGGTTGTTGAACTGGTAGTCTCTTCCACTATTAGTCATGGATAGTGGCAGTATGAACCCTTTGTAGCAAGCAAACTAAGAGCATCTGTTTTATAAAATCAAGTGTGGATATTTATCAGTTGTGCTCTTTGTATGTTCATCAGGGGTGTGAAATTGAGAATTAGGGGAGTTTATGCTCAGCTGGAGTATTGTTTATCCATGACATGAGGAGATCTTGATAATCTTATCTGGAGCTAACCTTAAAATCCTTCAAAATTAAAAGATCAGATTGTGTAGAACTATCTGATAAGGTATTATACAAGGATTTAAGATCAATTGTTGTTTGTGAAGTTCACAAATATTTGATTGATTATCCTTGTGATTCAAGATTGGTGATGTTCTAAAAGATGTTGGAACATCTTATCATCAGAGTTTGTGCAGAATCATGGGAGAGGTATTGCATAAGCTGTAGCATTGGCTTCAGTCTTGTGTGACAGGAGTTATGTATTTCTGGAAAGTTTCTTGGCAAGAACTAGTCTAGATATTGTTGATTCTGAAGATGGAGATGAAAGACCATGAACATATCATAATCTTGATGACTACTTGGATTGGTTTATTTCTGATCTAGGTGTAGTCCAGAATGCTCATCTTGGAGTTAAGATAGGTGGGGATATCATAAATTTGTTAAGACTGCCTTACTCAAGGAAAGGTGGCATCCTTGGTATAGTTATGAGGTGTAGTTCTTAACTATTCCTTCTGAATAATCACACAGTGGCAGGTTTGAAGACTTTGGAGAAACATTAGAAGTTTCTCATCAATATGTGTTATTGGTAGGAACTTCTGCAAAACCAATAGAATGGAGGTTGTTTACTCAAACTTGATGGATAAATCAAGTCTATGAGAGCATGGAACTCTTGTTCTATAAAGGAAGGAGGTTCTTTCAAGTGGCAGAAGAAGGACCTGAATTTAACAGATGGATGTGGGCTAATAATGTTTAAACATCTATTTCAACATCAGAGTCTAATTGGTGAAGTGACACATAAATCAAGATAAAATGATCTATAGGGATTTAATGCTTCATAAGGCCTTTTATCTTGACAGCTTGGGGAAGATCAACTTTATTGATCAGGATATCCTTGGAAGATTTATTATAAACGTGAAGAAGACAAAAGTGGCAATTGGCTTTTTCATATGAGGATTCATAAAGGAGGTTATCAAAATATGGTAATTGGTTGATCTTTAAAGTGGATTCGAAGAATCAAGATAATCAGAGTGTGGCAACTGGTTGTTCTTGAGGATTGTCTTGGAACAAATTGCTCTTGGGCAGAGGAGTGATGAGTTGAAGACTCAAGAGGATTTATTCTGCTTGAAGGTGGATGAGAGTTTATCATTCTTTCTGGATTTCTGATTCTAACTGGTGGCACAATGTAGTTGAAGATTTTCAGTTCTTGGATTACTATGCTATAGTAAGTCCAGTTGGTGGAGCACATCTAGGATCATGGTGATAAGGTCTTGGTGTATGAAAAATGTTCTAACTAAGTGTTAGTACATTATCTGGGGTGTTTATCTACATGGTTTCTATTATTAGACTACCTAATCATATGGGAGAATGATGAAGTAGATGATCTATATTGGAAGAAACATGTAGAAGAGACTGGAAGTGTTCCTCGTGCTAAAAAGCCAAGAACTCCAAAAAGATCAAGTTTTCAGCAAGACCAAAGGCATACCTTCACCATTGTACAACACTCCAAAAGCTTCTGAATATGTGGATGATTCCATAAAGGAGTTGGTAACCAAGATCCTATCTGAGCAAAGAGTGGTAAGTGGCATATCTATCCCTCTGAACACTATGCCAGCCCCACAAGAAGATCAACAAACTCAAGCTGCAAAGGACACTCCTGCTCAACAGGATGTCCCAATAGATGTTGAAACATCTGAGGACCAGCAAAAGGCCTTCAATAATTGTGATGAAGAAGCATCTGAGGACCAGCACAAGGCCTCAACTGAAGAGCACATCTCTGTTGATCCACCAGAAGTATATCAGGTATTGATTGCTTGGAAGTTTGTTTGTGGACATTCATTCTAATGTCATAATTAGTTTGGATGTGTTTTTTCTGGACTGTATGGCCTTTGGTGTGTAAAGGCTTAATGTCAAGAACCTGTGTGCTAGAAGATGTTCATCTTGTGTAGTCTGTGGTAACTACAAACCCAGAAAGGAATCAGGTATGCTTTGGTACAAGAAGTGAATGTGTTCAATTGGGAATTGAACAGAGGGGGAGCTCTTGAAGACATGAAGATGCGTCTTATGTTTTCCTTTCATCAATGTACAGAGAAGCATGAAGTATCCTAGATAGGGGGAGTGTGTTACAAGTATGTGCACTTGATTTTGTGGTGTTAAGGGGGAGTAATACCTTAACCAGATAAGGAGAATCCTAAGAGTCTAGAAGGCTATATTATATAAAGCTGCTCTCTGCAGTTTATGTTTGATTCTTGAGGAATTGTGAAGCTTGTGTGTGTTTCAAGCTTATGGAGATTATATACCTTTGTCTTTTTATGGCTAAAAAGGGGGAGAAGTAATAGTGTGACGTCTGATATGAAGATGTGATGTTAAGGAACTTCTACATAAGGTACTACTACACCTGTATGTAAATTAGTTTTAGCCAAAATAAGCCAAAGGGGGAGATTGTTAATGCTATTATTTTATGATTGGCATTATGTTTGGTAAAACTAATATGGATGGAAAATGTTGAATAAGAAGTTCCATATTAACATGGTATAGACTCTGGAAGAACATGTCAAACATGATGTCCTGACATGGTGGCACAGATAAATGTGGAAGTTGTCAAAGAAGATGTTGAATTCAGTTCAGAATGTCCTATCAGATGTTGGGACATTATCAAACAGAGTAGAAGAACTTAATTCAGGATGTCCCAACAGATGTTGTCATATGTTACAGTCAGATGTTGAAACATCTTCAAATGTCATGACAGAATTACTCTCATATGTTACAGACAGATGTCAAAGAAGATGTTGAAACATCTGCAAATGTCATGACAGAATTACTGTCATATGCTACAGACAGATGTCAAAGAAGATGTTGAAACATCTGCAAATGTCATGACAGATGTCAAAGAGAATGTTGAAACATCTGCAACTGTCATGACAACATTACTGTCATATGTTACATATAGATATCAAACAAGAAGTGTTGAACTTAGTTCAGGATGTCACACCAGATGTTGTGACACTGTCAAACAGAGTAACAGTTAATGAACTTAAGTCAAGATATCAGGATGTCACACCAGATGTTAGGACATTGTATCAGTTAATGGAATAAGTTCAGTTTACAGGATGTCACATCAGATGTTAGGACATTGTATCAGTAAATGAAGTAAGTTCAGTTTTTCAGGATGTCCCAACAGATGTTGAGACATCTCAGACCTGTTACCAGAATTAATTAATGCATAACAGAACTGAGTAAATTCAGGGGAATCTATCTAGAATTAATTATGGATGGACAAAAACAGAACAAGGCGCATCTATAGGGAGAGTTGTTATGAAACTTCAGCATAATCAGATGAACTAAATCACCTAGAATCTAGGAAGTAACAAACCCTAATTCAAGGTGATGACATTGGATTTATCAGATCTGAATTATGCAGAATATTCTGGAGATATTATGCAATCATATGTGGTGCTGATCTAGAAGATCTTAAAGACTCAATTTAAATTGAAGACAAATATTGAAAAATATAGGTTTCTATATTTTAGGAGTTGAAGATCTTTTGGAATATTTGTAGCAGATATTTCTGCATATTTGTAACAGATATTTCTGCATATTTGTAGCAGCTATTGTTGTGATTGTTTAGGCCCAAATCCAGTTGGGAATAGGTTATAAAAGAAACCTTGTAACCTAGTTTAGGATCAACCCAATCAACCGAAAATGTAAACATTATTAGGGTTGTGTCCTTGTGTCAGCCGTGCATAACAAGTAACTCTATTGTGGCTGTTTCACTTGTGATTCTCGAAGCTTGTAAGCAAGAGAAGTTGTGTGACTTGATTGAAACTGTGAAGTAAGATCAAGCTGTTTTGTTTGAAGTATGACTTCAATTTTATTAAACTTGTAAACAAGATCACTGTGTGATTGAGAGGGAGTGAGTAGGGTACTCTTATCTAAGTTGTGTCTTAGGTAGAAATTGCATTGGGTAGTTATTAAGTGATAGATTAAACAGGGTGGTTTAAGTCTAGAATTAATATTACTTATAGTGGATTTCCTCCTGGCTTGGTAGCCTCCAGATGTAAGTGTGGTTATACACTGAACTGGGTTAACAATTCTGCTGTGTTCTTTATATCTTTTATGTTTTATGCAGAACCTGAACTGAATGTCCTATCAGATGTCCCAACATCCTGAAGCATGTTTGACTCTGATATATCAGAATTATTTAAGTACTGATATGTATGCCTTACTATGTTTATAAGTAACAGATAAGATGTCTCAACATCATATTAGACATCTGAGTCTTTCATACCAGAATTTCACCTAGTGTTAATGGACAAGTCCTCCTCAAGTTGTCTTACAAACCCTAAAAATCACTTCATCATCATATCACTAAATAAAATCCACTTAATCAAAGGCTTGTTTTGTCATGAGTTTAATCCCTAATCATGGATTAAGTTGAGGAGCTTTCCTCAGCTTAAACATTCTCATCTATTATCCTTCTATTAGGATGGTGTAATGAGTCTGTTTAATCCCTGATTATGGCTTAACCTCATTACTCAACACTAAACAAAAACAACAAAAACATCTAATTAATCACAAGTAGGTTAATGATCTTAATCCTACATCAAAGGTGTTTAAGTGTGAGAAGCTGACTTCACACTTAAGGTATTCTCATTACCCCTAATCAGAGGGAAGATGTGATGAGTTTACTAACCCATTGGTTTAGGCTTAAGCTCATTAACTTATGACAAACTTTCAAAAGCAATAAAAGACTGAAAATACAAAAAACAAACAATAATCGTCTCCTCCGGGATTCTTTTCTCATCTCATTCACTCACAAACGAGAACTCGCTTCTTCCGTCTAATGCAAGACAGTTAGCACCTGAGCCAGACAGGTCATACACTTGAGCATAGGCAAGCAAGCAGTTCACAAGTCAATTCATCTTTCAGTCTCTTTGGGTCGAACTACGGTGTTCTGACTTCCTCATTGCACGAGAGGATACGTAGGCATAACTTAACGGTTATCGAACAAAAGTCTCTGTATATTCCCCCTCCTTCCAGCTTCATTATTTTTTTAGCCCCATGATCTTGAGCATCTTATTCCTTTTCTTACACTGACACTGTATATATCACACTTCACTTTTCTTTACACTGACACCTGTACATCCTTTTCCAGCTCTTTTGCACACAGATTGCACTGACACTACCCCTTTAAAACACAAATCTTTTAAGCGTGGATCCCGTCGAGTACGGCGGACAATCTGGGTGCTAATACCTTCCCAGGTTGTAACCAACCCCCTTTCTCAGTCTCTCTGGTTCGCAAACCGTCTTATCCATCTTTTTCTAGGTCTATGCAGCATTACCTTTCCTCCGGGATAAAAATGCCTAGCTGGAGACTCTTTTCATCTCCAGTGAGTCCACTGTTGTGTGTTCTCACTGTCCCTCTCGCCGACCGTTCGCGTCTGTACCTTTATTTGGGCCGGTCCCATCTATCGGGAGCGACATCGTCCGTACCATCATCTCAGAACATGTGTCAAGCGTTTGTTTCTACCTGATACTCGTCCGTATCATAGTCTTAAGGATGCTCGTCCGCATCTTTAATCCATACACTGTGTCAAACACTCTTGTGTCTTCCTGAATATAGATATTCGCCTGTGTCTACTATCCTCAGAAGGGTCCCTTCAGATTCAACACTCGTCCGTGTTCTCTGTTAACCAGTTGATACTCGTCCGTATCATCATCTCTGAACATGTGTCGGTATTTGTTTCTACCTGATACTCGTCCGTATCGTAGTCTTAGGGATGCTCGTCCGCATCTTTAATCTATATGCAAACATCTAAACACTTATACTTTTACTTTCTTGGAGGTGAACACTCGTCCGTGTTTACTATTCCCCAGTAGATCGCCTGCAAAGCAAGATTTCCTTTTATCTAACATTCGTCCTGTGTCACGATAAACCCTGAGAGCAGCCGTCCCCTGCTAGGTGGTCGTCCTCCACCTCTTGATGGTCGTCCTCCATCATGCTCATCCGATGGCCGTCCCCATCGTCGACCTTTTATCCGACATTCATCCTATGTCGTGATTTTTAGCAGCCGTCCCCTGCTAGGTGGTCGTCCTCCACCTTTTGATGATCGTCCTTCATCATTTTATCCAATGGCCGTCCCCATTGTTGATCTTTTATCTGGCATTCGTCCTATGTCAAGACAAACCTTGAGAGCAGTCGTCCCCTGCTAGGTGGTCGTCCTCCACCTCTTGATGATCGTCCTTCATCATGCTCGTCCGATGGTCGTACCCATCGTTGACCTTTTATCCGGCATTCATCCTATGTCGCGATATTTTCGACAGCCGTACCCTGCCAGGTGATCGTCCTTCACCTTAGATGACTGTCCCTCATCTTACCCCCAACAGAGCAGCCGTACCCTGCCAGGTGATCGTCCTTCACCTTTGATGACCGTACCTCATCATCTGTCTATTTCATTTATTCTTTAACCCGATGGCCGTCCCCGTCGTGGTCCCTTTTCCTTTTCCTGATGATCGTCCTTCATCAGTTTAGCCCGATGGCCGTCCCCATCATTGGTTACTTTGCTTTATGAACTTGATGGCCGTCCTCGTCATGTTTTCCCCAGAGAATTTTGCAGCTTTACTTGATGGCCGTCCCCATCATAATTCTTTTTATCCCCAGAATGTCGGCCGTCCCCGTCATTGCTTCATTTCCCGCACTTTTTTCCTGCATGACGGTCGTCCCCGTCATTGCTCTTTACCCAGCAGTCGTCCTCTGCTCGACGGTCGTCCTCCGTCGCCCACACTTTACAATATACTTTATTTTCTTTTACAATCTATATCCCTTTTCTTCTTCATTCTGTGAGTGCAAATTTTGGACTGTCTTTGGTATTCAACCACAAGTTATCTTGTTTGCCTGTTAAGCCGTTGCTTACATCCTGCACAGCTAACTGATGTTTGAATAGGGGCAGCTGTAAACACCCCAAATTTGCCCTCACCCATTCACACCATGGCTTGTGATCATTTCATATGCATAAATACAATCATATCATCTCATGCCACATTTTTGAGTCATTGCTTTGGTTCTAGGTCATCTGCATCTAGGGTTTGTGATCTGAGCAACCCAAGAGCTTCTTGAGCCACTCCAAAGGCCACCAATTACTTCAAAGGGGTCTATGTGTGTTCAAGTATCATATTATATCCTCTCAGAGTCAAGAATACCAAAGAATCACAAGAATTGCAAATGGCATGGATGCAGAGCCAGGCTTGACTGCACAGATGACCTAAAATTAGGGTTTTGGTTTCAGAGGCCATGACTCCAAATTTTTTGGTCATTCTTGTTTCTATTGGTCTCTATATGGTATAGGGAGTATGCATATCAATTTTCATGAAGAAATTCCATGGGGAAGTCATCTGATCAAGGGTTGACTTTTCAAGCAAGTGAGTGCAAAATCAGGGCATCTAAGGCCCCCAATGACCCAACCAAAGGGTGTTCTTCATCATTTTGAGTGTATATGATCTTTATTTGATCATGGAAGAGGTTGGAAGTTTACAAAATTCAAGAATCTCAAGTTTTTGCAAAGTTGACTTTTTGGGCAAGTTTGACTTTTCATGAAAATGTCATTTTATGCAACTTTTTCAACCCTTACTTTTTGATCCAAAAATGCTTCAAATGAAAAAACTTTGGTCATGAAAGTTGTAGAATAGATCTTTCCCTTTTCAAAAAGTACAAGAACATGACCTAATTCATTTTTGATCCAAAGTTATGGCTTGTCAAAGTTGGCAAAAATCACTAAATTTCAAGTCATACACCAAAGAGGCAAAGTTGCAAATTCACTTCTCAAGGCCAAATAAGTCAGCAAATGGGCTTCTAATTCACTCAACATGATCACACAACATTCAAAAATCAGAATGGGCCAAGAGATCACATGTTTCATGGCTTATGGACCAATTTTCTTTCATGAGAACCAAAGGCAAACCAAGTTGCAAAAGCCATCATAACCTTTCATCCACTTGCTAGCTACTTTGCTGATCAACCCTAGCCTTTTCCCTCACCATGCTGTGCAACCCACACCCCTTGTACTTGGCTAGAACATGACCCATGCTTCTCTTACACAAAAGTTGACAATTTGCAAAAGTAGCCATACCTATCACAAAAGGGCATGTCACATCTTCTGACCAATAGCAATTGTTTATACAAACAAATTGCTAGCCAAAGCACATAACCAGCAAGCCTGAAACCAGCCATATCATCACATTCTCATTTTCACTCTCAAAGGCAAAAACTTTCGAAACTCAGAAAACAACTCACAAACTCACAAACAAACTTCATAGATCAACTCAACTCATCATCCTGGTCAGAAAGCACCCCTCATCCTTGCCCTAAACTGCCTGAATCATAAACACGATTCTCACCTGAGCTTGAACAGAACTTGTTCAAACTTCCAAACCAGCCAACACAAACTCTTTTCAATCATCAAAGCTTCATCAAGGAGGTCCCAGGAGTGGTTTTGCACAGAAGGGAAGGTCAGAAAGTGCCAGATTGAAAAGCTTCAAACTCAGGTAGCTTCGTGAACATTTTTTCCAGAAATGATTTTTAGAGTTCCTAAGTTGTTCTACATGCTTCCCTGATCATGAATATGTTGTTGGTTTTGAAAATGGTGAAGAGATGAGAGTTTAATCTTGTTTTGAAACTTTTTGCCCTAAAACTAGTTTGATTCGATTCTCATTGTTTAGGAATGATAAATGTTGTTTGAATGGGGGTTTTGATTCGTTTTTAAGTGGGGATCATTTCTGTTTAATTAGATTTCGTTTTAGATGCGTGTAGAGAGAGTTTGAAGTTTTGGGTGATCGGAGAAGACGACCGGAACAGTGTTCCGGTCGCCTGAAAGTCATTAGGGTTGTCATTAGGGCTTAATCATTAATTAGCCAGGTTTGAATGCTGGCCCTTGGATATGGAGCCAGGTCAAACGCGCGCGCAGCAAGTTTAAATGAGGACCTTTGGATCTGATTACTTTTCTATTTTCAGTTTTAATTCATTTTAATTTTCATATTAATTCATTTGTTTTCTATATTTTATTAAAAATAGTAAAATCATTTCAAAAATTCTGGAATTTTTTATGCAGGCTATTATTAAATTTCAGAACACAAAAATATTTTTATTTTTATTTTTAGCATTCAAAAAATATTTTTTAATATTTAAAAGCTTATTTTTAATTAATTAATTAGAATTAATTAATTAAAAATACTTTTAGGTATTTAAAAATCACCAAAAAATTCATGAAACATTAAAAAACATTTAGAAACATTGTCCAACCCTCAAACCAAATTTCTTTTTTGATCTTGATGCATTTTGAGAAATTTTCATGGAATTAAAATCATTTTAAGGCATTATTTTGATCCAAACTTCCAAAAATCATTTCTGCCTAACCATTGAGAGTTGGACTTTGATTCTTTTTGAATTGTGTTTAGAATATCATGTAGTTTGTGAGATTAAATGGGCATGATTTGATCTTTCATTTTCCATTTGTTTGGCATTTTTCTTCTTTAGGAACCCTAAAACCCTAGAAAACTTAAGAAAATCATAATTTGAATTAGGTTAAGAGTTGGAACCTCTCCTTTGGGCAGTGAATTAGTATAGGTTTAGGGATCCTTTAAGTGCATTTTCAATTTTTTATATTGATGTTTGCTTCTGATTTTGGTTTGTGTTTGATGCTTTGATCATGAACCCTAATTTGGGTTTCCATATGCATCCATCTTGCATTTGCATTCATACCTTGACTTGCCATGACATTTTATGCATCCATGTGATTCATTTGACATCATAAGACATATTGAAAGAATGTTTGATCATTGCATCTTGCATTTCCCATGTTGTATGTCATTTGCATTCCATTACTTTTCATGTATGTTCAGGGTCCTTAACTTGTTTCATTTGCATCCATAAGTTTGTATGATCATCCTCATATCTTGATTCATGTTTGCACCATGTCATAGCATCATCATCATCTCATATATGCTTCTGGTTTTGATTTACATCATGCCATCTCATTTCATTTTGCATTGCATTGCATTTCTTTTCTAACTTTTCAGGTGGTAAGTAACTTTGGGAAGTGGATTTGCCTTCACTTCCCACTTTTTCTTTTCATCCCTCTTATGCATCCATGCTGCATTTTGTTATGTGTTTGAGTTTGAGCTTGCTCATTCTTCTTCTCTTCACTTTCTTTCTTCAAGTGACTTGACTTCTTGAATGAAGCAAGTTACTTTGCTTCTCCTGATCCTTTCATCTGCTTCCTGGTGGTTCCATTGAAGATCCTTCTTGTTGACCTCACAAACCTTAGGAACAACCAAGCATGACAATGATTAGGGTTTTGATTAGTCCCCCACTTAGTTTTACCTTTGTGTCTCTTTTGAGTCTTCTCCTCTCACCTCATAATCAGGGACTAAACCCTAAAGGCTTTAAGGCTTTGTGGTTAAGCTTATGCCTGCATCCTTCTATTAGGATGGAGTGTATAACTTTAATCCTAAGTGTTAAACCCTTCATGTGTTTAAATCTCTTAATCAATCCACTTAATAATTATCAAGACATCAAGCTTGTAACTTGGGCCTTGCATTAGGGTTCTAATTCTTCCTTAATTGGTTAAGAAGGACTAACCCTAGTGTTAATGGACAAGTCCCCCTCAAGTTGTCTTACAAACCCTAAAAATCACTTCATCATCATATCATTAAATAAAAACCACTTAACCAAAGGTTTGTTTTGTCATGAGTTTAATTCCTAATCATGGATTAAGTTGAGGAGCTTTCCTCAGCTTAAACATTCTCATCTATTATCCTTCTATTAGGATGGTGTAATGAGTCTGTTTAATCCCTGATTATGGCCTAATCTCATTACCTAACACTAAACAAAAACAACAAAAACATCTAACTAATCACAAGTAGGTTAATGATCTTAATCCTACATCATGGTAATTAAGTGTGAGATGCTGACTTCACACTTAAGGTATTCTCATTACCCCTAATCAGAGGGAAGATGTGATGAGTTTACTAAATCCATTGGTTTAGGCTTAAGCTCACTAATTTATGACAAACTTTCAAAAAGTAATAAAAGACTGAAAACACAAAAACAAACAATAATCGTCTCCTCCGGGATTCTTTTCTCATCTCATTCACTCACAACCGAGAACTTGCTTCTTCCGTCTAATGCAAGACAGTTTGCACCTGAGCCAGACAGGTCATACACTTGAGCATAGACAAGTAAGCAGTTCACATGTCAATTCATCTTTCAGTCTCTTTGGGTCGAACTACGGTGTTCTGACTTCCTCATTGCACGAGAGGATACGTAGGCATAACTTAACGGTTATCGAACAAAAGTCTCTGTATATTCCCCCTCCTCCAGTATCATACTTTTAAGCCTCATGATCTTGAGCATTTCACTCCTGTTCTTACACTGACACTTTCATACTTCATATCACTTATACACTTCACACTTCTTTTACACTGACACCTGTACATCCTTTTCCAGCTCTTTATACACAGACTGCACTGACACTACCCCTTTAAAACACAAATCTTTTAAGCGTGGATCCCGTCGAGTACGGCGGACAATCTGGGTGCTAATACCTTCCCAGGTTGTAACCAACCCCCTTTCTCAGTCTCTCTGGTTCGCAACCGTCTTATCCATCTTTTTCTAGGTCTATGCAGCATTACCTTTCCTCCGGGATAAAAATGCCTAGCTGGCGACTCTTTTCTTTTCCAGTGAGTTCACTGCTGTGTGTTCTCATTGTCCCTTTCGCCGACCGTTCGTGTCTGTACCTTTATTTGGGCCATTCCCCATTTATCGGGAGCGACACCGAGAAAGGCATGTGAACTCCTTTGGGTGTAATGAGTACTGCACCAACACCACGACCATTCATATTAACAGCCCCGTCAAACATCATAGTCCATTCTTCTTCTGGGTCAGGCCCTTTAGTGTGAACAGGCTCTTCATGATCTTTTGCTTTTATGAACATGATGTCTTCATCAGGGAAGTCAAATCTCATAGGCTGGTAATCATCAATGGGTTGCTCAGCAAGATAATCAGACAATACACTGCCCTTGATAGCTTTTTGAGATGTGTATTGAATATCATATTCTGTGAGGATCATTTGCCATCTTGCAACCCGTCCGGTAAGTGCTGGCTTCTCAAAAATGTACTTAACTGGATCCATTTTGGAGATCAATAAAGTAGTGTGGGTCAACATATACTGTCTCAGTCGGCGAGCAGCCCACGCTAAAGCACAGCAAGTTTTCTCGAGCAGTGAATAACGTTGTTCACAGTCGGTAAACTTTTTGCTTAGGTAGTATATTGC
Source organism: Lathyrus aphaca (assembly GCA_963966055.1). Classification (NCBI taxonomy): domain Eukaryota; kingdom Viridiplantae; phylum Streptophyta; class Magnoliopsida; order Fabales; family Fabaceae; genus Lathyrus; species Lathyrus aphaca. The sequence goes on along the minus strand of OZ014521.1, from coordinate 119,637,012 downwards.
ATACTCTTTTCGACCAGACTCGTCATGCTGGCCCAGCACACACCCCATTGACTCTTCTAATACTGTCAAGTACATGATTAGAGGTCTTCCTTCAACTGGAGGCATAAGGATTGGAGGCTCTTGTAAGTATTCCTTGATTTTGTCAAAGGCCCTTTGGCAGTCTTCGTTCCACCTGACTGTTTGTTCCTTTCTCAACAGCTTGAACAGAGGTTCACAGGTTGCTGTAAGGTGAGATATGAACCTTGAGATATAGTTCAATCTACCCAGGAAACCCCGAACTTCTTTCTCAGTTTTCGGTGCAGGCATTTCTTGAATGGCTTTGACTTTATCAGGGTCAACTTCAATCCCTTTCTCGCTCACAATAAAGCCCAGCAGCTTACCAGATCGCACCCCGAATGTGCACTTGTTAGGGTTCAGCTTCAGTTGGTACTTCCTCAAACGCTTGAATAGCTTCAACAGATTTACCAGGTGGTCTTCTTCTGTGAGGGACTTGGCAATCATGTCATCCACATAACATTCAATTTCTTTATGGATCATGTCATGGAATAATGTTACCATAGCCCGTTGATAGGTTGCACCAGCATTCTTCAGTCCGAATGGCATCACCTTGTAACAGAACGTGCCCCAGGGTGTGATGAAAGTCGTCTTCTCCATGTCTTCAGGTGACATTTTGATCTGATTGTATCCTGAAAATCCGTCCATGAAGGAGAATACCGAGAACTGAGCCGTATTATCCATCAATACATCAATGTGAGGTAAAGGGAAATCATCTTTTGGGCTGGCTCTGTTCAGATCCCGGTAGTCCACACACATCCTCACTTTGCTGTCTTTCTTAGGCACAGGTACTATATTAGCAACCCACGGTGGATAGCTAGTTACTGCAAGGAATCCGGCGTCCCACTGCTTTTGTACCTCTTCTTTGATCTTCATTGCCATGTCTGGGCGAGTACGGCGTAGCTTCTGTTTAACCGGTGGGCAATCTTCTCTTAAAGGCAGCATGTGCATAACAATATCGGTGTCCAACCCTGGCATATCCTGATAAGACCAAGCAAACACATCCACATATTCACGAAGCAGGTCAATCAATTGTTCTTTCACTGAATCTTGTAAGCAGGCTCCGATCTTAACCTCTTTCACATCTTCGTCCGTACAAAGATTAATTGTTTCAACCTCCTCCTGATGAGGAGTGATAACCTTATCCTCTTGCCTTAACAACCTGGCTAGCTCTTCAGGCAGCTCGTAATCTTCTTTAACCCCTTCATCAGCTTGATTGATTGGATTGTCAAAGTCATACGAAGCCATAGATGTGCTGTTGTAGGTGCAGTCTGAAAGGCACTCTCTGCAAGGGTTTAGATTGTTCGTTTTAGTGATTGATTTTAATCTTGTTTAGAAAAGTGAAATAAAGTTGTCATTTTGAAAACATTGCCATTTTATTTTTGTACAAAAAGAAAATGGAAAAACAGTGAGCGGAAAAGAAAAAGACTCATTTGCAAAAGATGTCCGGTATTCATTGATTGATCTGTTTGCACAAAATTACAGATGGCCCGATTACAAAATGAGTCTTGTCATCTTGGGCAAGATGCAAGACTTGATGCATGCTTAAAATATACAGGAAATAATAATTACTCTGCAGGAGTAACCCTTATAATTTCCTGGGAAGACCAGTTTGAGATACGGCTCCCCGGGATCCTTGGACGTATCCAGCTCTCCAGGTTGCGCTCATCTTCCGACTCATCTTCCAAGTTGTTTACTGCATCTGGGGTGAGCATCCCCCCGCTGACAAAGTTGGGCTTCTTGGCAGCCTCTGATTGATCTTGTTGAGTTGGTTTGTAACCCAACCCAAATCTGTCTTCCTTCTTCTCCACGGGCAGCAGCTTGCCCCAGCCTTGGGCAGTCCCTTCCTCAACAACCTTCCTGGCTTGCTGATAAGATGTCATGGAGGTTCCCAGTACAGCAGATGCTTCATTTATGTTCAGGGCCTCAAACCCCTGGCTCATAGTTTCATGGATCTCTCCATCCATCTCAATGTACTTGTATATAGCCAGATGGCTAACAAAGATATCTTCTTCACCACAGATAGTGATGATCTGACCCTCCCACTCGAATTTCAGTTTCTGGTGAAGGGTAGACGTAACTGCGCCAGCGGCATGGATCCAAGGTCTACCCAACAAACAGCTGTAGTCCGGCTGAATGTCCATCACATAGAAGGTAATTTTGAAGGTCTGCGGGCCAATCATCACAGGCAGATCAATCTCCCCTAGCACTGATCTTTTAGAGCCATCGAATGATCTCACCACTAAATTACTCGGGCGCAGTGCCAAGCCATCATATTCCAGCTTCACCAAGGCTTTCTTTGGTAGAACATTGAGTGAAGACCCAGTGTCCACCAGTACATGGGATAGAACAACACCCTTGCATTCTAGAGTGATGTGTAAAGCCTTGTTGTGGTTACGCCCCTCAGTTGTTAAGTCAGTGTTGGTAAAACCCAGTCCATGACTGGTGTTGACATTTGCCACCACGGTTTCTAGCTGATTAACGGTGATCTCTTCTGGCACATATGCCGCGTGCAAGACTTTCAGTAATGCGTTCCTATGAGCTTCAGAACACATCAGCAAGGATAATATGGAGATCTTTGAGGGAGTTTGGTGAAGCTGATCCATCACCCTGTAATCACTTCTCTTTATAATTCTCATAAACTCGTCTACATCTTGCTCAAAAGACGTCTTCTGAGTTTCTTTGATAGCTGGTTCTTCCACCACCACACTCTTTCCTTTTGCTTTGGCAGCAGCCTCTGCTTCAACATTAGGTCTTTGTGTTTGTGAGGCAAAAAGGCGTCCGCTTCTGGTGAAGCCTCCGCCTCCCCCAACATTATCAATCTGCGGAGAAGAGGTTGAAGAATCCAAAGTGATTTTCTCCCCGTTGCAGTAGAGGTCCGAGCCATAATGCCAAGGGATGGCATTACTGCTTTCATATGGAACGGGTCCAGGCACCGTGATGGTAACTGGACTGACTGCTGCAGAGGAGGGTGCTGAAATGGTGTGCGGATCGTAGTAGATGGTGACTGGTGACCTGGCAGGAGATGCCACTGTTTGTTGTTGAAAATTGTTGTTTGGAGGAACATATGCTGGATCATAATAAATGGTGACTGCTGAGATATCTGTTGGCGTTGTAGAAGATTCTGTGGAATAACTTGGTGCTGATGTTGTAGAAGAGATGGTTGATGACATCTGATTTGTTGAAGTGATGGACGGAGCCACTGTTAATGATATTGATGAATTTGTTGGAATGATTGTTGTTGCAGTTGTAGAAGAGTCAGGAATTGTTGTCAAAGGGATTGCTGGATTTGCAGGTACTGATGTTGTGATCTGAAGGATACCACTTTTGATAAGATCATCTATGCCGCTTCTCAAGTTATCACACCCGTTGACTGAAATGTTGCAGTAACCACAACCGAACTCACACCCGGGGAACATCTGGCATTCTAGGAGCTGAGCTTTAATTTCTACCAGAGGTGTCCGAATCTGCCCAACACTGGTGATTAAGAAAGATGGCTTATCTTCCTCAATAGCATTTATTCTTGGTCCTCCATGATTGGGCATGGGATTCTTGTTGACATTAGGCGGGGGTGCAAAGTTGAGGGCCTTGGAATCCACCAGATCTTGTACTTTCATTTGTAAAGCCCTGCATTTCTCTGTACTGTGGCCAGGTGCATTAGAATGAAAAGCACACTGGGCGTTGATATCATAATTTCTTGGAAGACTTGAGGGATCCGGTGGTGCCAATGTCCTTAGCTCAACCAGGTTGAGTTTCAGGAGTTGTGGCAATAAAGCGGCATAAGGCATTGGGATAGGGTCAATCACCCTATTTGCCTGTGATGGTCTCTGTTGAAAGGATCTTTGTTGCTGATTGCTGTTGTTGTAGTTGTTTCTCTGTGGCGGATACTGAACCTGCTGCTGATAGTGTGGCTGTTGTGGTGGTTGATATGCTGGTTGCTGAGGAATTGGAGCTGGAATAGTGACAGCTGCCACTGACCCATGGACATACTGAGGCCTGCCCCTGTTGACATGAATAGCATTAGTCTCACCGGTCCTTCTAGGTCCCACAAAAGGCTTCCTGGGATTGCTTGACGAACTTGCACCATTATCAGAAATTTTACCCATCTTCAGAAGGCTTTCAATTCTTTCTCCAGCTATGACTACGTCAGCGAAGCTGGTGGAGGAAAAGGCAGGTAGCCTGTCAATATATGTCCCTTGCAGGGTATTCATGAACATGTCGGACATTTCTCTTTCCGACATGGGTGGCTGGACAGCAGCAGCAAGCTGTCTCCACCTCTGGGCATATTCCCTGAAGCTTTCTCTGGATGACTGAGACATTCCCATTAATAGAGTCCTGTTAGGAGCCATGTCCAGGTTGTATTGGTACTGCCTGATGAAGGCCTCAGCTAGGTCCTTGCAGCATCTGATAGTAGCTCTGGTCAAGTGTGAGTACCACTCCCTTGAGGCCCCAGTCAAACTATCTTCGAAATAAAACATCCACAATTTTTCATCCATGGTGTATGCCTTAAGCCTCCCCAGAAAGGACTGCAAATGAGTTCGTGGACAGGAAGTTCCGTTGTACTTCTCGAAGCACGGGGGTTTAAACTTATGAGGGATTCTTACCCCATCCACTAACCCCATGTCCATGACATCAAAACCCAAGGAGTTTTGAGACTCTAGAGATCTCAATTTCTCAGCAATTTCATCAAGCCTTCTATCATAGGCTTCATCCCCAGCTCCCATTACAGTGAATTGATCTTCTTGGGGGTCTTCCTGTAAGACTCTACCTGCAGTAGCATTCCCTTGCACATTAGTAGGGATGTTGATCTCTGGATGAAGATGAGGCCCATATACTGGTGGGTTAACATGAGGCTGAACCCTCTCATTGTTACTTGTTCCTCCAGTCCCTAGATGGGGTTCTTCTGGGGTCTGCCTTTCTACTAATGCCCTCAATCTCTCTTGACTTTGAGCCAAGCCATTCATTACTTCTATGAACTGGGTCATTTGGTTTCTCATCTCCAGCCTTTCGTTAGCCATCTGGGCTCTGACCTCTGTCAGATCTTGCTGTACTTGGTCCATCTGGATACCAGGAAGATTGTTGCGAGTAGGATATCTGTGTGGACGGTTGAGAGGGAACACCCGACGGCGAGCAATAATTCCTGAATCACAACAGAGTTAGTAACAAACAAAACAAAAACCTACAAAACAAAACAAAAGTCAGTATGCAATGCAGTATGCTTATTTGTTTCCAAGGTATCTGGCTTGGCACTTGGTTTTGACCTTTCCAGACCCTGAGGGAGATGCCTTGATGTTGCTTGAAAGAGAGAGACTTAATGAAACAAACTAACAGATATATATTACAAAAGGTGAATAATACATAGTTTGTTCTTACAACACATGCCCCTGAAGGGTCAAAATACAACAAAGAGAAAAGTACATCAAATGAAAATAGCAACAAACAAAGTAGTCAAACATCTAAGCCAAACTCATCCTCTTTAACTTCCTTCAGAAGTGCTTCAGTCACAGGACCAGCCGGATGCTCTGTAATGCTTCTAATGAGAAGGTTCCTGGTGGTAATAGCAGTGGTCAGCTTCTTGTGCCTGTCCTGGTCCTTTGACCTCTTTACACCAGCCCTAAGCTTCAATTCTGAGATTTCCTTCTGGGCTGCTAGGAGAGCCTCCTGTTGCTTCTTTTCAATTGCCTCCAACTGCTCAATTCTGTCTTGAGTTATCTTATCTTCTTGGGTGCGAGCTTCAGTGATCCTGACCCACCTAGCTTGACTTTCTTTCAGGTAAAGATCAGTCTTAGCCTTCTGAAACTGGGCCTCTTTACAGGCATTCTTCAAAATTTGCTCTCTAGTTCTTGATTTCTTGATGTAGCCTTCTGCTTTCTCAATCCTGGCCAGATGCTCCACCTTTAGCTTTTCTAACCTTTCAATGTCTAGACGACCATCACTCCTCTCCCAGAGGGTCTTCTGCAGAGCTTGAGTCAGATTCTCATTCCTCTCTTTAAGTTTCTCAAATTCCTCTAGGCTGACAGTAGCTGGAGGGGGTGCTGTGGATGGTCCAGGTGCATCCTCAATGGTGAAAGGCATCCCAGAAATTTGAGCCCTAGCATGAGACCACTCATAATACTGTGCTGAAGCCACATTGTTGCATCTCCCAAGAATGTCCATCCCTTTGGTCTGGATGTTGTCCCAAGCCCAGGACGCTTGTCTGACTACAGCTAGATTAGGTTTTATCTCACAATACAGGGTTTCAGCCAAGTCTTGCACTTTAGGAGGGTAAACCAGAGCATAGCCCAACTGTCTTTTGAATAGCAAAGGGTTGTAGTTGATGCAACCCTTCACTCCTATCAGAGGTACATTGGGAAACTGTCCACAGCTAGTAATTATATCCCTGCCTTTGGTGCTCTGGGTGCACCATCTGATGTCATCTGAGGTCAAAGCAGTAAGTCTTCTAGCCCAGTTCTTCTGTTGGTGAGGATTCAAGAAAGCATCAGTTTTGGGTAAGTGTTTGAGCATCCAGGTATGAAATAGAGGAGCACAACATCTCACCAATCTCCCTCTCTGCTTCTCATTCCTTTGGTGAATAAAATAATAGAAGTCTCCCAGCAAGGTGGGCACTGGGTTCCTCAAAAGGAAGAGATGAATAGCATTCTTGCTGATAAACTTGGGCTCATCTGCAAAAAGTATAACCCCATATATACTGAGGGCTAACAATGCACAAACTGCCTTCCATTCTCCCAAGGAGGCCTTCAGGATGGCCTGAGAAGTTAGAAAGTCCAAGTGTAGGCCAGGAATTCCAGCCTTTGTAGTCATGTTCTGCTCAATCAAAATAGGTTCCAAATGCAGTGCATTTGCCACTTCTTCATTGCTGGGAGAAGCCATCTCTGGGTTGAAGGGGATACCATCCCTGACAGGCACTCCAACCAATGATGAAAACTCCTCTAATAAAGGCCCCAACTGGAAATCCTGGAAAGTAAAACATCTCAAAGGAGGATCATAGAACTGTAGGCAAGTTTGAATCAAACTCCTCTGAGAAGGGTCCAAGTCCACAACCATATCAAGGATGCTTCCATAATGTTCTCTGAATAGTGGGATATGGTCTGGAGTGATAAGTGCCTGGACCTGCCTGATGCCAGCCAGTACAGGCTCAAAGAAATGATATGAAATGTTGCTCTTCTTGGGTGCCATGACTGCTGATGAAGAGCTGAAAAAAACTACTGATGATGAAGACTGACATTGGAGAGAAACCACTGATGGGGTGAGGATGATGCTAGAGGTAGCTGAAGCAGGAAACTGATGACGATAACTGAAGCAGATAGCTGATGAACAAGGGTCTATGTAGATGAAGGGGTCAAAACCAAGCCAAATGTAATATGGATACCCTGAAAAACAAATAAGCAAATGTTAAATGATGCAATGATGATGTATGCAAATGATATGCAAGGGCTTGTGATCAACCTGGATCTGATTACTGCCTTGATATAAGTCCATGTATGTTCAAGAAATCCAGATGGAGGTTCAGAAGTCCAGTAACCTAGGTGGGGGACTCAAATAAAGAGTCACATGTCCAGGGTTAAATCACAAGAACTGTCCAAAGTGAAGCATTCTTAAATACAACAAGTATCAGGGTATGATGTGGCCAAGGGTTCCTGCAAACCTGTAAACTGCCCAACCCCCTCACAGGTGATGTTCTAAAACAAGGATCCTCAGACTTGGATCAGTTATGAGAAGTGTAAACACTTCTAACCCGGAGGTACAGTATTTACAATAACCATAAAAGATCCTCCTCTAATTCACCTCAGTTTCTGAAGGTCATAATAAAGGTCATCCAGACTTAGCAGGCTTCCCAGATAGCCCCAGCACTACAGGAGATCTGTAGCACAGAGTTCTCAAGAAGAAACCCATATCTGAACCGTGTTTCATATTCCCGCACCAGACCGAAATGGAATGGGAAAGAACATGAACCACTCTAGCCTTGGTGTCACTCAGGTCCCAGGTATAGGACCTTAAACTCTCAATAGAACCCCACCCACCAAAGCAAAACCAGATCCAGCCAGATGACAATATGACAGTATGATATATAAAGCTGTAAAGAAAGCAATAAATAACTGTACGTAAAGCAGTAAACAAAATAAATACAAACACAATTAGCACATAACACCCCAGTAAACACAAATCAATCAAGCGCTAGGAGGAACCCACAAAAAGAACCAGAAGCCCTGGTTATAGTATAAGGATATCCCCAGCAGAGTCGCCAAGCTGTCGCTCCCACCAAATGACACCCAGGTCAGAAGGGGTACAGACGCGAACGGTCGGCGAAAGAGGAATGTGGGAACACACAGGAGTGAACTCACAAGAAAAGAAAAGAGTCGCCAGCTCGGCATTTTTATCCCGGAGGAAAGGTAATGATGCATAAACCTAGGAAAAGATGGATAAGACGGTCGCGAACCAGAGAGACTGAGAAAGGGGGTTGGTTACAACCTGGGAAGGTATTAGCACCCAGATTGTCCGCCGTACTCGACGGGATCCACGCTTAAAAGATTTGTGTTTTAAAGGGGTAGTGTCAGTGTTATCTGTGTATAAAAGAGCTGGAAGAGGATGTACAGGTGTCAGTGTAAAAAAGTGTAGTGTATAAGTGAAGTGTCAGTGTAAAGACAGAGTGAAATGCTCATGATAATGAGGCTAAAAGAATAAGGCTAGAAAGAAGGGGGATATACAGAGACTTTTGTTCGATAACTGTTAAGTTATGCCTACGTATCCTCTCGTGCAATGAGGAAGTCAGAACACTGTAGTTCGACCCAAAGAGACTGAAAGATGAATTGACTTGTGAACTGCTCACTTGTCTATGCTCAAGTGTATGACCTGTCTGGCTCAGGTGCAAACTGTCTTGCATTAGACGGAAGAAGCAAGCTCTCGTTTGTGAATGAATGAGATGAGAAAAGAATCCCGGAGGAGACGATTATTGTTTGTTTTTGATGTTTTCAGTCTTTTATTGCTTTTGGAGATTTGTCATAAGTTAATGAGCTTAAGCCTAAACCAATGGGTTAGTAAACTCATCACATCCTCCCTCTGATTAGGGGTAATGAGAATACCTTAAGTGTGAAGTCAGCATCTCACACTTAATCACCTTTTGATATAGGGTTAAGATCATTAACCTATTTGTTATTATTTAGATGTTTTTGTTGTTTTTGTTTAGTGTTAAGTAATGAGATTAAGCCATAATCAGGGATTAAACAGACTCATTACACTATCCCAATAGAAGGATAATAGATGAGAATGTTTAAGCTGAGGAAAACTCCTCAACTTAATCCATGATTAGGGATTAAACCCATGACAAAACAAAGCCTATATTAAGTGGATTTTAGTTAATGATATGATGAAGAAGTGATTTTTAGGGTTTGTAAGACAACTTGAGGGGGACTTGTCCATTAACACTAGGGTTAGTCCTTCTTAACCAATTAAGGAAGAATTAGAACCCTAATGCAAGGCCCAAGTTACAAGCTTGATGTCTTGATGATTATCAAGTGAATTGATTAAAGGATTTAAACACATTAAGGGTTTAACACTTAGGATTAAAGTTATACACTCCATCCTAATAGAAGGATGCAGGCATAAGCTTAATCACAAAGCCTTAAAGCCTTTAGGGTTTAGTCCCTGATTGTGAGATGAGAAGAGAAGACTCAAAGAGACACAAAGGTAAAAGCTAAGTGGGGGACTAATCAAACCCTAATTGTTATCATGCTTGGTCATTCCTAGGGTTTGTGAGGTTTGCAAGAAAGATCTTCAAAGAACCACCAAGGAGGGAAGCAGATGAAAGGAGCAAAGAGAAGCAAAACAACTTGCTTCACTTAAGAAGTCAAGTTGCTTGAAGAAAGAAGGTAAGATGAACAAGAAAGAGCAAGCTCAATCCAATACACATACAAAAATGCAGCAATGATGCATAAAAGAGATGAAAAGAGATTGTGAGAAGTGAAGGCAAATTCACTTCTCAAACAACTTACCACCTGAAAAGTTAGCAAAAGAAATGAAATGCAATGCAAAATGAGATGAAATGTGATGATGCAAACCAAAACCAGAAGCATGAGAATGATGTTAATGATGTTATGAGATGATGCAAACATGAGGCAAGACATGAGGATGATCATACAAACATATGGATGCAAGGGAAGCATGCTTAGAACCATGAACATACATGAAAAACTATGAAATGCAAATGGCATACAATATGGCAAATGAAAGATGCAATGATCAAACATGATTCTAATATGTCTTAAGATGCATCATGAATCAAATGAATTCATAAAATGTCATGGCAAGTCATGGTATGCAAGCAAATGTAAGATGAATGCAAAAGGAAGCCCAAATTAGGGTTCATGATCAATACACAAAACAAAATTCAAAACCAGAAGCAAACATCATGATAAAAATTTGAAAATGCATTCAAAGGAACCCTAAACCTATACAAACTCACTGCCCAAAGGAGAGGATCCAATTCTTAACCTAGTGCAAGTTATGAATTTCCTAAGTTGGCTAGGGTTTTAAGGTACCTCATCAAGAAAAATGTCAAACAAATTGAAAATGCAAGATCAATTCAGGCCAATTTAATCCTATAAACTACATGATATGCAAGATGCAATGCAAGAAGAATCATTGTCCAACTCTCAATGGTTAGGCAGAAATGAATTTTTGAAGTTTGGATCAAAATAATGCCTAAAAATGAAATTAAATCCATTAAAAATTGTCAAAAGGCATCAAGAACAAAAAAGAAATTTGGTTTGAGAGTTGGACAATGTTTCTAAATGATTTTAAATGTTTCATGAATTTTTTTGTGATTTTTAAATACCTAAAAGTATTTTTAATTAATTAATTCTCATTAATCAATTAAAAATAAACTTTTAAATGATTTAAAAATATTTTTTAATGCAAAAAATAAAAATAAAAATATTTTTGTGTTCTGAAAATTAATAAAAGCTTGAATAAAAATTTTCAGAATTTTTGAACAATTTTTGCTATTTTTAAATAAATGAACAAAACAAATAAAATAAAATGAAAATAAATTAATTAAAATGAGAAGTATGCGCATCCAAGGGACAGGATTGGTTCTGGGGATATTTTGTTTGACTTCACGCGCAATCTGATGGCCACAATTCAAACTGAGCTAATTTTCATTTTAAGTTAATTAAACTGAATTAAATTAAGTTAATGAAGATTAGGGTTTCTAATGATGCATCCTAGCCACTCAATCATGCGCGAGTCAGCCCTGGTCAACCCATCCTACGCTCCACATTCAAACTCACATTAATGACACAGATTAACCCTAATCAACCTCAGGTGGCCGGAGAAGACTTCCGGTCGTCTTCTCCGGCGAGACCTCTGACCTAACTCTCTCAAAACGTTACTAAAACATGCCAAAACCTCCAGATCAACTCAACTAAACATCCTAAACAACAATCCAGCCACAAAATCCATTTCTTTTTCGTGAATCATGAAGAACAAACAAAAATCAAATTTTCGGGCAAAGTTTCAGACAAGCCATACATCCTCAAAACTCAATCATTTTCAAAAGTAAAAGGTTCAGTGCACTCAGGAAAGCATGTAGATCATTTTAGAAACAAGAAATAAAGGTTCTGGAAAAATGAATTTCCATGGCTACCTGAATCGAAGCTTTGATTTCTGGAACTTTCTGGTTGGCCCTTTGATCCAAAACACCTCTAATGGACCTCCTGAGAAGCTTGCAATACTTGTTTGGAGTTTAAAATGGCTGGTTTGAAAGATTGCTGAAGTTCTGTTCAAAGGGGGGGAGAAATCGTGTCTTGGTTTCAATGACTTTCAGGCTGTTTTGATGATTGGTTTGTGATCAGTGGGTCATGTTGAGATTGATGGTGAGGTTTGTTTGTGTGTTTGAGGCTTGTATGATGAGTTTCGAATGATTTTGCATATGAGGTGAAAAGTGAGAATGCTGTCTTCTTGGAGTTTTTAGGCTTGTGTGTTATGTGCTTTGGCTTTCTTTTGATTTGTATAAACAAATGGGATTGGCTCAAAAAGTGGTTATGGCATAGTGTGATTGGTATGGGCAAGTTGCCAAAATGTCAACTTGACTTGTACTTGAGGTATGGGCCATGGTACAACTTGCTTTTTGGCTTGCTTTGGCTCAGCTTGAATCAAGGAATGCTATGGAATAGGTCTAGAAGCAATGCAGCAAGTGGTTTATGGTTTGTGATAGGTTTTGCACTTTTCACAAAGTTTGGCCCCTTTGTGATTTCTTGAAGTTCAAGGCATGAAATGAGATGATTCTTGGGCCAATTCTGATTTTTAGGAGTCATATGATCATGTTGTAATGAGTTTGTGCATATTTGAAGTCTTTAGAACACTTGATCATACCATTTTGCAAAATGCCTCTTTGGTAGAAAACTTCAAATTATGTGATTTTGGCCAACTTTGACAAGCCATAACTTTTGATCCAAAATGAATTAGGTCATGTTCTTGTACTTTTTGAAAAGGGAATGATCCATTCTACAACTTTCATGACCAAAGTTTTTTCATTTGAAGCATTTTTGAATCAAAAAGCAAGGGTTGAAAAAGTTTCCCAAAATGGCAATTTTCATTATAAGTCAACTTTCCCAAAAAGTCAACTTTGCAAATGGCTTGAAATTCTTCAAATTTGTGAACTTCTAACATCTTTTATGATCAAATAAAGATCATACACAATCAAAATGATGAAGAACACCCTTTGGTTGGGTCATTGAGGGCCTCAGATACCCTGATTTTGCACTGACTTGCTCAAAAAGTCAACTCTTGATCAGATGACTTCCCCATTGAATTTCTTCATGAAAATTGATATGCATGATCCCTATACCATATAGAGACCAATAGAAACAAGAATGACCAAAACAATTTGAGTTATGGCCTCTGAAACCATAACCCTAATTCTAGGTCATCTGTGCAGTTAAACCTGGCTCTGCTTCCATGCCATTCTCAGTTCTTGTGATTTTTTGACATTCTTGACTTTGAGAGGATATAATATGATGTTTGAACATACATAGACCCCTTTGAAGTGATTGATGACCTTTGGAGTGGCTCAAATGGCTCTTGGATTGATCAGATCATAAACCCTAGATGCAGATGACTTAGAAGCAATGCAATGAATCAAAAATGCAATATGAGATGCTATGATTGAATATATGCATATGAAAAGATCACAAGCCATGGTGTGAATGGGTGAGGGCAAATTTGGGGTGTTTACAGCTGCCCCTATTCAAACATGAGTTAGCTGTGCAAGATGTAAGTGACGGCTTAACAGGCGAACAAGATAACTTATGGTTGAATACCAAAGACAGTCCAAAATTTGCACTCACAGAATGAAGAAGAAAAGGGATATAGATTGTAAAAGAAAATAAAGTATATTGTAAAGTGTGAGTGACGGAGGACGACCGTCGAGCAGAGGACGACTGCTGGGGAAAGAGCAATGACGGGGACGGCCGACAAGCTGGGGATAAAATGCGGGAAATAAAGCAATGACGGGGACGGCCGACAAGCTGGGGATAAAAGGGATTATGATGGGGACGGCTATCAGGTTCAGCTATAAGATTTTCTGGGGATTATAAGTAAAAATAAATAATGAGGTATGGTCATCAGGTTCATAAAGTAATGTAAACAACGATGGGGACGACCATCGGGCTAAACTGATGAAGGACGATCATCAGGAAAAGGAAAAGGGACCACGACGGGGACGACCATCGGGTTAAAGAATAAATGAAATAATGATGAGGGACGGTCATCAAAGGTGAAGTACAATCACCTGGCAGGGTACGGCTGCCGAAAGTATCGCGACATAGGACGAATGCCGGATAAAAGGTCGACGATGGGGACGGCCATCGGACGAGCATGATGAAGGACGATCATCAAGAGGTGAAGGACGATCACCTAGCAGGGGACGGCTGCTCTCAAGGTTTATCATGACATAGGACGAATGTCAGATAACAAGATCAACGATGGGGACGGCCATCGGATAAAATGATGAAGGACGATCATCAAAAGGTGAAGGACGATCACCTAGCAGGGTACGGCTGCCGAAAGTATCACGACATAGGACGAATGTCGGATAGAAAAAGGTTGCTTTGCCGGCGACCTACTGGGGAATAGTAAACACGGACGAGTGTTTACATCCAAGAAATAAAAGGTATAAGTGTTTTGATGTTGTGTATAGATTAAAGATGCGGACGAGCATCCCTAAGACTATGATGCGGACGAGTATCAGGTAGAAACAAATACTGACACGTGTTTAGAGATGATGATACGGACGAATACCAACTGGTTAACAAGGAACACAGACGAGTGTTGATTCTGAGGGTACTCTTCTGGGGAATAGTAGACACAGGCGAGTGTCTTAATTCAAGAAGACATAAGTGTTTGACACGTGTATGGATTAAAGATGCGGACGAGCATCCCTAAGACTATGATGCAGACGAGTATCAGGTAGAAACAAACGCTTGACGCATGCTCTGAGATGATGATACGGACGATTATCAACTGGTTAACAAAGAACACAGACGAGTGTCGAATCTGAAGGGATGTAAGTGGTGTATACAAGATACGGACGGGTATCTGTATGAGTGAAACAAAAGTAATAAGTATGAGTGGTGTATAGATGGGTGTTTAACTTGCTGGGGAGAGTGACACGGACGAGTGTCCAAAGAGAGAAAAGTGTAATATAAACAAGTGTATGATTCACAAAGTGTTTAGGTAACTGTGCTGGGAAATCGACATGGACGGGTGTCAAGGAATTTGTATATAAAGATGTATCTTGTGAGTGAAAAGTGGACGCTTTGGCTTTCTACTGGGGATATGACACGGACGGGTGTCAAGGAGTATCTGTAATATATAAGTGTCTGCTTTGTAAAGAAGGCTCGGGCGACTTTACTGGGGAATGAATGACACGGGCGAGTGCCAAAAGGAGTGTGTATTTGTATTTGTGAGTGTAAGGCCAGTGCTTTGGCTCTCTGGTGGGGAATTTTGGAGAGCTTTTTGTATACCTGTTACACCCCAAAATTTGCCCTCACAATACAAGACTTTGTGTGCTAAGAAGGTTCACAAGGTTCACAAGACCTTTCATGAAGTTCATAAAGTCTACAAGTCACTTTATGAGGATTCACAAGGTTCACAAGATTCACAAGTCTTACAAGACCTTTCATGAGGTTCATGAAGTCTACAAGATACTTTATGAGGTTCACAAGGTTCACAAGACCTCCCATGAGGTTCACCAGACACTTTATGATGGTTCACAAGGTTCACAAAGTTCACAAATAGTCAGAAGATTTGACAATCCCCTCATACAATGCACCTCCTAAGCAGTGCATCCAAAACTAGGGTTTTGACTTTAATCAGGCTAAATGAACTTCCAAGGCTTCAAGTGAGCTTCATAACATCTTATATGTGTGTAAGAACCCCCATGACAAGTTTCAAGACTTTTCTCAAAAGTTTGCTCAGTCAGATGATCAGATAAGTCAAAATCAGTCAAAGTAGTTAAAAAGTCAAACTGAGGTCAACTGTGGTCAAACCAAAGTCAAACTTCATGATTTTTTGTCAACATCAAGTATATGAAGTAAAATTCATCATTTGATCAAGGGTTGATCATGATTCATCAAGGAGGTTTCAGATCATCAAGAATCAGGGGTTTCTAAATTAGGGTTTCCTTAGTAAAAGTCAACTGAACTTTGACCAGCCATAACTTTCACATGCTTCATCACCAAGTCTCCATTCAACGCTCATTTTGAAGGAAATTGAATTCTCTACAACTTTGTGTCTCACAAGCCAAGCCCAAAAATGCTTCATTTGGAAGGTATGAGCTAAGACATTATAGGTCCTTTTGAAAGTCAACAAAAAGTCAACAACTTCAAAAGGGCATAACTTGAGAATGGTAAATGATATGGACATGAAACCAGTGGGGTTGGTTAGAGGATTCTTCAAGATTTCCAAAATGTCCAAGAACACCCTCATAGCATTAAAATTGAAGGATGTGTGCCCTTGCAAAGTTGGGAAATTTTTGGTTGGTTTAAGAAGAAAATGGAGGGTTAAGACCAAATTTTTTCTAAATGGGCTTGCCATATGATGATCCAATCCATACCATGACCTCGTGCACGACCCAAGTCTATAAAAATCAGATTTTTTATCATTTTATTTTTATTTATTTTGATTTAATTCATTAAAAATCATTTTAAATTAAAATAAAATATAAAAGTCAAAGATTTAAAAAGGATTGAGCTTCTAGAAATTCATAAAGTTGATTGGTATCAAAGTGGTAAGAGAATCATGGTGATTTGCCTAAAATAGAAGGTGTTCATACAAGAATATTTGAATTTTAAGGCATTATCTTTTTGAATCTTTTTGGATCAAATTTTTCACACAAGCATCAATCTTTTCTGACCTAATTGATCACACTATAAGTATATGAGGTAACCCTAACAAAAACACACGAATTCCAGCTCCAAAGTGTAAGTTTGAAAATTTCAAAAACCTCACAAAACTTCAAATTCGGTTTCTTGGTTGGAAGAGATATCAAAGCATTTTAAAGGTTCAAACACACTCCTTGAACATCTCTAATGCGATCCCAATCCTCATTTGCATCCAAAACCTCCCATATAGCACAAACCGAATTCAAATATTGATACATTTATGATTTTTTCGTTTTCATACATACATGTAATATAAATTGATTTTGATTCTAGATTTGTGTTTGTGTTGAGCTTGTGAACGTTTCTGGGCAGTTTAATTTGATTTTCTATGCAGGAGTAAAGATCCACCATTGCTAGGGTTTCGGCCATGGATTTGGGGTTTTGTCATAAACCTAATATAAATAAGTTCTAAGAACATAGGACAATTCCATGGACCTTGGGGATTATGAAACACTGATCATTGTTGAGAAATTTTACTGTTTCGATGCTTGTTCAATTTCGTAGGGTTTTGTACTTTGAAACTCGCAGGAAAACACGCAACAAAATTCCTAGTTATTTTCGCAGGAAATTTGAAGAAGATGAAGCTGGCCTGGCGCGAAAACATAATTTGAATATGGAACTTATTTTATTATGATTTGTTTCTGTTATATTTCACAAAACGCTGTAATGGCTCAGTTGGTTGTGTATGCGCGTAGATTCCTTGAAGGCAGGGGTTCGAATCCTGGCTTCACCACCTTTTTCTTATTTTTTCCAGATAACTATTAACTTTCATATATTATTTATTATAGTCACCATATGTATAGGTGCGCTCTCCCAGCTGGAATGGTTAAGGTGCTTGTGTGATATTGTGAAGGTCCTGGGTTCGATTCCCCCAGGCCTTTTTTTGTGTTTTATTTGTTTTTTTCATGATATTTTCCAGAATGAGAACAAAACAAATTGGAGGTGGAAAACTACCAGCCAGCGCGCATAGCCCAGTGGTCCTGTTCTTGCTTGCCCAGTGGTAATGTATAAATTGTTTATAATTTACAATTTTTTATATATGTTTAAAAATTAGAATTCTTAATATGATAATATGATATAATTTGTTTAGAACTTAATTTTTGCATGTAAATAATTTTATTATATGTTTAAAAATATGTTAAAATTGCTAATTTAATTTTTGTAATTTTAATTTATTTTTCATAATATGTTCATAATTGATTTAATTTTATAATTTACATATAACTTCAAATTTTATAATAATTAATATAATTGTTCATATTTTCTTATTAACCTTTAAAAATTTTGTTTATTATAATATCCTTGTTTATTTCATTATTATTATTAATTATGTTTATATGATTATTACTAACCCCATTTAATTTAGTATTATTTTTATTATTATTATTATTTTCACTAACCCAATTTTTATTATTATTATTTACTATTCTGCTTATTTATTTAAATTGCTTAATTATTATGTAATTGCTCCTGGATGTAATATTTTATAATGTTTATTATTTATTTTAAGCCATGGTTAGTAAATAGGGAGTGTAACATGTATGTTTATTTAAAATTAATTTAGACCACTTAATTAAAAGATAAATATTAAATTGTACACTCACACACGTAAGTCGATCTTTGATCGCCATCTCACTTTCTAGGGTTACCTCTCATGTTGCCTAATCAAAAGGTCAAGTAGGGTGTATAAAGCAAAAAGTCCCTCAAAGTAAAGTCATCTAGTCCCTTAACAACAAAAGATCAAGTCCCTCTTCGAATGTTGCCTTCGTAATGATCTTGTCCCTTCCGAATAAAGATGACAGTCCCTCCAAAAATGCTTATACACCCCACAGTTGCCTACATTAACAGATGACCCTTACTTATCCCTCACATCCAAGGTAAAGACTATCTATTCCTTAATAATAGGGATAGTCTTACCACTAAAAGGATTCAAGAACAGAAAAGACTTAAAACTTAGGGTAGGTTCCTCATAGTTACTTGCTCACTATTCAAAAACTTTTCAAACACTTCACACTTTCAAACAAATTTTTCAAACAAAGGTTTTTTACGCATCCGTACATGGATCATTATCAAACTCTTATGAAAATTTCTATTCACACACTTCACAGTTTCAAAAACAGTTTAAAGTGAGCTAAGTAACTAAGAGCCCATGGATAACCATGGATGTAAAGGGTGCTAACACCTTCCCTTTACATAACCTACCCCCCGGACCCAAAAATCTTTTAAAAGGTCTTTCCTGTTCTTTTATGCCTTTCCTTTGGATAAAATAAAAGTCGGTGGCGACTCTTGCTATCCGCAACATAACTAAAGTCAGTTCTCCCACCGTGTTACAGAACTGGCGACTCTGCTGGGGATTTAATAAAAGAGGGGTACCCTTAGGAATTAGATCACTTTAAAATTGTTTGCCTTGTTTGCTTTATACTTATCTTGTTGGGTGCTCTTATGTGTGAAAGATCCTAACCCGGATCTGGTGTACCTTAGGTAAATGGCAATAGATCAAGGAAACTGTACGGCGTATACCGATATGGTTGATCTGGTGGCCATAGTTAGTGTGACTTCTTGGTTGGTGCTTATGTTCCTTAAGTCAAGTTGAGGATAATATGAGGCTGCCATATGTTGTCAATACACTAACTAACTTTTAGAACCCTAGTTATCCCATCTTAGCCTTTAGAAAGTAGTGAGATAGCCGACTTTGGTGAAGACTGAAGTTGGTTGATACTCGATACTACGCTCATTGAGATCCTAAACTTGGAGGGTTTTGGTTGGCAAGTAAGTTGCCTACTGAACAACCACCCTTGTGAAGGATCAATGATATTGAGATCCCTTAGAACATGGTTACTTTTATAGGACAGGATGAACCATCTAAACTTCAGGGGAGGGTACTTACCTTTGAACTTCATGCAAGCCTTTAAACCTAGGGCTATGGTGTGACTTGTTTGTGTGTGCCACATGTTTGTGATTGAACATAACATCATAGCATCATCATGCATCATAAGCATAACATTTTCACTAACCATTTCAAGGACCAAAGGATTTATCTTTGTTCTTTGTTGCAGGTCATGGCTTCTGCTCGTAGGAATACCATCAGGATTAACTTTGTGAGCATACCTGCTAAGCTTAAAGAGTTGGTTTCTCAAGTGTCTGATCATTCCCAGTTTATCAAGAGACATGGTCACCTATTGGATCTAGTCACCTCAGGGTTCAATGTAGACATGATGAGTGTCCTATTTCAGTTCTTTGATCCTAAGCACCATTGCTTCACATTCCCTGACTATCAGCTGGTTCCTACAATGGAAGAGTTCTCTAAACTTCTGGGTATACCTGTTCTTGATCAAAGACCCTTCATAGGCTTGGAGAAAGAGCTTAAACTAGAGGTTATTGCTGCAGCCCTACATCTAAAGAAGTCTGACATTGTTCTAGAAACGAGAAGCGGAGTTAAAGGTATTATTGCTAAGGTATTAATGGATAAAGCTCAAGTGTTCTTGAAGGCCATGAGCTATGATGCTTTTGAGGAGATCTTAGCCTTGCTGATTTATGACTTAGTATTGTTCCCCAATCCAGATCAGTTCATAGACGTTCATGCCATCAACATATTCCTGAGTCACAATCTAGTACCTACATTGCTTGGAGACATCCTACATTCTCTCCATACTCGTACTACAAGGGTAAGAGGAACTTTGATGTGCTGCATACCTTTGCTTTCTAGGTGGTTTATTTCTCACCTTCCTCGCTCAGTAATGAAGAATGAACAAGGGTTCAGGTGGTCCAAAAGGATCATGTCACTCTCGCATTCAGATATCCATTGGTGCTCCATATCTATGGAGAATGTCACTATCATTGACCGTTGTGGGGAGTTTCCTAATGTGCCACTTCTAGGCATAAGAGGAGGCATCACCTACAACCCCTCTCTAGCTTTACGACAGTTTGGTTACGCTCGGAGTGATGGTCCACATGACATGTTGATTCAGGGCATTGTGTTTGACTACGACAACGATCTTCAAGGTTACCGTCAGAGATTCATACGAGCATGGGGAAAAGTGAACAAGGTTGACAGCAAGACTCTGGAGCCTAAGTACACTATTCCTATGGAAGCTTATCTCAGATGGGTGCGATCTCGTGCTCAGACTCTCATGATGCCATATCCTGCTGTCCTGCCAGTTACCATGGAACCTGTTGCTGAAGGAGATACTTCTTATACCATCCTTCACCCAGACATGCCTACTGACATGGAAGACTTGCAGAGATCCTGGATCCAGTTGAAGAAACAAAGGGATACTTTCGAGGCTCATTACAAAGCAAGCCAAGAAAGAATCCTGGAACTAACAAAGCAACTTCATGAGGAACGGAATCTCAACTCATACCTCAACACAAAGAGGAAACGTCCATGGGAGACTTAAAACCCCATCCCTTGTATTTATTTCATTTCATTTTCTGTAAGCCCAAGAGGCAAAACAAATTTATTACTAATAAAAGTTTACTTTCTTGTTTGTTTAAGCAAATTTAAATCCTGCGGTCCTTGAAAACATGGCATATACATTCACATATCATATCATTGCATCACAGGTTTATTATGCACAGGTTTCTCATCTTCTCACTGTTTATTTCAGTAATGGCTCTTGAACAAACAGTTAAGGATCTCCAGGCACAAAATGCACAGTTCCAAGAGCTGATCCTGAACCTGACCAAGGGGCAGGATGAATTGAAGACGCTGCTGGCCAAGAAGACTAAGAAGACTAGAAGGTCGGGTGGCCTGATCAACACGGGAAGAAGGTTCAAAGGTCTTGCCAAGACCAAAGAACCAGTTGAAGACTATGAATCTGAAGAGTCTGAAAAAGAGGGAGGCAGTCTCCACAACACTATGGGGGACTCTGATTCTGAGGCAAATTACTACCATGAGCCTAATGAAGACAAATTCAAAATGCTGGTGGATAGAATGGATGCTATGGAGTTGCAGAAGTCTTCTGGGCTGGATTTTGAAGATTTGAGTCTGATATCTGGGGTAGTCATACCCATTGGTTTCAAGGTTCCTACCTTTGTTGTTTATGATGGGGTCTCTTGTCCCAAGCTGCATCTGAGGTCTTATGTCAGAAGAATCCAACCTCACACTGCTGATAAGAAGTTGTGGATCCACTTTTTCCAAGAGAGCTTATCTGGAGCTCAGTTGGAGTGGTATTATCAATTGGAAAGTGTCAACATCAGGGATTGGAATGATCTTGCTGAAGCTTTCTATAAGCAGTATCAATACAATGCTGACTTAGCTCCCACTCGCATGCAGCTGCAAAGCATGTCTATGGGTGCCAAAGAAAGTTTCAAGGAGTATGCTCAGAAGTGGAGAGATTTAGCTGGAAGAGTTCAACCCCCTTTAACTGACAGGGAATTGGTTGATATGTTCATGTGTACGCTGAATGGTCCGTTTTACAGTCATCTCATTGGAAGCTCATCATCTGGCTTCACTGAGTTGATAATGACAGGAGAACGCGTGGAAAATGGTATAAAGAATGGCAAGATCCAAGTGGGTACTTCTTCATCAGGTGCTGCAAAGAAGCCTCCCACTGGGAAGAAAGAATCCAATGCTGTTTATGGTCAACCTGATCGTAATAGAAGGCATCAGTCTGTTAGTGCAGTTCATATTTCAAATCCAACTCCTACAACACCAGAGCAGCCACAGGGCAACCAACAGAGGGCTAGAAGGCAGTTCACAAAGATCAACATGTCAATGGCTCAGGCATTGCAACACTTGTTGAAGGCTGAACTTATTACTCTGAAAGAGGCTCCTCAGAATCCCAATGTTACCTCTCCCGGGTACAATCCCAATGCACGATGTGCATATCATTCAAACTGCCAGGGACATGATACTAATAGCTGCTGGGTCTTGAAGAACAAAATTCAAGATATGATTGAGGCTGGAGAGATTGAGTTTGACCCTCCGGGTACTCCAAATGTGATTACTTCTCCCATGCCAAATCACGAGAAGACTGTCAATGCAATTGATGAAGATTTACATATCTATTCAGTTGCAGAGTTGACCACACCATTGTATGTTATCAAGAAGAAGTTAGTGCAAGCTGGGTTCTTTCCAGGTTGTCGTGAAGATTGTTTGTATTGTACCTATAAGCCGGATAGTTGCTGGAGGTTGAGAGATGGAATTCAGCGTCTCATGGATAAGTATACTATAGTGTTTGAGAGGACTCCATCGTCTGTAGAGAGTATGGTGGATCATATTACTCAAGGTAGGAAGATTGAAGAGGTTGACATGGTTGACAAAGTGCCGGTAAGGATCACTTCCAAAGGTCCTGTTAAAATCACTCATAAGGGTCCAATCAAGATTACTGCTGAAGGCCCTGTGAAGGTTGTTGCTGAAGCCAGAGTGGCTCATATGGTCATTACTACTCCTGGTCCTATTCCGTATACGTCTGATAAAGCTGTGCCTTGGCATTATGGGTCTGATGTTTACATCCATGGTGTTAAGCAGGAGCCCTTAGCTGATGTGCCTGTTGATGTTGATAATATTGTTGGATCTAGTAAGATCACACGAAGTGGAAGAGTTTTCTCTCCTCCAATTACTTCCAAGAATGCAGTTACTCCAGCTGCTACCTCCACCACTGATACTCGGGGCAAAGGTCCTGTTATTGAACCTATACCTACTGATGTACCAGCTGTTGATGATCTTTCTAAGCAGATGGAAGAAGTATTGAAAATCATTCACAAGAGTGATTATGACATTGTTGATCAGTTGGGGAATACTCCCTCCAAGATTTATATGCTATCCTTGTTGTTGTGTTATGAGGCTCATGCCAAGGCCTTGATTAAATTTCTGAAGACTGCTCATGTACCCAATGCAATTTCTGTTGACCAGTTTTAGAATTGTGTTGCCCACCTGACCTATGATAATGGGTTAGGGTTTTCTGATGCTGATTTGACCCCTGCCAAGAGGGATCATAACAGGGCCTTGCATATCTCAATTGAATGCAGGGGTACTACCCTGTCACATGTATTGATAGACAATGGTTCCTCTCTGAATGTGTTGCCCAAAGAAGTCCTGAATAAGCTGAGTCCTGAAGATGTTGTGCTGAAGCCCAGTAGTATAGTGGTGAAGGCTTTTGATGGTTCTAGAAGAGTAGTGCATGGGGAAATTGATCTCCCAATCAAAGTTGGGTCTCAGGTTTTTAATTCTACATTTTATGTGATGGATATTCGTCCTTCGTACTCTTGTTTGCTTGGTCGTCCCTGGATTCATGGGGCAGGTGCTGTAACCTCTACATTACATCAGAAGCTAAGATATCCGGTGAAAGGAAAAGTTGTTACTGTCTATGGAGAAGAAGAGTATTTTGTTAGCCATGTGAACACTTTCAAGTATCTGGAAGTGGAAGGTGAATACGTTGAAACTCCGTGTCAGACATTTGAAGTGGTTCCTTGGATTGTTAATGATTATGAAGCTCCTCCTGTTGTTAAGAAAGTTCATGTGGTCACCAGAGTACCTCCAACAATGGCCTCCCTCAAAGATGCTAGAGCTGTAGTGGATGAAGGTGGTTGTACTATTTGGGGTCAGCTTCCTGATATCCCATACAAGTCTGACAAATTTGGTTTGGGTTTCACTGCAGAGTCCCAGAAGGCTGTTCGTCGTGCTCGTGCTGTTCGTATCACCAATCAAGGGGTTATGAAAGATCAAATCAATGATGTGGGAGACTATGATGAAGACTACAATCTGGATGCTTGGATCTTTCCTACTGTGGGTGCTGGACTCAATAATTGGAAAGCTGAAGATGTTATCCCTATCTCCTTTAGTCAGGAGTAAATACTATTACTGTGTTGTTGCTTTTTAAGTTTGTAATTTCTTGAAAAATTAAACTCTTAAGCCTTGTGCCTTACTCGGGGCACAATGGTGTGCTTGTTACGGGATGTCATTTCATTTGCATACTTCATTCAATAAAAATCAGTGGACGTTTCGTTTTCGTAAATATTGTGTTCCTTGTCTTTCTCTTCTTTTATTTTCTATTTTATCAGCTATGTGTTCTTACACACACCCACATCACTAAAATGCAGATCCTCATCCACTCTGGATCCTGTTGATAACAGTTCTACTATTGCCAATTATAATTTCGAGAATCCGATCTATCAAACTGAAGACGGAAATGAGGACGATTGTGAAGTACCTGTAGAGCTTGCTAGGTTGTTACAACAAGAAGAGAAAGCTATACAGCCACATGAAGAGCCAGTCGAAGTTGTGAATCTGGGAACTGAAGAAAACAGGAAAGAAGTCAAGATAAGGGCTGATTTAGAAGATAGTGTCAAGAGCAGATTGATTCAGATGTTACGTGACTATGTGGAAATCTTTGCTTGGTCTTATGAGGATATTCCAGGGTTGGATACAGACATTGTGGTTCACCGTTTACCAGTAAAAGAAGATTGTCATCCAAAGAAGCAGAAGGTTCGTCGCATGCGTCCTGAAATGTCAGAAAAGATCAAAGCAGAGGTAATGAAACAGTTTGATGAAGGGTTCTTAGCTGTGACTTCTTATCCTCAGTGGGTTGCAAATGTGGTTCCAGTTCCTAAGAAAGATGGTAAGGTACGTATGTGTGTAGACTACAGGGATTTGAACAAGGCCAGCCCCAAAGATGACTTTCCGCTTCCTCATATTGATGTTCTGGTAGACAACACTGCTCAGCATAAGGTATTCTCTTTTATGGATGGTTTCTCTGGTTACAATCAAATTAAGATGGATCCTGAAAACATGGAGAATACAACATTTGTTACACAGTGGGGCACTTTTTGTTATAAAGTGATGCCATTTGGTTTGAAGAATGCAGGGGCAACATATCAGCGTGCTATGGTGGCTTTGTTTCATGATATGATACATCATGAGATAGAGGTATATGTGGATGATATGATAGCCAGGTCCCAGAATGAAGAGCAACATCTTGATCATTTGCATAAATTGTTTGAGAGGTTGAAGAAATACAAGTTGAGATTGAACCCAAACAAGTGTACTTTTGGAGTAAGATCTGGTAAACTCCTGGGTTTCATTGTCAGTGGAAAAGTTATTGAAGTGGATCCTGCAAAAGTGAAAGCTATACGAGAGATGCCAGCTCCCCGTACTGAGAAGGAGGTCAGAGGTTTCTTGGGACGATTGAATTACATTGCAAGATTTATTTCCCAATTAACTGCCATCTGTGAGCCAATCTTCAAGTTGTTGAAGAAAGACCAGGTGATGGAATGGAATGATGAGTGCCAAACTGCCTTTGATGAAATCAAGAGATATCTGCTGGAACCACCAATTTTGATGCCACCAGTTGATGGAAGACCCTTGATTATGTACTTAACAGTGTTAGACAATTCAATGGGGTGTGTATTGGGGCAACATGACGAGTCTGGTCGAAAAGAGCAGGAAATATACTACCTTAGCAAAAAGTTTACCGACTGTGAAACAAGATATTCACTGCTCGAGAAAACTTGCTGCGCTTTGGCATGGGCTGCTCGCCGACTAAGACAGTATATGTTGACCCATACGACCTTGTTGATTTCAAAGATGGATCCAATCAAGTACATATTTGAGAAACCTGCTCTATCCGGAAGAATTGCAAGATGGCAAATGATCTTGATAGAATATGATATACAATATACTACTCAGAAGGCCATCAAAGGAAGTGTTGTTGCTGATCATTTGGCTCATCAAGCAGTGGATGATTACCAGTCAATGAGTTTTGAGTTCCCTGATGAAGACATTATGATTATTACCAAAGAACCTGGACAATATGACGGACCTGAACAAGGATCCCGATGGACTATGGTTTTTAATGGTGCATCCAATGCACTTGGTGTTGTGATTAGTTCCCCTGAAGGTTGTCATACCCCGATTACTGCCAGACTTTGTTTCTATTGTACCAATAACATGGCTGAGTATGAGGCATGTATCTTGGGTATTAAAGTTGCTATTGATATGAAGATTCAGTTCCTTGACGTGTATGGAGATTCAGCCCTGGTAGTTAGTCAGATCAAAGGAGATTGGGATACCAAGCATGATAACCTCATTCCTTACAGAGAGCATGTGTTATCTATGATCCCACATTTTAAAGAGATTACCTTTGGACATATTCCACGGAGAGAGAATCAGTTGGCAGATGCATTAGCTACCATGGCATCTATGTTTGAGATCAGCTGGGATGATGAAGCTCCCAAGATTACCATTGATAAATTTGAGAAGCCTGCATACTGCAATGAGATTGACACTGAGTTAGCAGGAGAGAAGCCTTGGTTCTATGAAGTGAAAAGATATCTTGAAGCTCAGGAGTTCCCTGAAGGGGCATCTGTCAAAGATAGGAAATTTCTGAGAAGGTTTTCTGCTAAGTTCTTTTTGAGTAATGGGATTTTGTACAAGCGCAATCATGATTCAGCTATGCTTCGTTGTGTGGATAAGAAAGAAGCAACTGAGATTATGGAAGATATGCATGATGGGACCTTTGGCACTCATTCTAGTGGTCATACTATGGCAAAGAAGATATTGAAAGCAGGTTACTATTGGTCTACCATGGAAGCTGATTGCTATCAACACTCCAGAACTTGTCACAAGTGTCAAATTTATGCTGATAAAGTACATATACCTCCATCACCATTGAATGTGTTGACTGCTCCTTGGCCCTTTGCCATGTGGGGCATTGATATGATTGGTGAGATCAAGCCTACTGCTTCTAATGGGCATCATTTCATCCTGGTTGCTATTGATTACTTCACTAAGTGGGTGGAGGCAGCTTCATATGCATCTGTTACCAAGAATGTTGTGGCTCGATTCATTAAGAATAATCTCATATGTAGGTATGGCATCCCTGAAAGGATTATTACTGACAATGGCTCTAATCTGAACAACACTATGATTACTGATCTCTGCACGCAGTTCAAGATTAAGCATCATAACTCTTCTCCGTATCGTCCAAAGATGAATGGGGCAGTTGAAGCTGCTAATAAGAATATCAAGAAAATTATACAGAAGATGACTGTTACTTATAAGGATTGGCATGAGATGTTACCATTTGCTCTTCATGGTTATCGTACCACAATACGTACTTCAACAGGGGCAACCCCATTCTCCTTGGTCTATGGTATGGAAGCAGTTCTGCCCATTGAAGTTCAGATTCCCTCCTTGAGAATTATGAAGGATGCAGGCTTGGATGAAGATGAGTGGATTCAGAATCGACTTGACCAGATAAATTTGATTGATGAGAATAGGTTAGCAGCAGTTTGTCATGGCCAGATGTATCAGAAATGAATGATCAAAGCTTTTAATAAGAAGGTTAAGCCAAAGATATATCAGGCCGGTGACTTGGTAATCAAGCGTATCATATTACCACAGGGTGATCCTAGGGGCAAGTGGACTCCTACGTATGAGGGACCATTTGTAGTCAAGACAGTGTTTTCAGGAGGTGCCATGATACTTACTACTATGGATGGTGAAGACTTCCCACAGCCTGTAAACGCAGACATAGTTAAAAAATACTACGCATGAAAAAAGACCCGCTAGGTTGACAGGCCTAGGCAAAAATAAGGGCATCCCGGCAAACCAAAAGGGTTTGGGCAAAAATTAGGGATATATATAAAAAGATGTACACCCGGCAAGTCGAAAACCTGAAAAGGCGGCTTGGGAAAAAAGGGTATCCCGGTGGATTGAAAACCTGAAAGGGCAATCCAGGCAATAGTTAGGGATTAAAGCGTATGACTATGTCTCGTTTGGATCACCCATGAAACTGCAACCAGTTGTGCTACTTAATCAAGCTCGAACAGATAAAGCTCAATCCAGTCGTTTCCGTCTCAACAGCCGAAGATGAGATACTTGAAGATAATGGCAATAGTAGAATTGAAACTCAATAGGATTATTTCCCACATAGCTGACTCTCCTTGTTTTGTAAAATTTTATGACAAAATCCTCTTACTAGGGTTTATGTCTCCTTGTACAAACTTACCCATGTATGGGTCACTCTTTGATATAAATAAAATTCCATTTTTGAATCCTGATTTACTTTTACCCTATTTACATAAGTGAAACGTCCATTGGTTGTGTTTGAATGTATGTATGCTTTTGAATATGATTGATGTTTACCAGAAATGCATGTATGCTTAATATGATTGATGTTTACCAGAAATGCATGAAAATGCAGTAATAGTATTTACTAAGGACGAACGAGGGAAGGATTTCAACGAAGCTTCGCCGGTTCATCTCTACAAAACAGCTACAAACCCTCAATAGGACAAATCCATCTTCATAAAGTCACATCTCCCCTGGAATTTATATCCATATCTTTTATCCTCATAAGGATATTCGGGAATTTACTTTCCAATAGGAGTACGACGAACGAAGACGGGAGGTTATATACACCTTGCTATCCCCAGCAGACGGGAGGTTATATATACCCTACTATCGAACGAAGACGGGAGGTTATGTATACCTTGCTATCCCCAGCAGACGGAAGGTTATGTATAATATATTATCAAAACAAGACGGGAATGAGTTCCTCATATTCTTCAACAACAAATCGGGATTTATTTTCCCTGGCCAGCAGTTGTTATATGAAGATATCCAGACGCTTCAGGCAGCATCATATCATACATACATCATTTACATCATACCATACATAGATACATAATACATCACTTAAGTGCATCATATTATACATGCATACATAATACATAAACTAATATTACCATACAAGATGCTACCTTTGTTTTCAGGTTAATTCTCCAGCAAACAGACTTCATCAACAACTTGTGACTATCATGACTGCTTTATCCTCCTGAAAGTTATCAATCCCTCAGGATTGCTTTATCCTCCTGAAAGCTTCTTATACCTCAGGACGTTGTTATCCTCCTGAAAGCATATTATTACCTTGGGCTGTTGTTATCTTCCCAAAAGGTTACCACTCCCTCAGGACGTTGTTATCCTCCTGAAAGCATATTATCTCCTCGGGACGTTGTCTATCTTCCTGAAAGCTATCATCACTTCCTCAGGATGTTGTTTATACTCCTGAAAGCATATTGTTACCTTGGGTCGTTGTTATCTTCCCAAAGGTTACCACTTCCTCAGGACGTTTTTATCCTCCTGAAAGCATATTATCTCCTCGGGACGTTATTTATCTTCCTGAAAGCTATAACCCCTACCTCAGGACGTTGTTTATCCTCCTGAAAGCATATTATTACCTCAGAACGTTGTTTATCTTCCTGAAAGCTATCATCACTTCCTCAGGATGTTGTTTATACTCCTGAAAGCATATTATTACCTTGGGCCGTTGTTATCTTCCCAAAAGGTTACCACTACCTCAGGACTGCTTTATCCTCCTGAAAGCACACTGTTACCTCAGGACTGCTTTATCCTCCTGAAAGCATATTATTACCTCGGGACGTTGTTGATCTTCCTGAAAGCTATCATCATACCTTCATATTTTGGACTGCTTTATCCTCTAAGAAATGTACCTGAAGAATGTTTCTCCAAGTGGCATCTTTAAGCCCACTCAAGCATACTTAACTATTCATCAGTATTACTCTATGCACCGGTGAGTGCAAATATTTGGGCTTTTGTGTTCAATCCTCTTCAACCTTCCAGGTCACGACTGGCAAATATACCAATCTAACCCCTCAGGTTTCAGAAAATTGAACAGGGGCAGCTGTTGCACCCCAAAATTTGCCCTCACAATACAAGACTTTGTGTGCTAAGAATGTTCACAAGGTTCACAAGACCTTTCATGAAGTTCATAAAGTCTACAAGTCACTTTATGAGGATTCACAAGGATCACAAGATTCACAAGTCTTACAAGACCTTTCATGAGGTTCATGAAGTCTACAAGATACTTTATGAGGTTCAAAAGGTTCACAAGGTTCACAAGACCTCCCATGAGGTTCACCAGACACTTTATGATGGTTCACAAGGTTCACAAAGTTCACAAATAGTCAGAAGGTTTGACAATCCCCTCATACAATGCACCTCCTAAGCAGTGCATCCAAAACTAGGGTTTTGACTTTAATCAAGCTAAATGAACTTCCAAGGCTTCAAGTGAGCTTCATAACATCTTATATGTGTGTAAGAACCCCCATGACAAGTTTCAAGACTTTTCTCAAAAGTTTGCTCAGTCAGATGATCAGATAAGTCAAAATCAGTCAAAGCAGTTAAAAAGTCAAACTGAGGTCAACTGTGGTCAAACCAAAGTCAAACTTCATGATTTTTTGTCAACATCAAGTATATGAAGTAAAATTCATCATTTGATCAAGGGTTGATCATGATTCATCAAGGAGGTTTGAGATCATCAAGAATCAGGGGTTTCTAAATTAGGGTTTCCTTAGTAAAAGTCAACTGAACTTTGACCAGCCATAACTTTCACATGCTTCATCACCAAGTCTCCATTCAACGCTCATTTTGAAGTAAATTGAATTCTCTACAACTTTGGGTCTCACAAGCCAAGCCCAAAAATGCTTCATTTGGAAGGTATGAGCTAAGACATTATAGGTCCTTTTGAAAGTCAACAAAAAGTCAACAACTTCAAAAGGGCATAACTTGAGAATGGTAAATGATATGGACATGAAACCAGTGGGGTTGGTTATAGGACTCTTCAAGCTTTCCAAAATGTCCAAGAACACCCTCATAGCATTAAAATTGAAGGATGTGTGCCCTTGCAAAG
The DNA here is from genome assembly GCA_963966055.1 of Lathyrus aphaca. Classification (NCBI taxonomy): domain Eukaryota; kingdom Viridiplantae; phylum Streptophyta; class Magnoliopsida; order Fabales; family Fabaceae; genus Lathyrus; species Lathyrus aphaca. The sequence goes on along the minus strand of OZ014521.1, from coordinate 119,605,865 downwards.
TTGGGAAATTTTTGGTTGGTTTAAGAAGAAAATGGAGGGTTAAGACCAATTTTTTCTAAATGGGCTTGCCATATGATGATCCAATCCATACCATGACCTCATGCATGACCCAAGTCTATAAAAATCAGATTTTTTATCATTTTATTTTTATTTATTTTGATTTAATTCATTAAAAATCATTTTAAATTAAAATAAAATATAAAAGTCAAAGATTTAAAAAGGATTGAGCTTCTAGAAATTCATAAAGTTGATTGGTATCAAAGTGGTAAGAGAATCATGGTGATTTGCCTAAAATAGAAGGTGTTCATACAAGAATATTTGAATTTTAAGGCATTATCTTTTTGAATCTTTTTGGATCAAATTTTTCACACAAGCATCAATCTTTTCTGACCTAATTGATCACACTATAAGTATATGAGGTAACCCTAACAAAAACACACGAATTCCAGCTCCAAAGTGTAAGTTTGCAAATTTCAAAAACCTCACAAAACTTCAAATTCGGTTTCTTGGTTGGAAGAGATATCAAAGCATTTTAAAGGTTCAAACACACTCCTTGAACATCTCTAATGCGATCCCAATCCTCATTTGCATCCAAAACCTCCCATATAGCACAAACCGAATTCAAATATTGATACATTTATGATTTTTTCGTTTTCATACATACATGTAATATAAATTGATTTTGATTCTAGATTTGTGTTTGTGTTGAGCTTGTGAACGTTTCTGGGCAGTTTAATTTGATTTTCTATGCAGGAGTAAAGATCCACCATTGCTAGGGTTTCGTCCATGGATTTGGGGTTTTGTCATAAACCTAATATAAATAAGTTCTAAGAACATAGGACAATTCCATGGACCTTGGGGATTATGAAACACTGATCATTGTTGAGAAATTTTACTGTTTTGATGCTTGTTCAATTTCGTAGGGTTTTGTACTCTGAAACTCGCAGGAAAACACGTAACAAAATTCCTAGTTATTTTCGCAGGAAATTTGAAGAAGATGAAGTTGGCCTGGCGCGAAAACATAATTTGAATATGGAACTTATTTTATTATGATTTGTTTCTGTTATATTTCACAAAACGCTGTAATGGCTCAGTTGGTTGTGTATGCGCGTAGATTCCTTGAAGGCAGGGGTTCGAATCCTGGCTTCACCACCTTTTTCTTATTTTTTCCAGATAACTATTAACTTTCATATATTATTTATTATAGTCACCATATGTATAGGTGCGCTCTCCTAGCTGGAATGGTTAAGGTGCTTGTGTGATATTGTGAAGGTCCTGGGTTCGATTCCCCCAGGCCTTTTTTTGTGTTTTATTTGTTTTTTTCATGATATTTTCCAGGATGAGAACAAAACAAATTGGAGGTGGAAAACTACCAGCCAGCGCGCATAGCCCAGTGGTCCTGTTCTTGCTTGTCCAGGTAAAGGACCTGGGTTCAAATCCCAGGTCCTGTTTTTTTGGTTTTGTTTTTTTTCTTATTTTATTTCTTCTATTATTTCTTCATATTATTTTTTCTAAATTAATTTAAACAAATTTCTAAACAATATATATGAATCATTTTTCTTTTATAAAACTTATATTATGTTATTTTATATATTTATATGTATATAATTAAATTAATATTGTATATTAAAAAAACCTAATATTCTTATATATAAAACCCTAATTCTTATTAAACCCTAATTAATCTTAATAATTTTCAAAACCCTAATTTTTTATTCTCCTATTTTAATATTATTATTTGTATATATTATCTTCATAATTTAATTATAATTCTTAATTTAATTTTTATTAATGTATAAATTGTTTATAATTTACAATTTTTTATATATGTTTAAAAATTAGAATTCTTAATATGATAATATGATATAATTTGTTTAGAACTTAATTTTTGCATGTAAATAATTTTATTATATGTTTAAAAATATGTTAAAATTGCTAATTTAATTTTTGTAATTTTAATTTATTTTTCATAATATGTTCATAATTGATTTAATTTTATAATTTACATATAACTTCAAATTTTATAATAATTAATATAATTGTTCATATTTTCTTATTAACCTTTAAAATTTTTGTTTATTATAATATCCTTGTTTATTTCATTATTATTATTAATTATGTTTATATGATTATTACTAACCCCATTTAATTTAGTATTATTTTTATTATTATTATTATTTTCACTAACCCAATTTTTATTATTATTATTTACTATTCTGCTGATTTATTTAAATTGCTTAATTATTATGTAATTGCTCCTCGATGTAATATTTTATAATGTTTATTATTTATTTTAAGCCATGGTTAGTAAATAGGGAGTGTAACATGTATGTTTATTTAAAATTAATTTAGACCACTTAATTAAAAGATAAATATTAAATTGTACACTCACACACGTAAGTCGATCTTTGATCGCCATCTCACTTTCTAGGGTTACCTCTCATGTTGCCTAATCAAAAGGTCAAGTAGGGTGTATAAAGCAAAAAGTCCCTCAAAGTAAAGTCATCTAGTCCCTTAACAATAAAAGATCAAGTCCCTCTTCGAATGTTGCCTTCGTAATGATCTTGTCCCTTCCGAATAAAGATGACAGTCCCTCCAAAAATGCTTATACACCCCACAGTTGCCTACATTAACAGATGACCCTTACTTGTCCCTCACATCCAAGGTAAAGACTACCTATTCCTTAATAATAGGGATAGTCTTACCACTTAAAGGATTCAAGAACAGAAAAGACTTAAAACTTAGGGTAGGTTCCTCATAGTTACTTGCTCACTATTCAAAAACTTTTCAAACACTTCACACTTTCAAACAAATTTTTCAAACAAAGGTTTTTTACGCATCCGTACATGGATCATTATCAAACTCTTATGAAAATTTCTATTCACACACTTCACAGTTTCAAAAACAGTTTAAAGTGAGCTAAGTAACTAAGAGCCCATGGATAACCATGGATGTAAAGGGTGCTAACACCTTCCCTTTACATAACCTACCCCCCGGACCCAAAAATCTTTTAAAAGGTCTTTCCTGTTCTTTTATGCCTTTCCTTTGGATAAAATAAAAGTCGGTGGCGACTCTTGCTATCCGCAACATAACTAAAGTCAGTTCTCCCACCGTGTTACAGAACTGGCGACTCTGCTGGGGATTTAATAAAAGAGGGGTACCCTTAGGAATTAGATCACTTTAAAATTGTTTGCCTTGTTTGCTTTATACTTATCTTGTTGGGTGCTCTTATGTGTGAAAGATCCTAACCCGGATCTGGTGTACCTTAGGTAAATGGCAATAGACCAAGGAAATTGTACGGCATATACCGATATGGTTGATCTGGTGGCCATAGTTAGTGTGACTTCTTGGTTGGTGCTTATGTTCCTTAAGTCAAGTTGAGGATAATATGAGGCTGCCATATGTTGTCAATACACTAGCTAACGTTTAGAACCCTAGTTATCCCATCTTGGCCTTTAGAAAGTAGTGAGATAGCCGACTTTGGTGAAGACTGAAGTTGGTTGATACTCGATACTACGCTCATTGAGATCCTAAACTTGGAGGGTTTTGGTTGGCAAGTAAGTTGCCTACTGAACAACCACCCTTGTGAAGGATCAATGATGCGAATGCTACGCTTTGTGGAGAGAATATGATGCGAATGCTATGATTATGCAAAGATACCGATCCGGGATCCGGGTCCCGTTGCTGAGGAGATTTCTGACTGATCTGCTTGAAGTGAACATCCCAGCTGGGGATGAGGTCATTGGTATATCTGACATATGGGACTCTGCTTGGTGATATAGGTCACTGATAGACCTCTCTTTGGTAATGAGGGACCTAGCTGGGGTTTGTAGAAGCTTTCTTCACTCTGTTGTGAGTTCTCCGGGCATTGCTCTTCTGGATGGAGGCCGAAGCTCTGTGGGGAGGTGGTTTCCCGGCTTTTGTACTCGGCTGAGGAGGAAGTAAATGGCAACTCGGCTTGGCGAGAAATAATGAATGGCAACTCAGCTGGGGAGAAAGCACCTACGGTGCTAAGACTGAGTGGTTAATGATTTGCCAGCTGGCTGGGATGAAGCTTTCATCCCCCATGTCGTGTTTTGAATGCCTGCGAATCCTAAAAAGACAAAGAAATGCACAAGTACCCCGAGGTATCCCTTACTGGATTCCTCCATAGGAGTTTAGACACTCCCGGGAGTAAGTATATTTCCTGCAAGCACGTATTTTTCAGAAGAGAAGCATCTGCATTTTATGCAATCAGTATCTTAAAGACATCGGACATTCTTTGCAAATGAAAATAAAATGTACGAGACAAAACATGACTGAAAATCTGATTTTACTGATTCATATGCCCTGAATTGGCAAGGTACTGTCAAAGAAACAAGTCCCCTAAAATGAGGAGATTGTTACAAATTGAGAAATAAAAGGTATTGGCAATGTTGACGACGCTTCGAGGAGCTTTCCCTTGCTATGACTCGTATGACATTTGACGTTCTTCTCGTCTTGCTTTCTGAAGAAGGCTGATTCTGAAAGAAGCTTGATCCTTTCGAAGCTTACTGAGTTGCGAGTAATACAGACGAATTCAGAATGCAGTTGTTCGCTTATTCCCTTATTTTGCATGGATCGCCCTTTCGGGTTTTCAATCCATCGGGATACCCATTTTTGCCTGAGTTGTCCAATGCGGCTTTTCAACTCAGCGGGTGTACATTTTTTTTGTTTATTTCCCTTATTTTTGCCCGAGTCTTTTATTCTGTTTTTGACTCGCCGGGATGCCCTATTTTTGCCTGGACTTACATTCTGTTTTTATGTCCAGCGGGTCATTTTCATGCGAAGTATTTTTTAACTGCATCTGGATTCACAGGGGACGGGAAGTCTTCACCATCCATAGTACTGAGCATGAGTGCTCCACCAGAGAAAACTTTCTTTACTACGAATGGTCCTTCATAGTTCGGAGTCCATTTGCCCCTGTGGTCTGTATGAGGAGGGAGGAGTCTTTTCAGCACAAGATCTCCTACTTGGTACTCTCGGAGCCTGATTTTCTGATCGAAGGCTTTTTTCATTCTTTTCTGATACAACTGCCCATGACAGATTGCAGCCAATCTCTTTTCTTCGATCAGACTCAGTTGTTCGTATCGGGATCGGACCCACTCTGCTTCGTTCAGCTTAACATCCATCAGTACCCGTAGAGAGGGTAATTCAACTTCAACAGGTAGGACTGCTTCCATACCATACACAAGTTGATACGGTGTTGCCCCAGTGGATGTTCTGATTGACGTACGGTATCCATGTAAGGCAAACGGTAGCATTTCGTGCCAGTCTTTGTAGGTGACTACCATCTTCTGTACAATCTTCTTGATGTTCTTGTTTGCTGCCTCAACAGCGCATTCATCTTTGGCCTGTAAGGAGAATAATTGTGGTGTTGGATCTTGAAGTCCCGACATAGTTCTGCCATCATTTTATTGTTTAGATTGGAACCATTATCAGTAATGATTCGCTCGGGAACTCCATACCGACAGATGATATCTCTCTTCAGGAATCTGGCTACCACTTGCCTTGTAACATTTGCATAGGAAGCTGCTTCGACCCACTTGGTAAAATAGTCAATGGCTACCAGGATGAATCTGTGGCCGTTTGAAGCAGTCGGTTCAATCTTGCCAATCATATCGATGCCCCACATGGCAAAGGGCCAGGGTGAAGACATCACATTCAGAGGATTTGGAGGCATATGCACTTTATCTGCATAAATTTGGCATTTATGGCATTTTCTGGCATAGGCACAACAGTCGGCATCCATTGTGATCCAGTAATAACCTGACCTTAGCAACTTCTTGGCCATGGCATGCCCTCCTGCATGGGTACCAAAGGATCCTTCGTGTACTTCGCGCATTAACAAGTTTGCTTCTGTCCTATCAACGCATCTGAGGAGTACCATATCAAAGTTTCTCTTGTACAGGGAACCATCGGTATTCAGGAAGAAACTACCAGCTAGCCTTCTTAGCGTCTTCTTATCATTGGAAGATGCCCCAGGTGGGTATGTCTGATCCTCCAAGAAACACTTAATATCATGGAACCACGGCTTATCATCCTTAACAACATCTGCTGAGAATACATACGCTGGTCTGTCGAGTCTGGATACTGAAATCCGAGGCACAAAGTTGGCAGCTTGAACTTTGATCATGGATGAAATGGTGGCAAGAGCATCTGCAAATTGATTCTCGTCCCGAGGGATATACTCAAGCTTGACCGTTGTAAAGAAAGTCAATAATCTTCTCGTATAATCCCTGTAAGGTATCAGATGATCCTGGTGGGTGTACCATTTGCCATTGGTTTGATTAATTACCAGAGCTGAATCTCCGAATACAGCCAAAGTTTTGATTCTGAGGTCAATGGCTTCCTCAAGACCCATAATGCAAGCTTCGTATTCAGCTTGTTGTTAGTGCAGTTAAAGGTGAGTTTTACCGAGAAAGGCATGTGAACTCCTTTGGGTGTAATGAGTACTGCACCAACACCACGACCATTCATATTAACAACCCCGTCAAACATCATAGTCCATTCTTCTTCTGGGTCAGGCCCTTCAGTGTGAACAGGCTCTTCATGATCTTTTGCTTTTATGAACATGATGTCTTCATCAGGGAAGTCAAATCTCATAGGCTGGTAATCATCAATGGGTTGCTCAGCAAGATAATCAGACAATACACTGCCCTTGATGGCTTTTTGAGATGTGTATTGAATATCATATTCTGTGAGGATCATTTGCCATCTTGCAACCCGTCCGGTAAGTGCTGGCTTCTCAAAAATGTACTTAACTGGATCCATTTTGGAGATCAATAAAGTAGTGTGGGTCAACATATACTGTCTCAGTCGGCGAGCAGCCCACACTAAAGCACAGCAAGTTTTCTCGAGCAGTGAATAACGTTGTTCACAGTCGGTAAACTTTTTGCTTAGGTAGTATATTGCATACTCTTTTCGACCAGACTCGTCATGCTGGCCCAGCACACACCCCATTGACTCTTCTAATACTGTCAAGTACATGATTAGAGGTCTTCCTTCAACTGGAGGCATAAGGATTGGAGGCTCTTGTAAGTATTCCTTGATTTTGTCAAAGGCCCTTTGGCAGTCTTCGTTCCACCTGACTGTTTGTTCCTTTCTCAACAGCTTGAACAGAGGTTCACAGGTTGCTGTAAGGTGAGATATGAACCTTGAGATATAGTTCAATCTACCCAGGAAACCCCGAACTTCTTTCTCAGTTTTCGGTGCAGGCATTTCTTGAATGGCTTTGACTTTATCAGGGTCAACTTCAATCCCTTTCTCGCTCACAATAAAGCCCAGCAGCTTACCAGATCGCACCCCGAATGTGCACTTGTTGGGGTTCAGCTTCAGTTGGTACTTCCTCAGACGCTTGAATAGCTTCAACAGATTTACCAGGTGGTCTTCTTCTGTGAGGGACTTGGCAATCATGTCATCCACATAACATTCAATTTCTTTATGGATCATGTCATGGAATAATGTTACCATAGCCCGTTGATAGGTTGCACCAGCATTCTTTAGTCCGAATGGCATCACCTTGTAACAGAACGTGCCCCAGGGTGTGATGAAAGTCGTCTTCTCCATGTCTTCAGGTGACATTTTGATCTGATTGTATCCTGAAAATCCGTCCATGAAGGAGAATACCGAGAACTGAGCCGTATTATCCACCAATACATCAATGTGAGGTAAAGGGAAATCATCTTTTGGGCTGGCTCTGTTCAGATCCCGGTAGTCCACACACATCCTCACTTTGCCGTCTTTCTTAGGCACAGGTACTATATTAGCAACCCACAGTGGATAGCTAGTTACGGCAAGGAATCCGGCGTCCCACTACTTTTGTACCTCTTCTTTGATCTTCATTGCCATGTCTGGGCGAGTACGGCGTAGCTTCTGTTTAACCGGTGGGCAATCTTCTCTTAAAGGCAACTTGTGCATAACAATATCGGTGTCCAACCCTGGCATATCCTGATAAGACCAAGCAAACACATCCACATATTCACGAAGCAGGTCAATCAATTGTTCTTTCACTGAATCTTGTAAGCAGGCTCCGATCTTAACCTCTTTCACATCTTCGTCCGTACCAAGATTAATTGTTTCAATCTCCTCCTGATGAGGAGTGATAACCTTATCCTCTTGCCTTAACAACCTGGCTAACTCTTCAGGCAGCTCGTAATCTTCTTCAACCCCTTCATCAGCTTGATTGATTGGATTGTCAAAGTCATACGAAGCCATAGATGTGCTGTTGTAGGTGCAGTCTGAAAGGCACTCTCTGCAAGGGTTTAGATTGTTCGTTTTAGTGATTGATTTTAATCTTGTTTAGAAAAGTGAAATAAAGTTGTCATTTTGAAAACATTGCCATTTTATTTTTGTACAAAAAGAAAAATGGAAAAACAGTGAGCGGAAAAGAAAAAGACTCATTTGCAAAAGATGTCCGGTATTCATTGATTGATCTGTTTGCACAAAATTACAGATGGCCCGATTACAAAATGAGTCTTGTCATCTTGGGCAAGATGCAAGACTTGATGCATGCTTAAAATATACAGGAAATAATAATTACTCTGCAGGAGTAACCCTTATAATTTCCTGGGAAGACCAGTTTGAGATACGGCTCCCCGGGATCCTTGGACGTATCCAGCTCTCCAGGTTGCGCTCATCTTCCGACTCATCTTCCAAGTTGTTTACTGCATCTGGGGTGAGCATCCCCCCGCTGACAAAGTTGGGCTTCTTGGCAGCCTCTGATTGATCTTGTTGAGTTGGTTTGTAACCCAACCCAAATCTGTCTTCCTTCTTCTCCACGGGCAGCAGCTTGCCCCAGCCTTGGGCAGTCCCTTCCTCAACAACCTTCCTGGCTTGCTGATAAGATGTCATGGAGGTTCCCAGTACAGCAGATGCTTCATTTATGTTCAGGGCCTCAAACCCCTGGCTCATAGTTTCATGGATCTCTCCATCTATCTCAATGTACTTGTATGTAGCCAGATGGCTAACAAAGATATCTTCTTCACCACAGATAGTGATGATCTGACCCTCCCACTCGAATTTCAGCTTCTGGTGAAGGGTAGACGTAACTGCGCCAGCGGCATGGATCCAAGGTCTACCCAACAAACAGCTGTAGTCCGGCTGAATGTCCATCACATAGAAGGTAATTTTGAAGGTCTGCGGGCCAATCATCACAGGCAGATCAATCTCCCCTAGCACTGATCTTTTAGAGCCATCGAATGCTCTCACCACTAAATTACTCGGGCGCAGTGCCAAGCCATCATATTCCAGCTTCACCAAGGCTTTCTTTGGTAGAACATTGAGTGAAGACCCAGTGTCCACCAGTACATGGGATAGAACAGCACCCTTGCATTCTAGAGTGATGTGTAAAGCCTTGTTGTGGTTACGCCCCTCAGTTGTTAAGTCAGTGTTGGTAAAACCCAGTCCATGACTGGTGTTGACATTTGCCACCACGGTTTTTAGCTGATTAATGGTGATCTCTTCTGGCACATATGCCGCGTGCAAGACTTTCAGTAATGCATTCCTATGAGCTTCAGAACACATCAGCAAGGATAATATGGAGATCTTTGAGGGAGTTTGGTGAAGCTGATCCACCACCCTGTAATCACTTCTCTTTATAATTCTCATAAACTTGTCTACATCTTGCTCAAAAGACGTCTTCTGAGTTTCTTTGATAGCTGGTTCTTCCACCACCACACTCTTTCCTTTTGCTTTGGCAGCAGCCTCTGCTTCAACATTAGGTCTTTGTGTTTGTGAGGCAAAAAGGCATCCGCTTCTGGTGAAGCCTTCGCCTCCCCCAACATTATCAATCTGCGGAGAAGAGGTTGAAGAATCCAAAGTGATTTTCTCCCCGTTGCAGTAGAGGTCCGAGCCATAATGCCAAGGGATGGCATTACTGCTTTCATATGGAACGGGTCCAGGCACCGTGATGGTAACTGGACTGACTGCTGCAGAGGAGGGTGCTGAAATGGTGTGCGGATCGTAGTAGATGGTGACTGGTGACCTGGCAGGAGATGCCACTACTTGTTGTTGAAAATTGTTGTTTGGAGGAACATATGCTGGATCATAATAAATGGTGACTGCTGAGATATCTGTTGGCGTTGTAGAAGATTCTGTGGAATAACTTGGTGCCGATGTTGTAGAAGAGATGGTTGATGACATCTGATTTGTTGAAGTGATGGACGGAGCCACTGTTAATGATATTGATGAATTTGTTGGAATGATTGTTGTTGCAGTTGTAGAAGAGTCAGGAATTGTTGTCAAAGGGATTGCTGGATTTGCAGGTACTGATGTTGTGATCTGAAGGATACCACTTTTGATAAGATCATCTATGCCGCTTCTCAAGTTATCACACCCGTTGACTGAAATGTTTCAGTAACCACAACCGAGCTCACACCCGGGGAACATCTAGCATTCTAGGAGCTGAGCTTTAATTTCTACCAGAGGTGTCCGAATCTGCCCAACACTGGTGATTAAGAAAGATGGCTTATCTTCCTCAATAGCATTTATTCTTGGTCCTCCATGATTGGGCATGGGATTCTTGTTGACATTAGGCGGGGGTGCAAAGTTGAGGGCCTTGGAATCTACCAGATCTTGTACTTTCATTTGTAAAGCCCTGCATTTCTCTGTACTGTGGCCAGGTGCATTAGAATGAAAAGCAGACCGGGCGTTGATATCATAATTTCTTGGAAGACTTGAGGGATCCGGTGGTGCCAATGTCCTTAGCTCAACCAGGTTGAGTTTCAGGAGTTGTGGCAATAAAGCGGCATAAGGCATAGGGATAGGGTCAATCACCCTATTTGCCTGTGATGGTCTCTGCTGAAAGGATCTTTGTTGCTGATTGCTGTTGTTGTTGTTGTAGTTGTTTCTCTGTGGCGGATACTGAACCTACTGCTGATAGTGTGGCTGTTGTGGTGGTTGATATGCTGGTTGCTGAGGAATTGGAGCTGGAATAGTGACAGCTGCCACTGACCTATGGACATACTGAGGCCTTCCCCTGTTGACATGAATAGCATTAGTCTCACCGGTCCTTCTAGGTCCCACAAAAGGCTTCCTGGGATTGCTTGACGAACTTGCACCATTATCAGAAATTTTACCCATCTTCAGAAGGCTTTCAATTCTTTCTCCAGCTATGACTACGTCAGCGAAGCTGGTGGAGGAAAAGGCAATTAGCCTGTCAATATATGTCCCTTGCAGGGTATTCATGAACATGTCGGCCATTTCTCTTTCCGACATGGGTGGCTGGACAGCAGCAGCAAGCTGTCTCCACCTCTGGGCATATTCCCTGAAGCTTTCTCTGGATGACTGAGACATTCCCATTAATAGAGTCCTGTTAGGAGCCATGTCCAGGTTGTATTGGTACTTCCTGATGAAGGCCTCAGCTAGGTCCTTGCAGCATCTGATAGTAGCTCTGGTCAAGTGTGAGTACCACTCCCTTGAGGCCCCAGTCAAACTATCTTCGAAATAAAACATCCACAATTTTTCATCCATGGTGTATGCCTTAAGCCTCCCCAGAAAGGACTGCAAATGAGTTCGTGGACAGGAAGTTCCGTTGTACTTCTCGAAGCACGGGGGTTTAAACTTATGAGGGATTCTTACCCCATCCACTAACCCCATGTCCATGACATTAAAACCCAAGGAGTTTTGAGACTCCAGAGATCTCAATTTCTCAGCAATTTCATCAAGCCTTCTATCATAGGCTTCATCCCCAGCTCCCATTATAGTGAATTGATCTTCTTAGGGGTCTTCCTGTAAGACTCTGCCTGCAGTAGCATTCCCTTGCACATTAGTAGGGATGTTGATCTCTGGATGAAGATGAGGCCCATATACTGGTGGGTTAACATGAGGCTGAACCCTCTCATTATTACTTGTTCCTCCAGTCCCTAGATGGGGTTCTTCTGGGGTCTGCCTTTCTACTAATGCCCTCAATCTCTCTTGACTTTGAGCCAAGCCATTCATTACTTCTATGAACTGGGTCATTTGGTTTCTCATCTCCAGCCTTTCGTTAGCCATCTGGGCTCTGACCTCTGTCAGATCTTGCTGTACTTGGTCCATCTGGATACCAGGAAGATTGTTGCGAGTAGGATATCTATGTGGACGGTTGAGAGGGAACACCCGACGGCGAGCAATAATTCCTGAATCACAACAGAGTTAGTAACAAACAAAAAAAAAACCTACAAAACAAAACAAAAGTCAGTATGCAATGCAATATGCTTATTTGTTTCCAAGGTATCCGGCTTGGCACTTGGTTTTGACCTTTCCAGACCCTGAGGGAGATTCCTTGATGTTGCTTGAAAGAGAGAGACTTAATGAAACAAACTAACAGATATATATTACAAAAGGTGAATAATACATAGTTTGTTCTTACAACACATGCCCCTGAAGGGTCAAAATACAACAAAGAGAAAAGTACATCAAATGAAAATAGCAACAAACAAAGTAGTCAAACATCTAAGCCAAACTCATCCTCTTTAACTTCCTTCAGAAGTGCTTCAGTCACAGGACCAGCCGGATGCTCTGTAATGCTTCTGATGAGAAGGTTCCTGGTGGTAATAGCAGTGGTCAGCTTCTTGTGCCTGTCCTGGTCCTTTGACCTCTTTACACCAGCCCTAAGCTTCAATTCTGAGATTTCCTTCTGGGCTGCTAGGAAAGCCTCCTGTTGCTTCTTTTCAATTGCCTCCAACTGCTCAATTCTGTCTTGAGTTCTCTTATCTTCTTGGGTGCGAGCTTCAGTGATCCTGACCCACCTAGCTTGACTTTCTTTCAGGTAAAGATCAGTCTTAGCCTTCTGAAACTGGGCCTCTTTACAGGCATTCTTCAAAATTTGCTCTCCAGCTCTTGATTTCTTGATGTAGCCTTCTGCTTTCTCAATCCTGGCCAGATGCTCCACCTTTAGCTTTTCAAACCTTTCAATGTCTAGACGACCATCACTCCTCTCCCAGAGGGTCTTCTGCAGAGCTTGAGTCAGATTCTCATTCCTCTCTTTTAGTTTCTCAAATTCCTCTAGGCTGACAGTAGCTGGAGGGGGTGTTGTGGATGGTCCAGGTGCATCCTCAATGGTGAAAGGCATCCCAGAAATTTGAGCCCTAGCATGAGACCACTCATAATACTGTGTTGAAGCCACATTGTTGCATCTCCCAAGAATGGCCATCCCTTTGGTCTGGATGTTGTCCCAAGCCCAGGACGCTTGTCTGACTACAGCTATATTAGGTTTTATCTCACAATACAGGGTTTCAGCCAAGTCTTGCACTTTAGGAGGGTGAACCAGAGCATAGCCCAACTGTCTTTTGAATAGCAAAGGGTTGTAGTTGATGCAACCCTTCACTCCTATCAGAGGTACATTGGGAAACTGTCCACAGCTAGTAATTATATCCCTGCCTTTGGTGCTCTGGGTGCACCATCTGATGTCATCTGAGGTCAAAGCAGTAAGTCTTCTAGCCCAGTTCTTCTGTTGGTGAGGATTCAAGAAAGCATCAGTTTTGGGTAAGTGTTTGAGCAGTCAGGTATGAAATAGAGGAGCACAACATCTCACTAATCTCCCTCTCTGCTTCTCATTCCTTTGGTGAATAGAATAATAGAAGTCTCCCAGCAAGGTGGGCACTGGGTTCCTCAAAAGGAAGAGATGAATAGCATTCTTGCTGATAAACTTGGGCTCATCTGCAAAAAGTATAACCCCATATATACTGAGGGCTAACAATGCACAAACTGCCTTCCATTCTCCCAAGGAGGCCTTCAGGATGGCCTGAGAAGTTAGAAAGTCCAAGTGTAGGCCAGGAATTCCAGCCTTTGTAGTCATGTTCTGCTCAATCAAAATAGGTTCCAAATGCAGTGCATTTGCCACTTCTTCATTGCTGGGAGAAGCCATCTCTGGGTTGAAGGGGATACCATCCCTGATAGGCACTCCAACCAATGATGAAAACTCCTCTAATAAAGGCCCCAACTGGAAATCCTGGAAAGTAAAACATCTCAAAGGAGGATCATAGAACTGTAGGCAAGTGTGAATCAAACTCCTCTGAGAAGGGTCCAAGTCCACAACCATATCAAGGATGCTTCCATAATGTTCTCTGAATAGTGGGATATGGTCTGGAGTGATAAGTGCCTGGACCTGCCTGATGCCAGCCAGTACAGGCTCAAAGAAATGATATGAAATGTTGCTCTTCTTGGGTGCCATGACTGCTGATGAAGAGTTGAAAACAACTGCTGATGATGAAGACTGGCACTGGAGAGAAACCACTAATGGGGTGAGGATGATGCTAGAGGTAGCTGAAGCAGGCAACTGATGAAGATAACTGAAGCAGATAGCTGATGAACAAGGGTCTATGTAGATGAAGGGGTCAAAACCAAGCCAAATGTAATATGGATACCCTGAAAAACAAATAAGCAAATGTTAAATGGTGCAATGATGATGTATGCAAATGATATGCAAGGGCTTGTGATAAAGCTGGATCTGATTACTGCCTTGATATAAGTCCATGTATGTTCAAGAAATCCAGATGGAGGTTCAGAAGTCCAGTAACCTAGGTGGGGGACTCAAATAAAGAGTCACATGTCCAGGGTTAAATCACAAGAACTGTCCAAAGTGAAGCATTCTTAAATACAACAAGTATCTGGGTATGATATGGCCAAGGGTTCCTGCAAACCTGTAAACTGCCCAACCCCCTCACAGGTGATGTTCTAAAACAAGGATCCTCAGACTTGGATCAGTTATAAGAAGTGTAAACACTTCTAACCCGGAGGTACAGTATTTACAATAACCATAAAAGATCCTCCTCTAATTCACCTCAGTTTCTGAAGGTCATAATAAAGGTCATCCAGACTTAGCAGGCTTCCCAGATAGCCCCAGCACTACAGGAGATCTGTAGCACAGAGTTCTCAAGAAGAAACCCATATCTGAACCGTGTTTCATATTCCCGCACCAGACCGAAATGGAATGGGAAAGAACATGAACCACTCTAGCCTAGGTGTCACTCAGGTCCCAGGTATAGGACCTTAAACTCTCAATAGAACCCCACCCACCAAAGCAAAACCAGATTCAGCCAGATGACAATATGACAGTATGATATATAAAGCTGTAAAGAAAGCAATAAATAACTGTACGTAAAGCAGTAAACAAAATAAATACAAACACAATTAGCACATAACACCCCAGTAAACACAAATCAATCAAGCGCTAGGAGGAACCCACAAAAACAACCAGAAGCCCTAGTTACAGTATAAGGATATCCCCAGCAGAGTCGCCAAGCTGTCGCTCCCACCAAATGACACCCAGGTCAGAAGGGGTACAGACGCGAACTGTCGGCGAAAGAGGAATGTGGGAACACACAGGAGTGAACTCACAAGAAAAGAAAAGAGTCGCCAGCTAGGCATTTTTATCCCGGAGGAAAGGTAATGCTGCATAAACCTAGGAAAAGATGGATAAGACGGTCGCGAACCAGAAAGACTGAGAAAGGGGGTTGGTTACAACCTGGGAAGGTATTAGCACCCAGATTGTCCGCCATACTCGACGGGATCCACGCTTAAAAGATTTGTGTTTTAAAGGGGTAGTGTCAATGTTATCTGTGTATAAAAGAGCTGGAAGAGGATGTACAGGTGTCAGTGTAAAAAAGTGTAGTGTATAAGTGAAGTGTCAGTGTAAAGACAGAGTGAAATGCTCATGATAATGAGGCTAAAAGAATAAGGCTAGAAAGAAGGGGGATATACAGAGACTTTTGTTCGATAACTGTTAAGATATGCCTACGTATCCTCTCGTGCAATGAGGAAGTCAGAACACCGTAGTTCGACCCAAAGAGACTGAAAGATGAATTGACTTGTGAACTGCTCACTTGTCTATGCTCAAGTGTATGACCTGTCTGGCTCAGGTGCAAACTGTCTTGCATTAGACGGAAGAAGCAAGCTCTCGTTTGTGAATGAATGAGATGAGAAAAGAATCCCGGAGGAGACGATTATTGTTTGTTTTTGATGTTTTTAGTCTTTTATTGCTTTTGGAGATTTGTCATAAGTTAATGAGCTTAAGCCTAAACCAATGGGTTAGTAAACTCATCACATCCTCCCTCTGATTAGGGGTAATGAGAATACCTTAAGTGTGAAGTCAGCATCTCACACTTAATCACCTTTTGATATAGGGTTAAGATCATTAACCTATTTGTTATTATTTAGATGTTTTTGTTGTTTTTGTTTAGTGTTAAGTAATGAGATTAAGCCATAATCAGGGATTAAACAGACTCATTACACTATCCCAATAGAAGGATAATAGATGAGAATGTTTAAGCTGAGGAAAACTCCTCAACTTAATCCATGATTAGGGATTAAACCCATGACAAAACAAAGCCTATATTAAGTGGATTTTAGTTAATGATATGATGAAGAAGTGATTTTTAGGGTTTGTAAGACAACTTGAGGGGGACTTGTCCATTAACACTAGGGTTAGTCCTTCTTAACCAATTAAGGAAGAATTAGAACCCTAATGCAAGGCCCAAGTTACAAGCTTGATGTCTTGATGATTATCAAGTGAATTGATTAAAGGATTTAAACACATTAAGGGTTTAACACTTAGGATTAAAGTTATACACTCCATCCTAATAGAAGGATGCAGGCATAAGCTTAATCACAAAGCCTTAAAGCCTTTAGGGTTTAGTCCCTGATTGTGAGATGAGAAGAGAAGACTCAAAGAGACACAAAGGTAAAAGCTAAGTGGGGGACTAATCAAACCCTAATTGTTATCATGCTTGGTCATTCCTAGGGTTTGTGAGGTTTGCAAGAAAGATCTTCAAAGAACCACCAAGGAGGGAAGCAGATGAAAGGAGCAAAGAGAAGCAAAACAACTTGCTTCACTTAAGAAGTCAAGTTGCTTGAAGAAAGAAGGTAATATGAACAAGAAAGAGCAAGCTCAATCCAATACACATACAAAAATGCAGCAATGATGCATAAAAGAGATGAAAAGAGATTGTGAGAAGTGAAGGCAAATTCACTTCTCAAACAACTTACCACCTAAAAAGTTAGCAAAAGAAATGAAATGCAATGCAAAATGAGATGAAATGTGATGATGCAAACCAAAACCAGAAGCATGAGAATGATGTTAATGATGTTATGAGATGATGCAAACATGAGGCAAGACATGAGGATGATCATACAAACATATGGATGCAAGGGAAGCATGCTTAGAACCATGAACATACATGAAAAACTATGAAATGCAAATGGCATACAATATGGAAAATGAAATATGCAATGATCAAACATGATTCTAATATGTATTAAGATGCATCATGAATCAAATGAATGCATAAAATGTCATGGAAAGTCATGGTATGCAAGCAAATGTAAGATGAATGCAAAAGGAAGCCCAAATTAGGGTTCATGATCAATACACAAAACAAAATTCAAAACCAGAAGCAAACATCATGATAAAATTTGAAAATGCATTCAAAGGAACCCTAAACCTATACAAACTCACTGCCCAAAGGAGAGGATCCAATTCTTAACCTAGTGCAAGTTATGAATTTCCTAAGTTGGCTAGGGTTTTAAGGTACCTCATCAAGAAAAATGTCAAACAAATTGAAAATGCAAGATCAATTCAGGCCAATTTAATCCTATAAACTACATGATATGCAAGATGCAATGCAAGAAGAATCATTGTCCAACTCTCAATGGTTAGGCAGAAATGAATTTTTGAAGTTTGGATCAAAATAATGCCTAAAAATGAAATTAAATCCATTAAAAATTGTCAAAAGGCATCAAGAACAAAAAAGAAATTTGGTTTGAGAGTTGGACAATGTTTCTAAATGATTTTAAATGTTTCATGAATTTTTTTGTGATTTTTAAATACCTAAAAGTATTTTTAATTAATTAATTCTCATTAATCAATTAAAAATAAACTTTTAAATGATTTAAAAATATTTTTTAATGCAAAAAATAAAAATAAAAATATTTTTGTGTTCTGAAAATTAATAAAAGCTTGAATAAAAATTTTCAGAATTTTTGAACAATTTTTGCTATTTTTAAATAAATGAACAAAACAAATAAAATAAAATGAAAATAAATTAATTAAAATGAGAAGTATGTGCATCCAAGGGACAGGATTGGTTCTGGGGATATTTTGTTTGACTTCGCGCGCAATCTGATGGCCACAATTCAAACTGAGCTAATTTTCATTTTAAGTTAATTAAACTGAATTAAATTAAGTTAATGAAGATTAGGGTTTCTAATGATGCATCCTAGCCACTCAATCACGCGCGAGTCAGCCCTGGTCAACCCATCCTACGCTCCACATTCAAACTCACATTAATGACACAGATTAATCCTAATCAACCTCAGGTGGCCGGAGAAGACTTCCGGTCGTCTTCTCCGGCGAGACCTCTGACCTAACTCTCTCAAAACGTTACTAAAACATGCCAAAACCTCCAGATCAACTCAACTAAACATCCTAAACAACAATCCAGCCACAAAATCCATTTCTTTTTCGTGAATCATGAAGAACAAACAAAAATCAAATTTTCGGGCAAAGTTTCAGACAAGCCATACATCCTCAAAACTCAATCATTTTCAAAAGTAAAAGGTTCAGTGCACTCAGGAAAGCATGTAGATCATTTTAGAAACAAGAAATAAAGGTTCTGGAAAAATGAATTTCCATGGCTACCTGAATCGAAGCTTTGATTTCTGGAACTTTCTGGTTGGCCCTTTGATCCAAAACACCTCTAATGGACCTCCTGAGAAGCTTGCAATACTTGTTTGGAGTTTAAAATGGCTGGTTTGAAAGATTGCTGAAGTTCTGTTCAAAGGGGGGGAGAAATCGTGTCTTGGTTTCAATGACTTTCAGGCTGTTTTGATGATTGGTTTGTGATCAGTGGGTCATGTTGAGATTGATGGTGAGGTTTGTTTGTGTGTTTGAGGCTTGTATGATGAGTTTCGAATGATTTTGCATATGAGGTGAAAAGTGAGAATGCTGTCTTCTTGGAGTTTTTAGGCTTGTGTGTTATGTGCTTTGGCTTCCTTTTGATTTGTATAAACAAATGGGATTGGCTCAGAAAGTGGTTGTGGCATAATGTGATTGGTATGGGCAAGTTGCCAAAATGTCAACTTGACTTGTACTTGAGGTATGGGCCATGGTACAACTTGCTTTTTGGCTTGCTTTGGCTCAGCTTGAATCAAGGAATGCTATGGAATAGGTCTAGAAGCAATGCAGCAAGTGGTTTATGGTTTGTGATAGGTTTTGCACTTTTCACAAAGTTTGGCCCCTTTGTGATTTCTTGAAGTTCAAGGCATGAAATGAGATGATTCTTGGGCCAATTATAATTTTTAGGAGTCATATGATCATGTTGTAATGAGTTTGTGCATATTTGAAGTCTTTAGAACACTTGATCATACCATTTTGCAAAATGCCTCTTTGGTAGAAAACTTCAAATTATGTGATTTTGGCCAACTTTGACAAGCCATAACTTTTGATCCAAAATGAATTAGGTCATGTTCTTGTACTTTTTGAAAAGGGAATGATCCATTCTACAACTTTCATGACCAAAGTTTTTTAATTTGAAGCATTTTTGAATCAAAAAGCAAGGGTTGAAAAAGTTTCCCAAAATGGCAATTTTCATTATAAGTCAACTTTCCCAAAAAGTCAACTTTGCAAATGGCTTGAAATTCTTCAAATTTGTGAACTTCTAACATCTTCTATGATCAAATAAAGATCATACAAAATCAAAATTATGAAGAACACCCTTTGGTTGGGTCATTGAGGGCCTCAGATACCCTGATTTTGCACTGACTTGCTCAAAAAGTCAACTCTTGATCAGATGACTTCCCCATTGAATTTCTTCATGAAAATCGATATGCATGATCCCTATACCATATAGAGACCAATAGAAACAAGAATGACCAAAAAAATTGTAGTTATGGCCTCTGAAACCATAACCCTAATTCTAGGTCATCTGTGTAGTTAAACCTGGCTCTGCTTCCATGCCATTCTCAGTTCTTGTGATTTTTTGACATTCTTGACTTTGAGAGGATATAATATGATGTTTGAACATACATAGACCCCTTTTAAGTGATTGATGACCTTTGGAGTGGCTCAAATGGCTCTTGGATTGATCAGATCACAAACCCTAGATGCAGATGACTTAGAAGCAATGCAATGAATCAAAAATGCAATATGAGATGCTATGATTGAATATATGCATATGAAAAGATCACAAGCCATGGTGTGAATGGGTGAGGGCAAATTTGGGGTGTTTACACCTCTAACCAACCCCATTGGTTTCATGTCCATATCATTTACCATTCTCAAGTTATGCCCTTTTGAAGTTGTTGACTTTTTGTTGACTTTTAAAAGGACCTATAATGTCTTAGCTCATACCTTCCAAATGAAGCATTTATGGGCTTGGCTTGTGAGACACAAAGTTGTATAGAATTCAATTTCCTTCAAAATGAGCTTTGGATGGGAAAAATGTGATGAAGCATGTGAAAGTTATGGCTGGTCAAAGTTCAGTTGACTTTTCCTGAGGAAACCCTAATTTAGAAACCCTTGATTCTTGATGATCCGAAATCTCCTTGATGAATCATGATCAACCCTTTATCAAATGATTATTTTTACTTCATATACTTGATGTTGACAAAAAAATTATGAAGTTTGACTTTGGTTTGACCACAGTTGACCTCAGTTTGACTTTTTAACTACTTTGACTGATTTTGACCTATCTGATCATCTGACTGAGCAAACCTTTGAGAAAAGTTTTGAAATTTGTCATGGGGATTCTTAAACACATATAAGATATTATGAAGCTCACTTGAAGTCTTGGAAATCCATTTAGCCTGATTAAAGTCAAAACCCTAGTTTTGGATGCACTGCTTAGGAGGATGCATTGTCTGAGGGAATTGTCAAACTTTCTGACTATTTATGAACTTTGTGAACCTTGTGAACCTCATAAGATGTCTTGTGAACCTTGTGAACCTCATGAAAGGTCTTTTAAACCTTGTGAACCTCATGAAAGGTCTTGTGAACCTTGTGAACCTCATAAAGTGTCTTGTAAACTTCATGAACCTCATGAAAGGTCTTGTGAACCTTGTGAACTTCATAAAGTGTCTTGTAAACTTCATGAACCTCATGAAAGGTCTTGTGAACCTTGTGAACCTCTTAGCACACAAAGTCTTATATTGTGAGGGCAAATTTTGGGGTACAACAGCTGCCCCTGTTCAATTTTCTGAAACCTGAGGGGTTAGATTGATATATGTGCCAGTCGTGACCTGGAAGGTTGAAGGGGATTGAACACAAAAGCCCAAAAATTTGCACTCATCGGTGCATAGAGGGATACTGATGACTAGTTGTATATGCTTGAGTGGGCTTAAAGATGCCACTTAGAGAAAAGTTCTTCAAATATGTTTCTTGGAGGATAAAGCAGTCCAAAATATGAAGATATAGCTTTCTGGGAAGATAAACAACGTCCCAACATAGTGAGATAACCTTTGGGAAGATAAACAACGACCCAAGGTAAAGGTACAACCTTCAGGAGGATAAACAACGTCCTGAGGTATAAGTATAACTTTTGGGAGGATAAACAACGGCCCAATAGTAATGATAGCTTTCAGGAGGATAAACAACGTCCTGAGTATAACTTTTGGGAGGATAAACAACGGCCCAAAGTCATGATATGCTTTCAGGAGGATAAACAATGTCCTGAGGAAATGGTAGCTTTCAGGAGGATAAACAACGTCCTGAGGTATAAGTATAACTTTTGGGAGGATAAACAACGGCCCAAAGTCATGATATGCTTTCAGGAGGATAAACAACGTCCTGAGGAAATGGTAGCTTTCAGGAGGATAAACAACGTCCTGAGGTATGAAGTAACCTTTGGGAAGATAAACAACGGCCCAAGGTCACAAGTTGTTGATGAAGTTTGTCTGCTGGAGAATTAATCTGAAAAACAAGATTATAACATTCTGTATGATAATATTAGCTTATGCATTATGTATGCATGTATAATATGATGCACTTAAGTAATGTATTATGCATTTATGTATATGTATGTTATGGTATGATGTAAATGATGTATATATGCATCATGCAGCCTGAAGCGTCCGGATATCTTCGTATAACAACTGCTGGCCAGGGAAAATAAATCCCGATTCGTTGTTGCAGAATATAAGGAACTTATTCTTGTCTCCTTTGATAATATAGTACTCATAACCTCCCATCTTCGTACGATAGTAAGGTATACATAACCTCCCGTCTTCGTTTGATAGTAGGGTATACATAACCTCTCGTCTTCGTTCGTTGTACTCTTATGGAAAACATAAATTCCCGTCTATCCGTATGAGGATAAAAGAGATGGATATAAATTCCAGGGGAGATGTGACTCGAAGTATTTATGAAGATGGATTTGTCCTACTGGGGATTTGCAGCTGTCTTGTAGGGATGAACCGGTGAAGCTTCGTTGAAATCCTTCCCTCGTTCGTCCTTAGTAAATACTATTACTGCATTTTCATGCATTTCTGGTAAACATCAATCATATTAAGCATACATACATTCAAACACAACCAATGGACGTTTCGCTTATGGAAATAGGGTAAAAGTAAATCTGGATTCAAAGATGGAATTTTATTTATATCAAAGAGTGACCCGTACATGGGTAAGTTTGTACAAGGAGACAGAAATCCTAGTAAGAGGAATTTGTCATAAATTTTTTTTACAAAACAAAGAAAATCAGCTATGTGGGAAATAATCCTATTGAGTTTCAATTCTACTATTGCCATTATCTTCAAGTATCTCATCTTCCGCTGTTGAGACGGAAACGATTGGATTGAGCTTTATCTGTTCGAACTTGAGTAAGTAGTACAACTGATTGTAGTTTCATGGGTGATCTAAACGAGACATAGTCATACGCTTTAATCCCTAACTTTTGCCTGGATTGCCCTTTTAGGTTTTCAATCCACCGGGATACCCTTTTTTTCCCAAGCCGCCTTTTCAGGTTTTCGACTTGCCGGGTGTACATTTTTTATATATATATATCCCTAATTTTTGCCCGAACCCTTTTGGTTCGCCGGGATGCCCTTATTTTTGCCTAGGCCAGTCAACCTAGCGGGTCTCTTTTTTATGCGTAGTATTTTTTAACTATGTATGCGTTTACAGGCTGTGGGAAGTCTTCACCATCCATAGTAGTAAGTATCATGGCACCTCCTGAGAATACTGTTTTGACTACAAATGGTCCTTCATATGTAGGAGTCCACTTGCCCCTAGGATCACCCTGTGGTAATATGATACGCTTGATTACCAAGTCACCAGCCTGATATACCTTTGGCTTAACCTTTTTGTTGAAAGCCTTAATCATCCGTTTATGGTATATCTGACCATGACGAACAGCTGCTAACCTCTTCTCATCAATCAAATTTATCTGGTCAAGTCGAGTCTGAATCCACTCATCTTCATCCAAGCCTGCATCCTTCATAATTCTTAAGGAGGGGATCTGAACTTCAATGGGCAGAACTGCTTCCATGCCATAGACTAAGGAGAATGGAGTTGCCCCTGTTGAAGTACGTATTGTAGTACGATAACCATGAAGAGCAAATGGTAACATCTCATGCCAATCCTTGTAAGTAACAGTCATCTTCTGTACAATCTTCTTGATGTTCTTATTAGCAGCTTCAACTGCTCCATTCATCTTTGGACGATACGGAGAAGAGTTGTGATGCTTAATCTTGAACTGTGTGCAGAGATCAGTAATCATAGTATTATTCAGATTAGAGCCATTGTCAGTAATAATCCTTTCAGGGATGCCATACCTACATATGAGATTATTCTTAATGAATCGAGCCACAACATTCTTGGTAACAGATGCAAATGAAGCTGCCTCTACCCACTTCGTGAAGTAATCAATAGCGACCAAGATGAAACGATGCCCATTAGAAGCAGTAGGCTTGATCTCACCAATCATATCAATGCCCCACATGGCAAAAGGCCAGGGAGCATTCAACACATTCAATGGTGATGGAGGTATGTGTACTTTATCAGCATAAATTTGACACTTGTGACATGTTCTGGAATGTTGGTAGCAGTCAGATTCCATGGTAGACCAATAGTAACCTGCTCTCAATATCTTCTTTGCCATGGTATGACCACTAGAATGAGTGCCAAAGATCCCATCATGCATATCTTCCATAATCTCAGTTGCTTCTTTCTTATCCGCACAACGAAGCATAGTTGAATCATGATTGCGCTTGTACAAAATCCCATTACTCAAAAAGAACTTAGCAGAAAACCTTCTTAGAAACTTCCTATCTTTGACAGATGCCCCTTCAGGGAACTCCTGAGCTTCAAGATATCTTTTTACTTCATAGAACCAAGGTTTCTCCTCTGCTTCTTCAGTACCAATCTCATTGCAGTATGCAGGCTTTTCAAATCTATCAATAGTAATCTTAGGAGCTTCATTATCCCAACTGATCTCAAACATGGATGCCATGGTGGCTAAGGCATCTGCCAACTGATTCTCTCTCCGTGGAATATGCCCAAAGGTAATCTCTTTGAAATGTGGGATCAAAGAAAACACATGCTCTCTGTATGGAATGAGATTATCATGCTTGGTATCCCAATCTCCTTTAATCTGACTTACTACCAGGGTTGAATCTCCATACACATCAAGGAACTGAATCTTCATATCAATAGTAGTTTTAATACCCAGGATACATGCCTCATACTCAGCCATGTTATTGGTACAATAGAAACAAAGTCTGGCAGTAGTCGGGGTATGACAACCTTCAGGGGAACTAATCACAACACCAACACCATTACCAAGTGCATTAGAAGCTCCATCAAAAACCATGGTCCATCGGGATCCTTGTTCAGGTCCGTCATATTGTCCAGGTTCTTTGGTAATAATCCACTGCTTGATGAGCCAAATGATCAGCCACAACACTTCCTTTAACGGCCTTTTGAGTAGTATAATGTATGTCATATTCTGTTAATATCATTTGCCATCTTGCAATTCTTCCGGAGAGAGCAGGTTTCTCAAATATGTACTTGATTGGATCCATCTTCGAAATCAACAAGGTAGTATGGGTCAACATATACTGTCTTAGTCGGCGAGCAGCCCATGACAAAGCGCAACAAGTTTTCTCGAGCAGTGAGTATCTTGCTTCACAGTCGGTAAACTTTTTGCTAAGGTAGTATATTGCCTGCTCTTTTCGACCAGACTCGTCATGTTGCCCAAATACACACCCATTGAGTTGTCTAACACTGTTAAGTACATGATCAAGGGTCTTCCATCAACTGGTGGCATCAATATTGGAGGTTCTAGCAGATATTTCTTAATTTCATCAAATGCAGTCTGGCACTCATCATTCCACTCCATTACCTGATCTTTCTTCAACAACTTGAAGATTGGCTCACAGGTAGCTGTTAATTGGGAAATAAATCTTGCAATGTAATTCAATCGTACCAAGAAACCTCTAACTTCCTTCTCAGTACGGGGAGCTGGCATCTCTCGTATAGCTTTCACTTTTGCAGGATCTACTTCAATACCTTTTCCACTGACGATGAAACCCAGGAGTTTACCAGATCAAACTCCAAAGGTACACTTGTTTGGGTTCAATCTCAACTTGTATTTCTTCAACCTCTCAAACAACTTATGCAGATGATCAAGATGTTGCTCTTCATTTTGGGACTTAGCTATCATATCATCCACATACACCTCTATCTTATGATGAATCATATCATGAAACAAAGCCACCATAGCACGCTGATATGTTGCCCCTGCATTCTTCAAACCAAATGGCATCACCTTATAACAAAAGGTGCCCCACTTTGTAACAAATGTTGTCTTCTCCATATCTTCAGGTGCCATCTTGATTTGATTGTAACCAGAGAAACCATCCATGAAAGAGAATACCTTATGCTGAGCAGTGTTGTCTACCAGAACATCAATATGAGGAAGTGGAAAGTCATATTTGGGGTTGGCCTTGTTCAAATACCTGTAGTCTACACACATACGTACCTTACCATCTTTCTTAGGTACCGGTACCACATTTGCAACCCACTGAGGATAAGAAGTCACAGCTAAGAACCCTGCATCAAACTGTTTCATTACCTCTGCTTTGATCTTCTCTGACATTTTAGGACGCATACGACGAACCTTCTGTTTATTTGGACGACAATCTTCTTTCACTGGTAAACGGTAAACTACAATGTCTGTATCCAACCCTGGCATATCTTCGTAGGACCAAGCAAAGATCTCCACATAATCATGTAACATCTGAATCAATCTACTCTTGACACTATCCTCTAATTCAGCCCCTATCTTGACTTCTTTCCTGTTTTCTTCAGTTCCCAGATTCACAACTTCGATTGGCTCTTCATGTGGCTGTATAGCTTTCTCTTCTTGTTGCAACAACCTAGCAAGCTCTACAGGTACTTCACAATCATCCTCCTTTCCATCTTCAGCTTGATAGATCGGATTCTCGAAATTATAATTGGCAATAGTAGAACTGTCATCAACAGGATCCAGAGTGGATGAGGATCTGCATTTTAGTGATGTGGGTGTGTGTAAGAACACATAGCTGATAAAACAAAAATAAAGAAAAGACAAGGAACACAATATTTACGAAAACGAAACGTCCACTGATTTTTATTGAATGAAGTATGAAAATGAAATGACATCCCGTAACAAACACATCATTGTGCCCCGGGTAAGGCACGAGGTTTAAGAGTTCAATTGTTCAAAGAATTACAAACTTAATAAGTAGTAACACAGTAATAGTATTTACTCCTGACTAAAGGAGATAGGAATAACATCTTCAGCTCTTCAATTATTGAGCCCAGCACCCACAGTAGGAAAAATCCAAGCATCCAAGTTGTAGTCTTCATCATAGTCACCCACAGCATTGATCTGATTCTTCATAATCCCCTGATTGGTGATACGAACAGCACGAGCACGACGAATAGCCTTCTGGGACTCTGTAGTGAAACCCAAACCAAATTTGTCAGACTTGTAAGGAATATCAGGAAGCTGACCCCAAATAGTACAACCACCTTCATCCACCACAACTCTAGCATCTTTGAGGGAGGACATTGTAGGAGGTACTCTGGTGACCACAGGAACTTTCTTGACAACAGGAGGAGCTTCATAATCATTAACAATCCAAGGAACCACTTCAAATGTCTGACACGGAGTTTCAACTTATTCACCTTCCACTTCAAGATATTTAAAGGTGTTCACATGGATAATCATATACCCTTCCTCTCCGTAAACAGTAACAACCTTCCCTTCTACTGGATACCTCAGCTTTTGATGTAAGGTAGAGGTTATAGCACCTGCCCCATGGATCCAGGGACGCCCAAGCAAACAAGAATACGATGGACGAATATCCATTACATAAAAGGTAGCATTAAAAACCTGAGAACCAACTTTGATTGGGAGATCAATTTCTCCATGCACCACTCTTCTCGAGCCATCAAAAGCCTTTACCACTATATTACTGGGCTTCAACACAGCATCTTCAGGACTAAGCTTACTCAGGACTTCTTTGGGCAACACATTCAGAGAGGAACCATTGTCTATTAGTACATGTGACAGGGTAGTGCCCCTGCATTCAATAGAGATATGTAGAGCCCTGTTATGATCCCTCTTAGCAGGAGTCAAATCAGCATCGGAGAAACCTAACCCATTATCATAGGTCAAGTGTGCAACACAATTCTCAAACTGGTCAACAGAAATCTCATTTGGTACATGAGCAGTCTTCAGAAATTTAATCAGGGCCTTGGCATGAGCCTCAGAGCACAACAACAAAGACAACATAGAAATCTTGGAGGGAGTATGCCCCAATTGATCAACAATGTCATAATCACTCTTGCGAATGATTTTCAATACTTCTTCCATCTGCTTAGAAAGATCATCAGCAGCTGGCACATCAGTTGGTATAGGTTCAATAACAGGACCTTTTCCCCGAGCATCAGTGGTGGAGGTAGCAGCTGGAGTAACTGCATTCTTGGAGGTAACTGGAGGAGAGAAAACTCTTCCGCTTCGTGTGATCTTACTAGATCCAGCAATGTTATCAACATCAACAGGCATATCAGCTAAGGGCTCCTGCTTAACACCATGGATATAAACATCAGACCCATAATGCCAAGGCACAACTTTATCAGAAGTATACGGAATGATCATAGGAGCCACTCTAGCTTCAGCAACAATCTTCACAGGGCCTTCAGCAGTAATCTTAATTGGACCCTTATGAGCGATTTTGACAGGACCCTTGGAAGTAATCCTCACCGGCACTTTATCAACCATATCCACCTCTTCAACCTTCGCACGCTTAGTTATATGATCAACCATACTCTCTACAGAAGGTGGAGTCCTCTCAAACACTATGGTATAATTATTCATGAGACGTTGAATTCCGTCCTTCAACCTCCAGCAACTATCCGGCCTATAAGCACAATAGACACAATCTTCACGACAACCTGGAAAGAACCCAGCTTGTACTAACTTCTTCTTAATAACAGACAGTGGTGTAGTCAACTCTGCAACTGAAGAAATATGTGAATCTTCATCAATTGCATTGACAGTTTTCTCATGATTTGGCATGGGAGCAGTAATCACATTTGGAGTACCCGGAGGGTCGAACTCAATCTCTCCAGCATCAATCACATCTTGAATTTTGTTCTTCAATACCCAGCAACTATTGGTATCATGTCCCTGACAATTCGAATGATATGCACATCGTGCATTAGGATTGTACCTGGGAGAGGTAACATTAGGATTCTGAGGAGGATCTTTCAGAGTGATAAGTTCAGCCTTCAACAAGTGTTGCAAGGCTTGGGCCATTGACATGTTGATCTTAGTGAACTGCCTTCTAGCCCTTTGTTGATTTCCCTATGGTGGCTCTGTTGTTGCAGGAGTTGGATTGGAAATATGAACTGCACTCACAGACTGATGCCTCCTATTACGATCAGGTTGACCATAAACAACATTTGACTCTTTCTTCCCACTAGGAGGCTTCTTTGCAGCACCTGATGAAGAAGCACCCACTTGAATCTTGCCACTCCTTATACCACTTTCTACGCGCTCTCCTGTCATTATCAACTCAGTGAAACCAGATGATGAGCTTCCAATGAGATGACTGTAAAAAGGACCATTCAATGTGCACATGAACATATCCACTAACTCCCTGTCAGTTAGAGGGGGTTGCACTCTTCCAGCCAAGTCTCTCCATTTCTGAGCATACTACTTAAAACTCTCTTTAGCACCCATAGACATGCTCTGAAGTTGCATGCGAGTAGGGGCTAAATCAGCATTGTATTGATATTGCTTATAGAAGGCTTCAGCAAGATCATTCCAATCACGGATGTTGACACTCTCCAACTGATAGTACCATTCCAATTGAGCTCCAGATAAGCTCTCTTGAAAGAAGTGGATCCACAACTTCTTATCAGCAGTATGGGGTTGGATTCTCCGGACGTAAGACCTCAGATGCAGCTTGGGACAAGAGACACCATCATAAACAACGAAAGTAGGAACCTTGAAACCAAAACCACCCCAGATATCAAACTCAGGTCTTCAAAATCCAGCCCAGAAGACTTTTGCAACTCCATAGCATCCATTCTATCCACCAGCATCTTGAACTTATCTTCATTAGGCTCATGATAGTAGTTAGCTTCAGAATCAGAGTCCCCCATAGTGTTATGGAGACTTCCTCCCTCTTTCTCAGACTCTTCAGACTCATAATCTTCGACCTGTTCTTTGGTCTTGACAGGACCTCTGAACCTTCTTCCCATGTTGATCAGGCCACCTGACCTTCTAGTCTTCTTGGCCAGCAGTGTCTTCAATTCATCCTGCCCTTTGGACAAGTTCAGGATCAGCTCTTGGAACTGTGCATTTTGTGCCTGAAGATCCTTAACTGTTTGTTCAAGAGCCATTGCTGAAATAAACAGCGAGAAGATAAGAAACTTGTGCACAATAAACCTGTGATGCAATGATATGATATGTGAATGCGTATGCAATGTTTTCAAGGACTGCAGGATTTAAATTCGCTTAAACAAACAAGAAGGTAAACTTTTATTAGTAATAAATTTGTTTTGCCTTTTGGGCTTACAGAAAATGAAATGAAATAAATACAAGAGATGGGGTTTTAAGTCTCCCATGGACGTTTCCTCTTTGTGTTGAGGTATGAGTTGAGATTCCGTTCCTCGTGAAGTTGCTTTGTTAGTTCCAAGATTCTTTCTTGGCTTGCTTTGTAATGAGCCTCGAAGGTATCCATTTGCTCCTTCAACTGGATCCAGGATCTCTGTAAGTCTTCCATGTCAGTTGGCATGTCTGGGTGAAGGATGGTATAAGAGGTGTCTCCTTCAGCAACAGGCTCCATAGTAACTGGCAGGATGGCAGGATATGGCATCATGAGAGTCTGAGCACGAGATCGCACCCATCTGAGATAAGCTTCCATAGGAACAGTGTACTTAGGCTCCAGAGTCTTGCTGTCAACCTTGTTCACTTTTCCCCATGCTCGTATGAACCTCTGATGATAACCTTGAAGATCGTTGTCGTAGTCAAACACAATACCCTGAATCAACATGTCATGTGGACCATCACTCCGAGCGTAACCAAACTGACGTAGAGCTAAGGAAGGATTGTAAGTAATGCCTCCTCTTATGCCTAGGAGTGGCACATTAGGAAACTCCCCACAACGGTCAATGATAGTAACATTCTCCATAGATCTGGAGCACCAATGAATATCTGAATGCGAGAGTGACATAATCCTCTTGGACCATCTGAACCCTTGCTCATTCTTCATCACTGATCGAGGAAGGTGAGAAATAAACCACCTAGATAGCAAAGGTATGCAACACATCAGAGTTCCTCGTGCCTTCGTAGTACGAGTATGAAGAGAGTGCAGAATGTCTCCAAGCAATGTAGGCACTGGATTGTGACTCAGAAATATGTTGATGGCATGAACATCTATAAACTGATCTGGATTGGGGAACAACACTAAGCCATAAATCAACAAGGCTAAGATCTCCTCAAAAGCATCATAGCTCATAGCCTTCAAGAACACTTGAGCCTTCTCTATCAACACCTTAGCAAGAATACCCTTAACTCCGCTTCTCGTTTCTAGAACAATGTCAGACTTCTTCAGATGTAGAGCTGCAGCAATAACCTCAGGTTTAGGCTCTTTTTCCAAGCCTGTGAAGGGTCTTTGATCAATGTAACACGGTGGGAGAATTGACTTTAGTTATGTTGCGGATAGCAAGAGTCGCCACCGACTTTTATTTTATCCAAAGGAAAGGCATAAAAGAACAGGAAAGACCTTTTAAAAGATTTTTGGGTCCGGGGGGTAGGTTATGTAAAGAGAAGGTGTTAGCACCCTTTACATCCATGGTTATCCATGGGCTCTTAGTTACTTAGCTCACTTTAAAATGTTTTTTGAAATGTGAAGTGTGTGAATAAAAATTTTCTTAAGTGTTTTATAATGATCCATGTACGGATGCGTATAAAACCTTTGTTTTGAAAATTTGTTTGAAAATATGAAGTGTTTGAAATGTTTTGAAGAGTGAGCAAGTATCTAAAAGGAACCTACCCTAAGTTTAAGTCTTTTCTGTTCTTGAATCCTTTAAATGGTAAGACTATCCCTATTATTAAGGAATAGGTAGTCATTACCTTGGATGTAAGGGACAAGTGAAGGGACATCTGTTATTTAGGCAATTGTGAGGTGTATAAGCAATTCGAAGGGACTTATCATCTTTATTCGGAAGGGACAAGATCATTACGAAGGCAACATTCGAAGGGACTTGATCTTTTTATCTGTTTAGGGACTAGATGATGTGAAATGAGGGACTTTTGCTTTATACACCCTACTTGACCTTTTTGAAATAGGCAACATGAGAGGTATCCTTAAGGAAGTGAGATGGCGATCAAAGATCGACTTACGTGTGTGAGTGTACAATTTTAAATATTTATCTTTTAAATTAGTGATCTAAATTAATTTTACAATACAAACATGTTTACACTCCCTATTTTACTAACCATAGCATTTAAAAAATAAGTATTAAATATTACTACTAAAATATTACATAAAGGAGACAATTACATAATAATAATAATTAGCAAATTAAATAAATAAACAAAATAAATAATAATAAATAATTGGGTTAGTAATAATAAAAATAATAAATCACAATATATAAATGGGGTTAGTAATAATAAATATGAAAATAAATAGCATTAATAATAAATAAATAAGAACATTAGCATAATAATTAAAAATTCAATTTTTTATAAACAATTATTATTTAAAATTAAGGAGAAAATATAAACAATTATATACTAATTATCATAAAGTTTTAAATTATTTACAAATTAGGTTAATTATAAACATATTATGATAATAAATTAAATTAGCAAATTTGAATTATTTTTAAGCATATATTAAAAATTATTTACATACAAGAATTATACATATTGAATAGCCATATTATTATATTTACAAAATTAAATTAAGAATTTTAATTATTTTAAGCATATTTATATACAAGAATTAAATTATAAACAAATTATAGAAATATGTACATATTTAAGGTTTATAAATAATAAATTAAAAAAAATTATAATAGAATTAAATTTTAGGTAAAAGAAAAATTAGGGTTTGTGAAAATTATTAGGGTTTAAAAAAAATAATTAGGTTTTAAAAATATTTTAGGGTTTTATAAATTTAGGGTTTATATATATATTTTTAGAAAAATGAATTAGAATTTATTAACAACTATACAAAATTTTACAATATTAATAAATTAAAAAAAAACATAAATAACTTTCTTATATGATTTAAATTAGAAAAAAGATGAGTTCTAAAATAATATAACATTCTATTTATTTTATTGTTTAAATTTGTTTAAGTATAATAGAAATTAATTAAATAAGAAACAAAATCAAAAAAAGAATGAAAAGAAGCAAAACCTGCTTGGGCTGGGATTTGAACCCAGTCCCTAAGCTTTCAACACTCAGGACTAGCATTCCAACCACTGGGCCATGCGCGCGCTGGCGTTAGCAAACACACTCCATTTGGTTTTGTTGCTTATCCTGAAAAATCATGAGAAAAACAAAACAAATAACACAAAAGGCCTGGGGGGGATTCGAACCCAGGACCTTTACGCAATACACAAACACACTTACCATTCCAGCCGGGAGGGCGCCACTGATGAACCATTCACAACATTACATAATATATTAAGCCTGTTAATTAAATGGAAAAAACAAGAAAAAGTTGCTGAGCCCAGGATTCGAACTAAGGCCCTCAAGCAATACGCGCGCGTCCATTACCACTGGGCCAACACTGCTGTTGTGAAACAAATCAGAAACAATTACATAAAATATTAAAATCAAATTTGAAACTTCCAGATGGCGCCAATAGCTTCGTCTTCAACCTTTTTCCTGCGAAAATACCTACGAAATCTCTTATGAAGTTTCCTGCGAATTTTTCAAAACAGAAACCTACGAAATTGGAAAACCATCAAAACAATGAAATTTCTTAAAATTAATTTGCGCATTATGATTCCCAGAGTTCACATGATCGTTCTATGTTCTTGGAATTCATTTATTTTAGGTCTAGTGTAAAACCCTAATTGCTTGGCCGAAACCCTAGCCATGGCAACTTCTCAAACCTGTAGTGAAACTCCAATCAAACCATCCAGAATCAATCAACAACTTAATACAAACATGAAACAATGATCAAAACTTATTTATAATATACAAATATTAGAAAACGAAAAAATCATTAAGCTATACAAAGTTTGATTCGGGTTATGCCATTCATGAGGTTTTGGATGCATATGAGTATTGATACATGATCAGTGAAGTCCAAGGATCATTCTTATGTCCTTAAAATACCTTAACAAGCCTTGTAAAGAAGAAACCGAATTGAAGTTTTTGGTGATTTTTTTGATGTATGAACTTACTCTTTGAGGCAGGGAATTCGTGGCTATGCATTGTGTTATGTTGTATACTTATACTAGAATGAAATTAGGTCAAGAGATTGGACCATTGTGTGGATTGTTTTGATTTTTGAGATTGAAAACGATTGGTGCTTAAATTTCAAATATTCTTGAATAAGACCTTTCTATTTCAAGCCAATCATCATCAATGTTATATCAATTCAATCCAAATCATGTTAATGACCTTCTAGAACAAAAATATATTTTAAATTTTCATATTTGATATTTTATTTAAATTTAAAATGATTTTTAATATAAAAAATCATAATAAATAAATTAAATAAAATAAAATTATGAAAATATCAAATAAATTTCGTGCATGATGTCATGGAACACTTTGGGTCACAAAAAGTTCAGCCCATTTGGAAAATTTTGGTTTTAAGACCCTATTTTCCTCATAAACCACCCAAAAATTTCGTAACTTTGCAAGGGCACACATCCTTCAATTTTAATGCTATGAGGGTGTTCTTTGACATTTTGTAAAGATTGAAGAGTCCTATAACCAACCCCATTGGTTTCATGTCCATATCATTTACCATTCTCAAGTTATGCCCTTTTGAAGTTGTTGACTTTTTGTTGACTTTTAAAAGGACCTATAATGTCTTAGCTCATACCTTCCAAATGAAGCATTTATGGGCTTGGCTTGTGAGACACAAAGTTGTATAGAATTCAATTTCCTTCAAAATGAGATTTGGATGGGAAAAATGTGATGAAGCATGTGAAAGTTATGGCTGGTCAAAGTTCAGTTGACTTTTCCTGAGAAAACCCTAATTTAGAAACCTTTGATTCTTGATGATCTGAAATGTCCTTGATGAATCATGATCAACCCTTGATCACATGATGAATTTTACTTCATATACTTGATGTTGGCAAAAAATCATGAAGTTTGACTGTGGTTTGACCACAGTTGACCTCAGTTTGACTTTGTAACTTCTTTGACTGATTTTGACTTATCTGATCATTTGACTGAGCAAACCTTTGAGAAAAGTTCTGAAATTTGTCATGGGGATTCTTAGTCACATATAAGATGTTATGAAGTTCACTTGAAGTCTTGGAAGTCCTTTTAGCCTGATTAAAGTCAAAACCCTAGTTTTGGATGCACTGCTTAGGAGGATGCATTGTCTGAGGGAATTGTCAAATCTTCTGACCCATGATGAACTTTGTGAACCTTGTGAACCTCATGAAAGGTCTTGTGAACCTTGTGAACCTCATAAGATGTCTTGTGAACCTTGTGAACCTCATGAAGGGTCTTGTGAACCTTGTGAACCTCATAAAGTATCTTGTAAGCTTCATGAACCTCATGAAAGGTCTTGTGAACCTTGTGAACCTCATAAAGTGTCTTATAAACTTCATGAACCTCATGAAAGGTCTTGTGAACCTTGTGAACCTCATAAAGTGTCTTGTAAACTTCATGAACCTCATGAAAGGTCTTGTGAACCTTGTGAACCTTCTTAGCACACAAAGTCTTGTATTGTGAGGGCAAATTTTGGGGTGCAACAGCTGCCGCTGTTCAATGGGTAACTCATCAACCCCACTTGATCCCGTATAGAGATTATGCCAGGAAGATATAAACTTTCTTCACCAAAGTTGAGTTCCATTATGTTCCTCGTGATGAGAATCAGATGGCAGATGCTTTAGCGACCATAACTTCTATGATAAAAGTGCACAAGTGGAATGATGTCCCCATGATCAGTGTGATGCGACTTGAAAGACCAGCTCATGTGTTTGCAGTTGAAGAGGTCCATGATGACAAGCCTTGGTATCACGATATTAAATGTTTCCTCCAGAGTCAAGAATACCCACTTGGGGCATCTGATAAAGATAAGAGGACTTTGAGGAGATTGGCAGGCAATTTCTTCTTGAATGGAAATGTGCTTTACAAGAGAAATTTTGACATGGTCTTGCTCAGATGCGTGGATAGACACGAAGCAGACATGTTGATGAAAGAAATTCATGAAGGATCTCTTGGCACTCATGCCAATGGGCATGTGTTGCACCCCAAAATTTGCCCTCACAATACAGGACTTTGTGTGCTAAGAAGGTTCACAAGGGTCACAAGACCTTTCATGAGGTTCATGAAGTTTACAAGACACTTTATGAGGTTCACAAGGTTCACAGGGTTCACAAGGCTTACAAGACCTTTCATTAGGTTCATGAGGCTTACAAGACCTTTCATGAGGTTCATGAAGCTTACAAGACACTTCATGAGGTTCACAAGGTTCACAAGGCTTACAAGACCTTTCATGAGGTTCATGAAGCTTACAAGACACTTCATGAGGTTCACAAGGTTCCCAAGGTTCACAAGGCTCACAAGACCTTCCATGAGGTTCACAAGACATCTTATAAGGTTCACAAGGTTCACAAAGTTCACAATTGGTCAAAAAGTTTGACAATTCCCTCAGACAATGCATCCTCCTAAGCAGTGCATCCAAAACTAGGGTTTTGACTTTAATCAGGCTAAATGGACTTACAAGACTTCAAGTGAGCTTCATAACATCTTATGTGTGTCTAAGAATCCCCATGACAAGTTTCAAGACTTTTCTCAAAGGTTTGCTCAGTCAGATGATCAGATAAGTCAAAATCAGTCAAAGTAGTTAAAAAGTCAAACTGAGGTCAACTGTGGTCAAACCAAAGTCAAACTTCATGATTTTTTGCCAACATCTAGTATATGAAGTAAAATTCATCATTTGATCAAGGGTTGATCATGATTCATCAAGGAGATTTCAGATCATCAAGAATCAGGAGTTTCTAAATTAGGGTTTTCACAGGAAAAGTCAACTGAACTTTGACCAGCCATAACTTGCACATACTTCATCACCAATTCTCCATCCAAATCTCATTTTGAAATTGAATTCTCTACAACTTTTTGTCTCACAAGTCAAGCCCAAAAGTGCTTCATTTGGAAGGTATGAGCTAAGACATTATAGGTCCTTTTGAAAGTCAACAAAAAGTCAACAACTTCAAAAGGGCATAACTTGAGAATGGTAAATGATATGGACATGAAACTAGTGGGGTTGGTTAGAGGACTCTTCAAGCTTTCC
The DNA here is from genome assembly GCA_963966055.1 of Lathyrus aphaca. NCBI lineage: Eukaryota > Viridiplantae > Streptophyta > Magnoliopsida > Fabales > Fabaceae > Lathyrus > Lathyrus aphaca. The sequence continues at coordinate 119,568,872 of OZ014521.1, read as the reverse complement.
AAAATGTCCAATAACACCCTCATAGCATTAAAAATGAAGGATGTGTGCCCTTGCAAAGTTGGGAAACTTTTGGTTGGTTTATGAAGAAAATGGAGGTTTAAAACCAATTCTTTCTAAATGGGCTTGCCATATGATGATCCAATCCATACCAATACTTCATGCACGACCCAAATCTCAAAAATTCAGATTTTTTATTATTTTATTTTATTTATTTTGATTTTATTCATTTAAAATCATTTTAAATTAAAATAAAATAGAAAAGTCAAATATTTAAAAGAGATTGAGCTTCTAGAAAGTCATAAAGGTTACTTGGATCAAATTGATACAAAAATAATGGTGATTGGCTTGAAATAGAAAGGGTTTATTCAAGAATATTTGAATTTTAAGACTTGATCTTTTTCAATAAAATTTTCCACACAACAATCAATTATTTTTGACCTAATCCACTCTATTATAAGTACACAACACAAACCTAATGCAAAGGGACGAAAATTCTGGCCTCAAGAGTAAGTTTCAATCTTCAAAAATTCACCTAAAACTCATAATTTGGATTCTTGGTTAGAGGTGATATCAAAGCATTCTAAAGGATTGAAGAACTAAACCCTAAACCGCAAGTTGCCATGGCTAGGGTTCTTGAATTGAATTTGGGATCCTTTGATTTAGCTAATATAAATTAATTCTAAGACTATAATTGAACTGTGTGATGTCTGGGGATCATGAAAATATGATCAATTTGATGAATTCGTACATGTTTATAGTGATACGAAATTGGCAGGGTTTGTACGCAGGAAATTTCCCAGGAAATTTCGCAGGAAAACCTGCGAAATCCCAAGGAAGAAGAAGAAGTTTCGCGCGCCTGGAAATTTAAATATTTGAAATTATATTTTATGTATTTGTTCCTGTTTTGTATCACACACAAGCGTGTGTCCCAGTGGTGAAGTGTGCGTGTATATTGCTTGCAGGCCTGGGTTCGAATCCTGGCTTCCACAATTTTTTCTTATTTTTCCATTTGAACTATTAGATTTAATATATTATGAATTATAGTCACTATAATATCAGAAGCGCCCTCCCGGCTGGAATGGTAAGTGTGTTTGTGTGCAGTGCCAAGGTCCTGGGTTCGATCCCCCCAGGCCTTTTGTTTTGTTTCTTTTTTTCATGATTTTTCAGGTTATGCAACAAAACCAAATGAGGTTGTTTCAATGTCACACGCGCGCCTGTAGCCCAGTGGTAGCTTGCTTCGTCCAGAATGTGGTAAAGCCTAGGGCATGGGTTCAATCCCTGCCCCAGGTAAATTTTTTAATTCTGTTTTGTTTATTTGTTTTATTAATTGTTTTATTATTAAATGTAATTATGTTTAATATGTAAATAGATTTAAATTAATATGTAAATATTATATGTTCTAAAAAGAATTTCTAAAAAATAATAATATTTTCTAAAACTAATTTCTTTTATTAATATGTATATATTTATTTAATGATTAAATTAGTATTATGTATTAAATTAAAATCCTAATATTTTTGTATCTAAAACCCTAATTTTCTTCTTACCTAAAATTTAATTCTATTGTAATTTTTAATTTCTTATTTATAAACTTAAATCATATATATATATATTATATAATTTGTTTATACTTTAATTCTTGCATCTAAATATGTTTAAAATAATTAAAATTTTGTAAATATAATTATAATTAAATTCTATAAATTGTTTATAATTTAATTTTGTATGTAAATAATTTTTATTATATGTTTAAAAATAGTTAAAAATTGTTAACTTAATTTTGTAATTATAATTTTGTTTTCATAATATGTTTATAATTAACTTAATTTTTATAATTTGCATATAACTTAAAATTCTATAATAATTAGTATAATTGTTCATATTTTCTTATTAATCTTAAATAATTGTTCATATAAAAATTTGATCTTTTAATTATTTTAATATTTTTGTTTATATTATCTATTATGTTTATTTTTTTTATGATATTTATTTGTTACTAACCCCATTTAATTTTGTATTATTTTATATTATTATTTTCTACTAACCCAATTATTATTATTATTTATTATTGTGCTTATTATATTTAATTTGCTTTAATTATTATTATGTAATTGTTCCTGGATGTAATATTTTAATAATAGTATTTAAATATTTATTTTTATGCTATGGTTAGTAAATAGGGAGTGCAACATGTTTGTATGTAAGAAATCAATTTAGATCATTTAAATTTAAAGATAAATATCAAAATTGTACACTCACACACGTAAGTCGATCTTTTGATCGCCATCTCACTTCCTTAAGGATACCTCTCATGTTGCCTATTTCAAAAGGTCAAGTAGGGTGTATAAAGCAAAGTCCCTTATTTCATATTCTTTTAGTCCAAAAATCTTTTAAAAGGTCTTTCCTATTCTTTTATGCCTTTCCTTTGGATAAAATAAAAGTCGGTGGCGACTCTTGCTATCCGCAACATAACTAAAGTCAGTTCTCCCACCGTGTTACATCATGCAATGGCTAAAAAGATGTTAAGAGCAGGTTACTATTGGCTGACAATGGAATCTGATTGTTGCAAGTATGTGAAAAAGTGCCATAAGTGTCAAGTGTATGCTGATAAGATTCACGTGCCACCAGCTTATCTCAATGTGATTTCTTCCCCATGGCCTTTCTCTATGTGGGGAATTGATATGATTGGCATGATTGAACCCAAGGCTTCGAATGGACATCGTTTTATTCTTGTGGCAATTGATTACTTCACCAAGTGGGTTGAAGTGGCATCGTATGTTAATGTGACCAAGCAAGTTGTGGTTCGGTTTATCGAGAATAATCTTATCTGCAGATATGGTGTTCCGAATAGAATCATTACTGATAATGGTTCGAACTTGAACAATAAGATGATGAAAGAGCTTTGTGAAGATTTCAAGATTCAACACCATAATTCCTCTCCTTATAGACCGAAGATGAATGAGACTGTTGAAGCTGCGAACAAGAACATTAAGAAGATCATTCAGAAGATGGTTGTGACATACAAGGACTGGCATGAGATGCTCCCTTTTGCTTTGCATGGGTATCGTACATCTGTCCGCACTTCAACAGGGGCAACCCCTTTCTCACTTGTTTATGGTACAGAAGTAGTGCTCCCCGTCGAAGTTGAGATCCCATCAATGAGAGTTCTGATGGAAGCCAAGTTGACTGAGGCTGAATGATGTCAGAGTAGATTTGATCAGTTGAATTTGATTGAAGAAAAGAGAATAACAGCTTTGTGTCATGGTCGGTTGTACCAGCAAAGAATGAAGAAAGCTTTTGATAAGAAGGTCAAACCTCGTGTATTCAGAGAAGGCGACCTCGTGCTCAAAAAGATTCAGTCTTTCCTTAAAGATTCTCGGGGCAAGTGGACTCCGAACTATGATGGCCCATATGTTGTTAAGAAAGCCTTCTCTGGCGGTTCATTAATTCTTGCAACTATGGATGGTGAGGAGGTCACTCGCCCTGTGAATGCGGATGCAGTCAAGAAATACTTCGCCTAAAAAATAAAAGAACAGCTCGCTAAGTTGAAAACCCGAAAGGGAGGCTTAGGCAAAAATGAGCGTCTCGGTGGATTGAAAACCCGAAAGGACGGTCCAGGCAAAAATTAGAGACAAAAACAGAAATAATTATCCCGGTAGATTGAAAACCCGAAAGGGCAATCTAGGAAAAAGTTAGGGATCATGGCAAGTAACTGCGTCGACAGACTGAATCACTTGTAGTAACCGAGGATTTCAGACTCTATCCCTCAGAAGAATTATTCATCAAAGATTCTTATTCACTCATCCTTGACTGAAATTTCGGACACAGCGGAGTTCAAAGTTGATAGGGAGAATAGTGATCATTGTATCTCAATGTAGCCCTTTCCATGTATTTACCATTTTTCAAACTTGTAATGATCCATGGAGTCATGCCATTTGCTGACTACCATTCTATCAATGAATTTGAGCTTTTATCCAATTGTTTGCAATTCTTTATATTGTTTCTGTTTACAAAATTTCAATTTATTGTTGATGATGATTTTTGAAACAAATTTAATAAATTAAATTTTTGAAGATTTTAAAAACATTTTTCTTTTGATATATGAACAAAGAAAGGATATCGATAGTGATTCCGAGAATGGTAAAGTCTGGATGCGTGTAACTCGTCTCTCCCGAAGTAAGGTTTGATTCGGTTGTGTCCATACGAAGTTCCTGAATAGTCTTGACAGTTTGATGTTAATGATGTTTTGTTCCCCAACCATGATGTTGAACGGAGATTGTATGTATCCCCCAGAAGAGTTGTTGGAAGGGATATTCTTATGAATTCCTAGCTGAGTGTTGATATTTTCCTCAGCAAGTTATCTTTGAATTGAGAAGCATTGGGGATCCCCAGCGGAGCTCATGTTCCTCAGTTTGAATTGTTTGCATCTTTGAATATAGAAGTATTGATATAGCAGTCAGTTTAGAGGTTTTCTTTTACCCTATGTTGGGTATAGATTTAAAATCCCTCGTAACTATGTTATGGCTATGATGTTAACTTCTGATATCCTCATATGGATCCCCAGTAGGTCTGCATGTGTTGATTTCCAACAGATTCCTATGTGATTTTTAGCAAGTCTGGAACTCTATCCCCAGGTGGAGCAGGAGTTGTATGACAGTTATTCCTCGTGAAGTTTGATTTTTATCAAGATATTTTCATCCTCAACAGATTATTACCTTTCCTCAGCAGGATGATGTTCCTAGCAGACATTGTTTCTTCATGATTTGAGCCTTGTAGTAGGATTGTAGTCCTTTGATGGCTTGTGATATTCCCCTGCAGATTTCATAGTTGAATCTCCAACATGTTTCCCTGCATTGTTGCCGTGGGATTAGCCGAGTATCTGGTTGTTGTGGTGTTCATGTCACCTGTTCTTATCTTTATGTCTGTTTTGTCAGCATATTCATAAGCATATTCATACGCATAAGCATAGCATTGTTTGCTTGCATCCTTGCGTTTATCATTGTTATCTGCTCTTTGGTGTGGATTTCCCCACGGAGTGTGTGTGTCGTGTTCCTCTCAAGTTTAGAGTGTCGACCGCTAAGCAGAAAGTGTTAATCCTTTCTAACTCCCCGCTGAGTTTGTTTCTCGTGGATGACTTTGATTCAGTTCCCTCCCCAGTTTATTATCTGGATAGAATTTTCCCCAGTTGAGATATTTCCTCCTCGGGATGAGTTTTGTTTGACCGTTTCTCTCCAATTTGTTCTTGGATTGAACTTTGGTCCCCTTTTGTGGATATATTTGCTTTGAAATTAAGCTATCACTGTTTGATAGTGGGCAACATTTTCTCCAGCTTGAGTATATTACTTTGGATTTAAGCTATCAATAAATCGATAGTGGGTAATATTACCAAATTGATCAAGTTCTTTTACTTGTACTCCTACCCAGTAAATTCGGTAGTCGAGATTTCTTCCTCTTACCCATTAAAAAGGTAATAGAGTTTGTTTTCCTTTGCTTAAGCTCCTACCCAGTAAATCAGGTAGTCGAGAATTGTTCTACCCAGTAAATCCGGTAGTCAAGTTATTTTCCTCTTACCCAGTAAAAAGGTAATAGAATCAGATATTTTCACCTTACCCAGTAAAAAGGTAATTTGATTGAGTTTCTACCCAATAAATCCGGTAGCCGATATTTCTTCTTCTTACCCAGTAAAAAGGTAATAGAAGATGTTTCCATTTGCTTAAGCTCCTACCCAGTAAATCAGGTAGTCGAGAATTTTTCTACCCAGTAAATCAGGTAGTTGATCATACTCATATCCAGTAAATCGATAGTCGAGTCCCCTATATTCTCTACCCAGTAAATCAGGTAGTTGAGAATTTGTTCTGCCTAGTAAAAAGGTAATTGAGTTTATCCCTCCGTATTTTGCTCCTATCCAGTAAATTGATAGTCGAGTCTGTTGTATTCCCTACCCAGTAAACAGGTAGTTGATGATTCTTGGATTCAAATATTTTTGTTTGATTGATATTTCCTGGCAGGGTGTTTATCTTTCCCTGGTTGAATTTTGTTCCTTGAATATATCATATATTTTCCCAAGTGGAGTCTGTTATCCAGTGATTTATTTTCCTGGTAACTCTTTGGTTGTCTGTTTGTTGTTTCCCCAGCGGGATTTTCTTCTGTGTCCCCAAGTTTTTGATGTTCTCTGGTGGTCATATTTTCCCCACAAAGATCTTGGGTTTGCATATCATATTCATATCATATCATTGATCTCTTAGGACAAAAATTGGGTTTTCTGTGTTTAAGTCTCTCCCATCTTGTATAGACGAAGATGTCAATCTTCATATCTTCGGATTGAAGAAACTTAAATAGGGGCAGCTGTAACACCCTAATTTTTTCCCTAAGATTTCGTCGCATTTCATCTGCATTTTGCATACAAACAAGATCGCACTGGCCTTTGAGTTTCGCCTCATATATAGGGTCTATGCTTCGCAGGGGATCACCGTTGTTTTTACTTCATTATTTGTTTATATTTACTAACTTCTAACCAATATCAAAAAATATTTTGCAGTATTCTTCTTCTCTGTGTTGCAGGTCTTCAAAGACAGGGTAATGATTTTAATTCAGATGCGTTTGATCCAGTCACAATTCGATTTCAGATGGATGTTTGACCTAATATTGGTCAAACTATCAAAAGATTGTGTTGACTGCCAGTTGTGTGTGCCAATGGTTCATTTCTCGGACAATGTGTTTCCAAAGTACAAGTTGGGTTGTGTGACAGTGTTTTGTGCAAAGTTTGGTTTGTTCATCAGTTATCAGACTCTGTGAGAAGTTTGGTTCGAATATTCAATGATCACCAGTTCATTTGTGGATTTATTTTCAAAGAGATCGATTCAGAAGTATTTGAAAATTTTCAGAAGTCCAAAAGTCAATGGTGGTGGCTTGAGTGGCAAGTTGCAAATTATCTGGCTGTTCAGTGGGTCTGTGTTGGCTGTATTCATTATCAGAGGCTTGTGGGAAAAATCGGGAATTGGTCGTGGGCCTTAAGAGGAAATTATCATATTCATTAAACCATTTTAATCTCCAATAACCAGTTTATATTTCATTTTTCGTTTTTTTCCATTTCACAAATATCCATTATCTTTTTCCGATTAAATCATTCCAAATCATCATTCCCAATTATCATTTTTCTTTTATCATTTTCATTGACCGAATTACCATTTTTTTTATTATTCGATTATCCCATTTTTTATTATTCTTTTTTCATCCATCCATTATTCATTATCATACCAAATATTTTCCATTTAACAAAATCCAAATATTCATTTTTTTTCTCTAGCATATTTTTTTCCCTTTAATTTATATGTCATAAAAATAAATAATCAAAATAATAAGCCCATTTTTTTTTAATATTCTCATTATATTCTATATCCATTAATTTCCTTTTTTATTATTATTCCAAATATCCAATATTTTTATTCAATTCATAATAGTCATTGCCCATTTCACTTCACAAAATTAATTCCCTTTTGCAGCTTTGCATCTCACATCACGTGCAACATTTCCAACTTTTCCTAGCCTTACATCAATCCCACGTCTGGCCCACAAACAAGCCAAGCCTCACATATTTCCAAAGCCGTATGCCCACAACAACATTTTTGCAAGCCAAAAGTTCTCACAGCACAATAAAAACAATACACATCCGTACACAGTCCAGCTTGCCACAAGCATTTCACGCGCCAGCCTTTCCTCACAATCCAAAGCAAGTTCACAAGCCTTGCCCACAACATAACCTCAGCAAGTAAGCCGCACGCCCATCCCTTGCACGCCGTAAGCCCAAAGCAACCACAAACAAGCTTCAGCCTTTTGCCAAATACAACTTCCTCAAGCCAAACATCAGCTGCCCGAAAAAACAACTTATCTGCAAGTTCCCAAGCAGCCCTTTGCACACCCAAGCCAAGGCTAATCCGTAAGCCTCAATCCGTAAGCCCAACTCTTCACAACAATTAGCCAAGCCAATCCGCAACTTGCAAGTCCAACAAACTCCAATCCGTAAAGTCTTATGCATCCTGCACACAACAAAAACACAGTCAGCAAAAGCTACCTCAAGTTCAAGCCATTCAAGCCACAAATCACGCACGGCTTCCGCCTTTCACAGTATCTCGCATCAAGCCGAAACAAACCAAGCCTCTTATTTCAAAACGCACGCATCGCACACACCGAAAACACGAGCAACGCACCTGTTTCAACAAAACGCAAACAAATTCCAAACTATCAAAACGCAAAGCCAAGAGAAGCGAAACGTAGCAAGATTGAAAAATAAAAAAAACTCAGAATCAAAACGAAATGAGCATGACCTCTCAAAACGCAAGCACTCTACCTCAAAACGCCCGCGGCAACCTTCACCTCTCCTCACCTCTTCTCCTATTTAAAGACACCTTTACTCCTCTCATAATCAAGCTTACATAGCCTCATAAACCTCTGCCCAAATCTAATCCCAATCTCAAATCCCTAAGCCCCTTTCTTCATATCTCATCTCTCACCTCCAATTGGTACTGATTTGAAAAGAAAAAGAGATTGAGAGAGGAACAAGAAGCCGCGGATCCAAATTGAGTGAGAGAATCCGAAGAAGAAGAGAAAGAAACGTGCGTTTGAGAAGGTGAGGAGAGGATTTTGTTGAGCTCCCCTGTTTTCGTTTTGAGTTGCAAAGAGGAAGAAGAATACTCCTCTTGTTCTTTCTGTTTTTTTTCTTTTTTTTTGATTAATTTATTTTTATTATATGTATATGTGAGTTGAGTTGGGCCTGTGAGGCCATTTGTTTTGTTATCACCATCACCACCAGGCCTGCGTCCCCCCTCCCCTTTGTTTTAATTCATTTTTTTTATTTTGTTTTGTTCTATTTTGTTAAAGGATTTTTAAAATGAAGAGTATTTTAATAATATTTTTTTAGAATATTATTAAAATTCTTTAAGAAAAATATTTAGGAAAAACAATTTAGAAAAGCATTTTAGAAATTATCTTTTAGAAAAGTTTTTTTAAAGAGATGTTTAGAAAAAAGATTTTAAAAGAGAATTTAAAAATAGTCTAATTCTTTTATGGATCTATTTTTGGATCCATTGTTCTTCATCTTTTTCTCTTTTGGTCGATGACAATCTTCGATTCGGGATTGTTGATTTCCGATTAGTTTAATCTTTATTATTTCAAATCTATGGATGAATGATCATTTGGATCATTCTCCATACTTTGAGATCGTGATAGGTTGCTTTTCGATGATATTCAACAAAAATCTCGATTAAGATTAGACCTTCCTTTTTCTTTTAGTGTGGCATGTTTTCGGAGAACGATCCATTATATCGTTTCTCTAACATGTATTAACACAAATATTTTCCACTTTAATTAGTGGTGGCCGGCCTCATTTGTAGGGTAATTACTTCATAAATTACTCGGCGATTGCTTAACATAGACCTAAAGTTGTCCCGATTCGATTAAAGATCCACTTGGATCCGGTTGCCTCAATTTTATTTTCCTTGTCGTGGTTGTGCTTGATTAAGTTCATCATACCACTTTATATTGTAAATATTATAACATTGTGAATATATAATTGTTTAAATTTAATCTCTCGCACCTTATCCTTTTATTTTAATCTCTTGCTCCTTTATCTCTTTATATTGCCTTATCATATTATATCATATATCATTTGTTTATATTCATATTGTGTTTTTATTTTATTTTGTCCATTTGGATATCAAAACACTTAATAAAGGATTGAATACTTAAAAGACTTGTGACTTCTAATTTTGGACTAATGGTTAACTATCCCGAGCTTTTTGGAGAATGGACTTAGACTTTAAGAACTTCCCCATTGCTCAAGTTGGAATGGATTAGAAACCTCGGTCTCAAGATTACTTCATTAGCCTTTGAAGATGGAAGTCCGAACTTTGAAGAATTGTGCATATTATGGTTTGGTAAACTCTTTCCTTAGCTTTTAATTCAAGTACTAGGATTAGTCCCTTCATCTCTTCCCCATTCTTTAATTTTCAAAACTTCTTCCTATTTCAAAAACCTTCTTGTTTTCTAAACTTCAAACACTTTCATAAATAAACTTTGACTTAGGTCAAGCGATTTTTAATCTTTTCACTTTATTTTCTTAATCAATGTTAATTCATGTAAATATATCAAAAACCATTTTCTTACTTACTTTAAAAAATGCAAACCCACTCAATTGTTTTTTGTGCTTTGTGCACCTTTTCTTTTTTCACATGTTTAGATATGATTCATCTTTTCTAGCGGAATTATTCGCTAAAGGATGACGACCTATCTCTACATTCTAAAATCAATTCAACCCATTTGTTCTTTTCAAATTTTGTACCACGAACTACAAGGTTTTGATCTCGCATTGCACTTTGTGGGTACGTAGGCATAAGGCGTTAAAACCCTATCAAACACAAAAATCATTAAAAAATATTCTTCTCCTCATCTCTTCCATCTTTTTAAGCAAACCAATTTCAGACCAAAAAAAAAAGCAATAAGTATTTCAAAGGGCTCCCGTGGAGTACCACGGACGAGTCGGGTGCCTAAAACCTTCCCGGTTCGTAACCAATCCCCTTACCCAATCTCTGTTTATTTCTTTTAGCTTTTGCTTTTAGACTCTTAGATTTTTATTCGTTCTTTTACCTTTTTCCTTTTGGAAATAAAGAAAAGTGCGGTGGCGACTCCGTGTTCATCGAGTTAAGTTAATCAATAGCTTACACTCACGATTTTACCGCTACACAACCGATTTTACCACATTCCTATTCACACAAGTTCTACTAAAACCGATTAATTAAATTATTTACTATGCTTTGTTATTGCTACTTACTACCTAGCTTATTACCATACCTCTGTCAAATTCCTGCAACACTGTCATTAAGCCCATTTATTGATCCTGCTACCAAATACTACTGCACTGGTACACAATTATTCTTCACTCAAACTCATCACAACACTACTATTTAAACTAGTTACAAGGTCCTAATTCAAATAATTAAATCCTGGTATTTAGTTACTTAATTTATTGATGTTTCTAAATTAAAACTAGTGTATCAGTAAGACTGCACAACAGAACCACAGAAACCCCGAAGCGGAACCAAAATTCCAAATAACTCGTAAGACCATCGTCACACTTGGACCGTGACAGTCATCCTAGGGAGGTGACGGGCGTCACACATCCCTGACGGACGTCAGAAAAATGGGACAGTCGTCTGTTGCACCCCAAAATTTTCCCTCACCTAGACAAGACATTGTGTACTAAGGTGTCTCAAGAGGTTCACAAGGTTCACAAGTGTAAACACCCCAAATTTGCCCTCACCCATTCACACCATGGCTTGTGATCATTTCATATGCATAAACTCAATCATAACATCTCATACCACAATTTTGAGTCTTTGCATTGGTTCTAAGTCATCTGCATCTAGGGTTTGTGATCTGAGCAATCCAAGAGCTTCTTGAGCCACTCCAAAGATCAACAATCACTTCAAAGGGGTCTATGTGTGTTCAAGCATCATATTATATCCTCTCAAAGTCAAGGATGCCAAAGAATCACAAGAACTGGGATTGGTATGGAGGCAGAGCCAAGTTTGACTGCACAGTTGACCTAAAATTAGGGTTTTGGTTTCAGAGGCCATAACTTCAAATTTTTTGGTCATTCTTGTTTTTATTGGTCTCTATATGGTATAGGGAGTGTGCATATCAATTTTTATGAAGAAATTCCATGGGGAAGTCATCTGATCAAGGGTTGACTTTCTGGACAAGTCAGTGCAAAATCAGGGCATCTGAGGCCCCCAATGACCCAACCAAGGGGTGATCTTCATCATTTTGAGTGTATTTGATCTTTATTTAATCATGGAAGAAGGTTGAAGTTCACAAAATTCAAGAATTACAAGCTTTTGCAAAGTTGACTTTTTAGGGCATGGTTGACTTTTAATGAAATGTCATTTTATGCAACTTTTTCAACCCTTACTTTTTGATCCAAAAATGCTTCAAATGGAAAAATTTTGGTCATGAAAGTTGTAGATTAGATCTTTCCCTTTTCAAAAAGTACAAGAACATGACCTAATTCATTTTGGATCAAAAGTTATGGTGTGCCAAAGTTGGCAAAAATCACTAATTTTCAAAGTATGCACCAAATGAGAAACTTGCAAAAACTTTGTACCAAGGCATTTGTGACTTCTAATTCATGTCTAACCATTACACAAACATCACATGTAACCTAAAGTTCAGAATGGACCAAGAGTTTCTCATGTTTCATGGCTTGTAAGGCAAGATATTTCCATGTGAACCAAAAGTGAGAAAGTTGCAAAACCATCATCACACTTCCATCCACTTGCTGCCTACAATGCTGAACCACCCTAGCCTTTCCCTCACACCATGCTGCGCATCCCACAGCCCTTGTACTAGCCTAGAACTTGACCCATGCTTCTCTTACACAAAAGTTGACAATTTGCAAAAGTGGCCATACCAATCACAAAAGCACAAGTCACATCACCTGACCAATAGGATTTGTTTATGTGGATCAAATGCCAGCCATTTCACACAACAAGCAAGCCTGAAGCAAGCCATAGCATCACATTCCCATTTTCACTCCCTCAAGCAAAAGCCTTCGAATCTCATTCCACAAGCCACCAACATTCAAACAAGTTTCATCAACCTTCTCACCATGCCTCACTGAACCCAAAACCAGTAAGACATAAGCCTGAAACAAGCAAGAACTGAACTCTCCCATTTTTCACTCTCAAAGCCAAAGCCTTCGAAACTCTTCATACAGGCCACAAGCACTTGAACAAACTTCACAAACCTTCTCAAATCATCATCCTGATCACAAAGAACCCCTCACCCTTGCCTGAAACTGCCTGAATCACAAACACAGTTCTCACCTGAGCTTGAACAGAACTTGTTCAATCTCCTAAACTAGCCAACAAAAACTCCTTCTAAGCATCCAGACATCATCAAGGGATCAAAGGGAGTGGATTGCATCAAGAGGAAAGGTCAGAAAGTTGCAAGATTGAAAGCTTCGAAACTCAGGTAGCTCAAGAACATTTTTTCCAGAAATCCTTTTTTAAGTTCTAAATAGATTCTATATGTTCTCCTGATCATTCTGATGTCATTGGTTTCGAAAATGGTGAAGAAATAAGAGTTTAATCATGTTCTAAAACTTCCTGACCTAAAAATGTTTTGTTTCGATTCATGAGATTGATGAAATGTAAATGATGTTTGTGTTAGGGTTTTGACTCAGTGGGTTGTGGGAATCATTTCTGTGTTTTTAGATTTCATTTTAGTTACGTTTTGAGAGTTTTAGAAGTTTTCAGGTGGGGTTCCCACCGGAGAAGACGACCGGAGGTCTTCTCCGGCCACCTAAAAATAATTAGGGTTTTAATCCTGTAATTAAGGCAGTTTGAATTTCGTGCGTTGGATCAGCTGACTTGTTTGACTTCGCGCGCGTATGTTTAGCCCAGATTCACCATTAGAAACCCTAATCACATTTAATTAATTCATAATTGAGATTAACCAAGTTTGAATGTGATCCATCAGATCTGGCGCGCAGTCAATGGTTCCATCTCCAGATTCAATCTCAGCCCCTCATTTAGCATACTTCTGTTTATTTTAATTTTTATTTCAATTTTTCTCATTTAATTTGCACAATTTATTTAAAATAGTAAAAACCATTTAAAAATTATGAAACTTTTTACCAAGGGTTTCATTAATTTTTAAAACACAAAAATATTTTTATTTTCATTTTTAGCATTAAAAAGTATTTTTAAATATTTAAAAGTTTATTTTTACTTGATTAATGAAAATTAATTTATTAAAAATACTTTTAGGTATTTAAAAATCACCAAAAAATTCATGAAATGTTTTAAGACATTTAGAAACATTGTCCAACCTAAAAACCAAATTTCTTTTTTGATCTTGATGCATTTTGAGAATTTTCCATTGAATTAAAATCATTTTTATGCATTATTTTGATCCAAACTTCAAAAAATCATTTCTGCCTAACCCTAAAGAGTTGGACCTTGATTCTTTTTGCATTGCATTGTGTTTAGCATTTAGTTTGTGAGATTAAATGGCCATGATTTGATCTTTCATTTTCAATTTGATTGGTAATTTTCTTGTTAAGGAACCCTAAAACCCTAGAAAACTTAGGAAAATCATATCTTGTATTAGGTTAAGAGTTGAGACCTCTCCTTTGGGCAGTGAGTTAGTATAGGATTAGGGGTCCTGTGAGTGCATTTTCAATTTTTTATAATGTTGTTTGCTTCTGATTTTGGTTTGTGTTTGTTGTATTGTTCATAAACCCTAATTTGGGCCTTCATATGCATCCATCTTGTATTTGCATTCATTCCTTGACATGCCATGGTAGTTTATGCATCCATGTGATTCATTTAACATCATAAGACATATTGGAAGCATGTTTGATCATTTCATATTGCATTTGCCATGTTGTATGCCATATGCATCTCATAACTTTTCATGCATGTTCATGTGTCTTAACTTGCTTCATTTGCATCCATAAGCTTGTATGATCATCCACATGAGTTGTTTCTGGTTTGTAGCATCTCATAGCATCATTAACATCATGCATATGCTTCTGGTTTGGTTTTGCATCATACCATTTCATCTCATTTTGCATTGCATTGCATTTCCTTTTCTAACTTTTCAGGTGGTAAGTGACTTTGAGAAGTGAATTTGCCTTCACTTCTCATAACTTCTCTTCATCTCTTTCATGCATCCTTGCTGCATTTTTATATGTGTTTGAGTTTGAGCTTGCTCATTCTTCTTCTTCTTACTTTCTTTCTTCAAATGACTTGTCTTCTTAAATGAAGCAAGTTACTTTGCTTCTCTTGATCCTTTCATCTGCTTCCTGGTGGTTCCATTGAAGATTTCCTTCTAAAACCTCACAAACCTTAGGAATAACCAATCATGACAATGATTAGGGTTTTGATTAGTCCCCCCTCTTAGTTTTCACCTTTGTGTCTCTTTGAGTCTTCTCTTCTCATCTCATAATCAGGGACTAAACCCTAAAGGCTTTAAGGCTTTGTGATTAAGCTTATGCCTGCATCCTTCTATTAGGATGGAGTGTATAACTTTAATCCTAAGTGTTAAACCCTTAATGTGTTTAAGTCCTTTAATCAATCCACTTAATAATCATCAAGACATCAAGCTTGTAACTTGGGCCTTGCATTAGGGTTCTAATTCTTCCTTAACTGGTTAAGAAGGACTAACCCTAGTGTTAATGGACAAGTCCTCCTCAAGTTGTCTTACAAACCCTAAAAATCACTTCATCATCATATCACTAAATAAAATCCACTTAATCAAAGGCTTGTTTTGTCATGATTTTAATCCCTAATCATGGATTAAGTTGAGGAGCTTTCCTCAGCTTAAACATTCTCATCTATTATCCTTCTATTAGGATGGTGTAATGAGTCTGTTTAATCCTTGATTATGGCTTAACCTCATTACTTAACACTAAACAAAAACCACAAAAACATTTAACTAATCATAAGTAGGTTAATGATCTTAACCCTACATCAAAGGTGATTAAGTGTGAGAATCTGACTTCACACTTAAGGTACTCTCATTACCCCTAATCAGAGGGAAGATGTGATGAGTTTACTAACCCATTGGTTTAGACTTAAGCTCATTAACTTATGACAAATCCAAAAGCAATAAAAGACTGAAAACACAAAACAAACAATAATCGTCTCCTCCAGGATTCTTTTCTCATCACCTTCACTCATAAACGAGAACTTGCTTCTTCCGTCTAATGCAAGACAGTTTGCATCTATGACAGACAGATCATACACTTGAGCATAGACTAGCAAGCAGTTCACAAGTCAACTCATCTTTCAGTCTCTTTGGGTCGAACTACGGTGTTCTGACTTCCTCATTGCACGAGAGGATACGTAGGCATAACTTAACAGTTATCGAACAAAAGTCTCTGTATATTCCCCCTCTTTCCAGCTTTATTCTTATAGCCTCATGATCTTGAGCATTTCACTCTTATCCTTACACTGACACATCATTTATACACTTTCACTTCCTTTACACTGACACCTGTACATCCTTTTCCAGCTATTGTATACACAAATTGCACTGACACTACCCCTTTAAAACACAAATCTTTTAAGCGTGGATCCCGTCGAGTACGACGGACAATCTGGGTGCTAATACCTTCCCAGGTTGTAACCAACCCCCTTTCTCAGTCTCTCCGGTTCGCAACCGTCTTATCAATCTCTTTCTAGGTCTATGCAGCATTGCCTTTCCTCCGGGATAAAAATGCCTAGCTGGCGACTCTATTCATCTCCAGTGAGTTCACGGCTGTGTGTTCTCATTGTCCCTCTCGCCGACCGTTCGCGTCTGTACCCTTATTTGGGCCGGTCCCACTTATCGGGAGCGACAGCTTGGCGACTCTGTTGGGGACCCTTATACTGTAACCAGGGCTTCTGGTTCTTTTTGTGGGTTCCTCCTAGCCCTTGATTGATTTGTGTTTACTGGGGTGTTATGTGCTATTTGTGTTTATGTATTTATGTCATTGCTTTATGTACAAGTTTTGTTTATAGCTTTCTTTATAGCTTTGTGCATATATCATACTGTCATGCTGTCTGGCTGGATCTGGTTTTGCTTTGGTGGGTGGGGTTTCTATTGAGAGTTAAGGTCCTACACCTGGGACCTGAGTGACACCTAGGCTAGAGTGGTTCATATTCTTTCCCATTCCATCTCGGTCTGGTGCGGGAATATGAAACACGGTTCAGATATGGGTTTCTTCTTGAGAACTCTGTGTTGCAGATTTCCTGCAGTGCTAGGGCTATCTGGGAAGCCTGCTAAGTCTGGATGACCTTTAGTATCGACCTTCAGAAGCTGAGGTGAATTAGAGGAGGAACTTTTATGGTTATTGTAAACACTATACCTCCGGGTTAGAAGTGTTTACACTTCTCATAACTGATCCAAGTCTGAGGATCCTTGTTTTAGAACACCACCTGTGAGGGGGTTGGGCTGTTTACAGGTTTGCAGGTACCATTGGCCTCAGCATACCCTGTTATTTTGGTTTGATTAAGAATACTCCATGTTGGAACAGTTCTTGTGATTCTAAACCCTGGACATGTGGCTCTTTATTTGAGTCCCCCACCTTGGTTACTGGACCTATAGACCTCCATCTGGAATTCTTGAATATACCTGGACTTATATCAGAGCACTTGATCAGATCCAGCTCAGTCACAAACCCTTGCATATCATTTGCATACATCCTCATTGCATCATTTTGACATTTGTTTATTTGTTTTTCAGGGTATCCATCTTCATTTTTGGCTTGGTTTTGACCCCATCATCAGTATTGACCTATCTTCATCAGCATCTGCTTCAGCTATCAGCTATCTACTTCAGTCACCTGCATCAGCCAATCAGTGGCCCATCTGTCAGTATCATCATCAGCACCTATCTCCACCCATCCTCAATATCATGGCACCTAAAAAGAGTAACATCACCTACCACTTCTTCCAGCCAGAGCTAGCTGACATCAGGAGGATTCAGACCCTGATCACTCCAGACCATATACCACTGTTCAGGGAACACTATGGAGATATACTTGATGTGGTTATGGATTTGGACCCTTCACAGAGGAGCATGATTCATACTTGCCTTCAGTTTTATGATCCCCCACTAAGGTGTTTCACTTTTCAGGACTTTCAGCTGGGCCCTTTATTGGAAGAATACTCATCATTGGTTGGTATACCTATCAGGGGTGGAGTCCCTTTCAACCTTGAGATGGTCTTTCCTGGTAATGAAGAGGTAGCAAAGGCATTGCATCTGGAATCGGTTCTGATTGGGCAGCATATGACTACTAAGGCTGGAATCCCTGGCCTGCATCTGGATTTCTTGATCTCTCAAGCTACCCTGAAAGCTTCTTTAGGAGAGTGGAAAGCAGTCTGTGCTCTATTGGCCCTGAGCATATATGGGATCATATTATTTGCAGATGAGCCTCGATTCATTAGCAAGAATGCAATCCACCTTTTCATCCTGAAGAACCCAGTGCCCACTTTATTGGGGGATCTCTACTACTCAGTGCACCAGAGGAATGAAAAGCAGAGGGGAAGATTAGTGAGGTGTTGTGCTCCTTTGTTCCACACTTGGCTTCTCAAACATTTGCCCAGGACAGATGCATTTCTGAACCCTCATCAGCAGAGAAACTGGGCTAGAAGACTCACTGCTCTAACTTCAGCTGATATCAGGTGGTGCACTCAAAGCACAAAGGGCAGGGATATCATCACCAGTTGTGGGCATTTTCCCAATGTACCCCTGATAGGAGTTAAGGGTAGCATTAATTACAATCCTCTGCTGCTCAAAAGGCAACTGGGCTATGCACTGGTCCACACTCCTAAAGCACAAGACTTGGCTGAGACTCTTTATTGTGAGAACAAGCCTAATCTGGCTATTGTTAGGCAGGCAGCCTGGGCCTGGGAAAATGTTCAAACTAAGGGAGTAACCATTCTGGGGAAGTGCAACAATGTAGCATCAGCACAGTACCATGAGTGGTCCCATGCCAGGGCTCAATTCTCTGGAATGCCCTTTACCATGGAGGATATGCCTGGATCATCCTCAGCACCACCCCCTGCCACTGTCAGTTTGGAGGAGTTTGAGGGTTTGAAAGAAAGAAATGAGAAGTTGACTCGGGCTTTGCAGAAGACCCTCCGGGAGAGGAGTGATGGTAGGAAGGATATTGAGAGGTTAGAGAAGCTGAGAGTAGAGCATCTAGCTAAAATTGGGAAGTCTGAGGATTATATCAAGAAGTCTAGAGCTGGGTGTCGCTCCCGATAAATGGGACCAGGTCCAGATAAAGGTACAGACGCGAACGGTCGGCGAGAGGGACAATGAGAACACACAGCCGTGAACTCACTGGAGATGAATAGAGTCGCCAGCTAGGCATTTTTATCCCGGAGGAAAGGCAATGCTGCATAGACCTAGAAAAAGATGGACAAGACGGTTTGCGAACCAGAGAGACTGAGAAAGGGGGTTGGTTACAACCTGGGAAGGTATTAGCACCCAGATTGCCCGTCGTACTCGACGGGATCCACGCTTAAAAGATTTGTGTTTTAAAGGGGTAGTGTCAGTGCAATTTGTGTATAAAATAGCTGGAAAGGAATGTACAGGTGTCAGTGTAAAATATATAAGTGATATGAAGTATGAAAGTGTCAGTGTAAGAACAAGGTGAAATGCTCAAGATCATGAGGCTAAAGAATGAAGCTAGAAAGAGGGGGAATATACAGAGACTTTTGTTCGATAACTGTTAAGTTATGCCTACGTATCCTCTCGTGCAATGAGGAAGTCAGAACACCGTAGTTCGACCCAAAGAGACTGAAAGATGAATTGACTGATGAACTGCTTGCTTGTCAATGCTCAAGTGTATGACCTGTCTGGCTCAGGTGCAAACTGTCTTGCATTAGACGGAAGAAGCAAGTTCTCGTTTGTGAGTGAAGGTGATGAGAAAAGAACCCCGAAGGAGACGATTATTGTTTGTTTTTTTGGGTTTTCAGTCTTTTATTGCTTTTGAAGTTTGTCATAAGTTAATGAGCTTAAGCCTAAACCAATGGGTTAGTAAACTCATCACATCTCCCCTCTGATTAGGGGTAATGAGAATACCTTAAGTGTGAAGTCAGATTCTCACACTTAATCACCTTTGATGCAGGATTAAGATCATTAACCTACTTGTGATTATTTAGATGTTTTTGTGGTTTTTGTTTAGTGTTGAGTAATGAGGTTAAGCCATAATCAGGGATTAAACAGACTCATTACACCATCCTAAAAGAAGGATGATAGATGAGAATGTTTAAGCTGAGGAAAGCTCCTCAACTTAATCCATGATTAGGGATTAAACCCATGACAAAACAAGCCTTTGATTAAGTGGATTTTATTTAATGATATGGTGATGAAGTGATTTTTATGATTTGTAAGACAACTTGAGGGGGACTTGTCCATTAACACTAGGGTTAGTCCTTCTTAACCACTTAAGGAAGAATTAGAACCCTAATGCAAGGCCCAAGTTACAAGTGTGATGTCTTGATATTTATTAAGTGAATTGGTTAAGAGATTTAAACACATTAAGGGTTCAAGGCTTAGGATTAAAGTTATGCATTCCATCCTAAGAGAAGGATGCAGGCATAAGCTTAATCACAAAGTCTTAAAGCCTTTAGGGTTTGGTCCCTGATTATGAGATTAGAAGAGAAGACTCAAAGAGAGACACAAAGGTAAAACTATGGGGGGAGACTAATCAAAACCCTAATTCATTGTCATGCTTGGTTGATCCTAAGGTTTGTGAGGTTTTCAAGAACAATCTTCAGAAGAACCACCAGGAAGCAGATGAACAAGATCAAGAGAAGCAAAGTGGCTTGCTTCATTCAAGAAGTCAAGTCACTTGAAGAAAGAAAGTAGGAGGAAGAAGAATGAGCAAGCTCAATCTCAAACACAAATAGAAATGCAGCAATGGATGCAAGAGAGAAGAAAAGAAAAGTTATGAGAAGTGAAGGCAAATTCACTTCTCAAGTTTACCTACCACCTGAAATGTTAGAAAGAAATGCAATGCAATGCTAAATGAAATGAAATGACATGATGCTAGACCAAACCAGAAGCATGTTGATGATGATTATGATGTTATGGGGTGCTGCAAACATGAGGCAAGACATGGATATGTTCATACAAGATCATGGATGCAGATGATGCAGGTTAAGGAGCATGAATGAACATGAAAAGTTATGAAGCATACAAGACAAATGACATGGCAAATATGTAATGCAATGATCAAACATGCTTTCTATGTGCCCTAAGATGCCAAATGAATCACAAGAATGCACAAAATGCAAAGACAAGTCATGTTATGCAAGGAAATGCAAGAAGGATGCAAGAGAAATCCCAAATTAGAGTTCATGGATTAAACATCAAACCAAAACTCAAAACAGAAGCAAACCCTAAGATAAAAAATGGAAAATGCCATCCAAAGAAACCCTAAACCTATAATGAACCACTGCCCAAAGGGGAACTCTCAACTCCTAACCAATCTCAAGATATGAATTTTATAAGTTATTAGGGTTTTTTAGGGTTCTTAACAAAAGAAATGTCAAACAATTGGAAAATGCAAGATCAAATCATGGCCATTTTATCTTAGAAACTATATGCTAAACACAAAACAAAGCAAAAAGAATCAATGTCCAAACCTTCTCCAATAGGCAGAAATGAATTTTTGAACCCATGATCAAAATAATGCATAAAAAATGATTTAATTCAATGAAAAATTCTTAAAATGCATCAAGATCAAAAAAGAAATTTGGTTTGAAGGTTGGACAATGTTTCTAAATGTCTTAGAACATTTCATGAATTTTTTTGTAATTTTTAAATACCTAAAAGTATTTTTTAATTAATTAATTTCCATTAATCAATTAAAAATAATCTTTTAAATATTTAAAAATACTTTTTTAATGATAAAAAATAAAATAAAAATGTTTTTGGGTCTTAAAAATTAAATAAACTTTTAGGAAAAAGTTTCATAATTTTTAAGAATTTTTAACTATTTTAAAATAATTATGCAAGTTTAATGAAATAAAATGAATTAAAAATCAAATAAAATAAAAGTAAACAGAATGAGAGGCTGAGATGCAATCTGGGGAGGGGACCATTGACTTGGCGCGTGATCTTGTGGCTCACATTCAAACTTGGTTAATCACAGTTATGAATTAATTAATTACAGTTAGGGTTTCTAATGACGAATCAGGGCCATCCACTAGCGCGCGGGAAGCAACATCCAAGGGCCCAGGTTTAAAGTTTGCTAATTAATGACCATTAGCCCTAATCACTCTCAGGCTGCCGGAGAAGACTTCCGGTCGTCTTCTCCGGCCAGCTCTCTCCCTGAGAAACTTCAAACTCCCTAAAAACGTATCAAAAATGAAAACTAAAA
Source organism: Lathyrus aphaca (assembly GCA_963966055.1). Taxonomy (NCBI): domain Eukaryota; kingdom Viridiplantae; phylum Streptophyta; class Magnoliopsida; order Fabales; family Fabaceae; genus Lathyrus; species Lathyrus aphaca. The sequence goes on along the minus strand of OZ014521.1, from coordinate 119,546,932 downwards.
ACTGGGAAATGCTCCTCACATCCTCACGAATCAAACCCCTATCCTAAAACACATTTATATTTCCTAAATAAGCTGAATCGAAGAGGACAAGAACTAGGGCACGCAAGCTTCAGAAGCAAATTAAATACTTATTTCAAAGCCATTTTCAAAACCAAGGACATCAGGATAATCAGTGAATCACATAGAACAAGTTTGTAACAAGAAAAATGATTTCTGGAAAAATGAATTTCAAGCTACCTGAGATTTGGAGCTTTCAACCTGAGAACTTTCTGGCCACCTCTCCTTGTGCAATCTAATCTACTTGATCCCCAGATGATGTTTGAATGCTCAATGAGAGTTTAAGTTGGCTGGATAGTGAGTTTCGAAAGCTCCTGCTCAAGCTTGGTCAGAAATGGCAATGGAGTTTCTGGAGGTTTCAGGCCATTGTGAATGATGAGTTGTGGTCCTGAGGATGAATGGAGAAGGTCTGTGGTGTTTGTTGGTGTGTTTGTGGTTTGTGGAAGGAGATTCGAAAGAAAATGCAGGCTGAGATGAAAATGGTGAAGTGGCTTTGTGGTTGGTTTCAGGCCTGGCTCTTGGCTGGTTTCTCCTCAATGGATCATGATGATTTGAAGTGTGGAAATGGTTGGGATGTTTTGTGGCTGGGCAGAGGGATTCGAAGCAAAATGCAGCTTGGTGTGTTTTTGTGTATGTGATGATGTGTGTAGTTTCTGCCTTGCTTGCTTAGTGTTATGGCTTGCCAAAGGATACAATAAACAAATGCAAGTGGCCAGAGGATGTGACATGGCCTGTGGTGATTGGGATGTCTACTTTTGCAAAAAGTCAAATTTCTTGTAAGAGAGGCATGGGCTTGATACTAGCTTGGTACAAAGGCTAGGGCTGGCACAGCATGGTGTGGTGAGAGAGCCAGCAAGGTTCAAAGGCCAAGGCAGCAAGTTGAGGGAAGTGTCATGAGTGTTTTGCAAGTTGTTGCCTTTTTGTACTTCATGAGAAAAGTCTTGTTACATGAACCATAACCATGGGCATTCTTGGTTCATTCTGAATTTTATGACTTAGAGAATGTTTATGTGCTGGTTTGAGATGAATTAAAGGCTGCAATATGCATTGGTCCAAGATTTTGCAAAATTCTCACTTAGGGCATGCCTTGAAAATCAATGATTTTAGCCAACTTTGCATTGCCATAACTTTTGATCCAAGAAGAGTTTGGTCATGTTCTTGTACTTTTTGAAAAGGGAAAAATGAGATCTACAACTTTCATGACCAAAGTTTTTCCATTTGAAGCATTTTTGGATCAAGAATCATGGCTTGAAAAATGACCTAAAATGATGCATTCTTGAGAAAGTCAACTATGCTCCAAAAGTCAATATTTGCAAAAACCCTAAATTCTTGATTTCTATGAACTTCAACCTTCTTCCATGATCAAATAAAGATCATATACACTCAAAATGATGAAGATCACCCATTGGTTGGGTCATTGGGGGCCTCAGATGCCCTGATTTTACACTGACTTGTCTGAAAAGTCAACCCTTGATCAGATGACTTCCCCATGGAATTTCTTCATGAAAATTGATATGCATACTCCCTATACCATATAAAGAGCAATGGAAACAAGAATGACCAAAAAAATTGGAGTTATGGCCTCTGAAACCAAAACCCTAATTTTCAGTCAACTGTGCAGTTTGACCTGGCTCTGCATCCACTCAAACCCTAGTCCTTGTGATTCCTCTACATTTTTGACTTTGAAGAGATGGAATATGACATATGAACACACATGGACCCCTTTGAGTTGATTGGTGGCCTTTGGGGTGGCTCAGGATGCCCTGAGGTTGCTCAGATCACAAACCCTAGGTGCAGATGCCTTAGAAACTATGCAGTGAATCAAAAATGGGATGTGAGATGATATGATTGTGTTTATGCATATGAGGATGATCACAAGCCATGGTGTGAATGGGTGAGGGAAAATTTGGGGTGTTTACAGCTGCCCCTATTCAAACATGAGTTAGCTGTGCAGGTTGTAAGCGACGGCTTAACAGGCAAACAAGATAACTTGTGGATGAATACCAAAGACAGTCCAAAATTTGCACTCACGGAATGAAGAAGAAAAGGGATATAGATTGTAAAAGGAAAACAAAGTATATTGTAAAGTGGGCGACGGAGGACGACCGTCGAGCAGAGGACGACTGCTGGGTAAAGAGCAATGACGGGGACGGCCGACATGCTGGGGATAAAAGGTAAAGCCAAGACGGGGACGACCGACTAGCTGGGAAAGTAAGATATCATGATGGGGACGGCCATCAAGGTAAAGCTGCACGCTTCTCTGGGGATTAATGAAACATGACGGGGACGGCCATCAAGTTCACAAAGCAAAGTAACTGACGATGGGGACGGCCATCGGGCTAAAAAGAAAAGAGACCACGACGGGGACGGCCATCGGGTTAAAGAATAAACAGATGATGGGGTACGGCCATCAAAGGTGAAGGACGATCACCTAGCAGGGGACGGCTGCTCTGTTGGGGATAAAAGAAATATGATGGGGACGGCCATCAAAGGTGGAGGACGACCACCTGGCAGGGTACGGCTGCCGAAAATATCAACGATGGGGACGGCCATCGGATAGAAAAGGTCAACGATGGGGACGGCCATCGGACGAGTATGATGGAGGACGACCATCAAGAAGTGGAGGACGACCACTCAGCAGGGTACGGCTGCTCTCAAGGTTTATCACAACACAGGACGAGTGTCGGATAACCAAAATCAACAATGGGGACGGCCATTGGATAAAATGACGAAGGACGATCATCAAAAGGTGGAGGACGACCACCTAGCAGGGGACGGCTGCTAAAAGATCAACGATGGGGACGGCCATCGGGCGAGCATGATGGAGGATGACCATCAAGAAGTGGAGGACGACCACTTAGCAGGGTACGGCTGCTCTCGGGGTATCATAACACAGGACGAGTGTTAGATAAAGGAAAAAATGCTTTGTTGGTGATCAACTGGGGATATAGTGAACACGGACGAGTGTTCACAACCAAGAAAGGAAAGTATAAGTGTTTGGTATTGTGTATAGATTAAAGATGCGGACGAGCATCCTTAGACTATGATACGGACGAGTATCATGTAGAAACAAATACTGATACGTGTTCAGAGATGATGATACGGACGAGTACCATCTGGTTAACAGAGAACACGGACGAGTGTTGAATCTGAAGGGACTCTTCTGGGGAATAGTAGACACAGACGAGTATCTATATTCAAGGAGACATAAGTGTTTGACACGGTGTATGGATTAAAGATGCAGACGAGCATCCTTAAGACTATGATACGGACGAGTATCATGCAGGAACAAACACTAGACGCAATGTTCTGAGATGATGGTACGGACGAGTACCAACTGGTTAACAAAGAACAAGGACTACTGTCGAATCTGTGGGGATATGAGTGATGATGTATACAAGATACGGGCGAGTATCTGTATAAGTGTACCAAGGAGTGGTGAGTATATATAATGTATAGATGAGTGTTTATCTGCTGGGGATAGTGACACAGACGAGTGTCAAGAGAGAAAAGTATAATATTAACAAGTATATGGGTGATAAAGGTGTAAGCGACTGCGCTGGGAATATGACACGGACGGGTGTCGAGAAAATGTATATATGAGTATATGTGAGTGCAAAGAGGGTATCTTTGGCCTTCTGCTGGGGGGTATGTCACGGACGGGTGTCATGAAGTATCCGTAATACGGGTGATCTTGTTTGTAGAGAAAGTTCAGGCGACTTTACTGGGGAGTGATGACACGGACGGGTGCCAAAAGGTGTATATACTGGTGTTTGTGATTTGTGAGGCAACTGCTTTTGCTGGGACTCTGGTGGGGGTTTTTCTGTATGTATTCTGCATGCCGATAGATTGTCATTATTTACAAACGTTCAATTCACAACATGACTCATGATTATGCTATGCGTTTGATTTTTGCCGTAATGCTCCGCATTAGACGGAATGCTACGCTCTGAGGGGATAATATGGTGCGAATGCCATGATTATGCAAAGATACACAGATCCGGGACTCGGATCCCGTTGCTGCGGAGATCTCTGGTTGATCTGCTTGAAGTGGACATCCCAGCTGGGGATGAGATCATTGGTAGATCTAATGATGTATCTGTTTGGGGATACAGGTCACTGATTGGCATATCCTTGTAATACGGGACCCAGCTGGGGTTTGTAGAAGCTTTCTCCCTCTCTGTTGTGACTTCTTCGTGCGTTGCTCTTCTGAATAGAGGCTTGAAGCTCTGTGGGGATATGATTCCCTGATTTCTGCATTCTGCTGAGGAAGAAAGGTTGGTACTACAGCTGGGGAATGCTGTTGGTAACCCAGCTGGGGGAGAGTAATGAGAGGCAACTCGGCTGGGGAGAAAACATCTTGAGTGTTAAGCCCGTTTGTTGGTTTGCCAGCTTGCTGGACTGTAGCTTATATGCCCCAAGTTGCGTTCTGGATACCTGCAATCCTGCAAAGACAAGGAAACGCACAAATGGCCCCGAGGTATCCTTTACTGGATTCCGTCATAGGAGTTAAGCACTTTTGAGAGTAAGTATATTCCCTGTAAGCATGTGTTTTTTATTATTTTTAGAGAAAAACATCTGTACTTATGCAACTAGTTTGTTAGAGACATCAGACATCCTTTGTAAATAAAAATGTACAAGACGAAACATGACTGAAAAATCTGATTTTATTAATTCATGTGCCCTGAATCAGCAAGATACAGTCAAGGAAACACATCTCCTGAAATGAAGAGATTGTTACAAATTGAGAAACAAAGTGCTGGCGATGTTGACGACGCTTTCAAGGGAGCTTCCTCCTCTGCTATGACTCGTACGACAATGACGTTCTTCTCGTCTTGCTTTCTGAAGAAGGCTGATTCTGATTGAAGCTTGATCGTTTCAAGGCTTTCCAAGTTGCGACAATACAGACGAATTCAGAATGCAGTTGTTCGCTTATTCCCTTATTTTGCATGGATCGCCCTTTCGGGTTTTCAATCCATCAGGATACCCATTTTTTCCTGAGTTTTCCAATGCGGCTTTTCAACTCAGCGGGTGTACATTTTTTGTTTATTTCCCTTATTTTTGCCCGAGTCTTTTATTCTGTTTTTGACTCGCCGGGATGCCCTATTTTTGCCTGGACTTACATTCTGTTTTTATGTCCAGTGGGTCATTTTATGCGAAGTATTTTTTAACTGCATCTGAATTCACAGGGGATGGGAAATCTTCACCATCCATGGTGCTGAGCATCAGTGCTCCACCAGAGAAAACTTTCTTTACCACAAATGGTCCTTCATAATTTGGAGTCCATTTGCCCCTGTGGTCTGTATGAGGAGGGAGGATTCTCTTCAGCACAAGATCTCCCACTTGGTACTCTCGATGCCTGACTTTCCGATCGAAGGCTCTCTTCATTCTCTTCTGATATAACTGCCCATGATAGATTGCGGCCAATCTCTTCTCTTCAATCAGACTCAGCTGCTCATATCGGGACCTAACCCATTCTGCCTCACCTAGCTTAACATCCATTAATACCCGTAGAGAGGGTAATTCAACTTCAACAGGTAGGACTGCTTCCATACCATACACAAGTTGATACGGTGTTGCCCCAGTGGATGTTCTGATTGATGTGCGGTACCCATGCAAGGCAAATGGTAGCATTTCATGCCAGTCTTTGTAGGTGACTACCATCTTCTGCACAATCTTCTTGATATTTTTGTTTGCTGCCTCAACAGCGCAATTCATCTTTGGCCTGTAAGGAGAAGAATTGTGATGTTGGATCTTGAAGTCCCGGCACAGCTCTGCCATCATCTTGTTGTTCAAGTTGGAACCATTATCAGTAATGATTCGCTCGGGCACTCCATACCGACATATGATATCTCTCTTCAGGAATCGGGCTACCACTTGTCTTGTAACATTTGCGTATGAGGCTGCTTCAACCCACTTGGTGAAATAGTCGATGGCGACCAGGATGAATCTGTGGCCATTCGAAGCAGTTGGCTCAATCTTGCCAATCATATCAATGCCCCACATGGCAAAGGGCCATGGTGAAGACATGATGTTCAGAGGGTTGGGAGGCACATGCACCTTATCTGCGTAGATCTGGCATTTGTGACATTTTCTGGCATAGGCACAACAGTCTGCATCCATTGTGATCCAATAATAACCTGATCTTAGCAATTTCCTAGCCATGGCATGCCCCCCTGCGTGGGTACCAAAAGATCCTTCGTGCACTTCATGCATCAACAAATCTGCTTCCGTCTTGTCAACACATCTGAGGAGTACCATATCAAAGTTCCTCTTGTATAAAGACCCGTCGGTGTTCAGAAAGAAACTTCCAGCAAGCCTTCTCAAAGTCTTCTTATCATTGGGAGATGCCCCAGGTGGGTATGTTTGATCCTCCAAGAAGCACTTAATGTCATGAAACCAAGGCTTATCATCTTTGACAACTTCCGCTGCAAATACATATGCTGGTCCATCGAGTCTAGACACTGAAATCTGAGGTACAAAGTTGGCAGCTTGAACTTTGATCATAGATGAAATGGTAGCCAGAGCATCTGCAAACTGGTTCTCGTCCCGAGGGATATACTCAAGCTTGACTGTTGTAAAGAAAGTCAACAACCTCCTTGTATAATCCCTGTAAGGTATCAGATGATCTTGGTGTGTATACCATTTTCCGTTGGTTTGATTAACTACCAGAGCTGAATCTCCGAATACAGTTAAAGTCTTGATCCTGAGGTCAATGGCTTCCTCAAGACCCATAATGCAAGCTTCGTATTCAGCTTCGTTGTTAGTGCAGTTGAAAGTGAGTTTTGCCGAGAAAGGCATGTGAACTCCTTTAGGTGTAATGAGTACTGCACCAACACCGCGACCATTCATGTTAACAGCCCCATCAAACATCATAGTCCATTCTTCCTCCGGGTCAGGCCCTTCAGTGTGAATAGGCTCTTCGTGATCTTTTGCTTTAATGAACATGATGTCCTCATCGGGGAAGTCAAACCTCATAGGCTAGTAATCATTAATGGGTTGCTCAGCAAGATATTCAGATAGTACACTGCCTTTGATGGCTTTCTGAGATGTGTATTGTATGTCGTATTCTGTGAGAATCATCTGCCATCTTGCAACCCGTCCGGTAAGAGCTGGCTTCTCGAAGATGTACTTAACCGGATCCAATTTTGAGATCAATAAGGTAGTGTGGGTCAACATATACTGTCTCAGTCGGCGAGCAGCCCACGCTAAAGCACAACAAGTTTTCTCGAGCAGTGAATAACGTTGTTCACAGTCGGTAAACTTTTTGCTTAGGTAGTATATTGCATACTCTTTTCGACCAGACTCGTCATGCTGACCTAGTACACACCCCATTGACTCTTCTAATACTGTCAAGTACATAATCAGAGGTCTTCCTTCAACTGGCGGCATGAGGATTGGAGGTTCTTGTAAATATTCCTTGATCTTGTCAAAAGCTTTCTGGCAATCTTCGTTCCACCTGACCGTTTGTTCCTTTCTTAACAGCTTGAACAAGGGTTCACAGGTTGCCGTAAGGTGAGATATGAACCGCGAAATGTAGTTCAATCGACCTAAGAACCCTCGGACTTCTTTCTCAGTTTTCGGTGCAGGCATCTCTTGAATGGCTTTGACTTTATCAGGGTCCACTTCAATCCCTTTCTCGCTTACAATAAAGCCCAGCAGCTTACCGGATCGCACCCCGAACGTACATTTGTTGGGGTTCAGCTTCAATTGGTACTTCCTCAGACGCTTGAACAACTTCAGCAGATTCACCAGGTGATCTTCCTCTGTAAGGGACTTGGCGATCATATCATCCACATAACATTCTATTTCCATGTGGATCATATCGTGGAACAATGTCACCATAGCCCGTTGATATGTGGCACCAGCATTCTTCAGTCCGAATGGCATCACTTTGTAACAGAACGTGCCCCAAGGTGTAATGAATGTTGTCTTCTCCATGTCTTCAGGTGACATCTTGATCTGATTATATCCCGAAAATCCGTCCATGAAGGAGAATACCGAGAACTGAGCCGTGTTATCGACCAATACATCAATGTGAGGTAATGGGAAGTTATCTTTCGGGCTGGCTCTGTTCAGATCCCGGTAGTCAACACACATTCTTACTTTGCCGTCTTTCTTAGGCACAGGTACTATGTTAGCGACCCACGGCGGATAGCTAGTCACAGCAAGGAACCCGGCGTCCCATTGCTTTTGTACCTCCTCCTTGATTTTCATTGCCATGTCTGGACGAGTACGGCGTAGCTTTTGTTTAACCGGCGGGCATTCTTCTCTTAAAGGCAGCTTGTGCACAACAATGTCGGTATCCAACCCTGGCATGTCTTGATACGACCAAGCAAACACATCAACATACTCTTGAAGCAGATCTATCAGTTGTCTCTTTACTGAGTCTTGCAGGTAGGCCCCGATTTTGACTTCTTTCACGTCTTCCTCCGTACCAAGATTAATCACTTCAATCTCCTCCTGGTGAGGAGTAATAACCTTTTCCTCCTGTCTCAACAACCTGGCTAGCTCTTCAGGAAGCTCATATTCTTCTTCAACCCCTTCATCGGCTTGATTGATTGGATTGTCAAAGTCATACGATGTCATAGCCGTGCTGTTGTCGGTGCTGTCAGGAAGGCACTCTCTACAAGGGTTCAGTTTGTTTATTTTAGTGATTGATTTTAATCTTGCTTTAGAAAAAAAAAGTGAAATGAAGTTATCATTTTGAAAACACCGCCATTTATTTTTGTACAAAAAGAAAAATGGAAAAACAGTGAGCAGAAAAGAAAAAGACTCGTTTGCAAAAAGATGTCTAATATTTCATTAATTTAATCTTGTTTGCACAAAAGTACAGATGGCCCTGATTACAAAATGAGTCTTGTCATCTTGGGCAAGATGCAAGACTTTGATGCATGCTATAAAAAATACAGGAAATAATAATTACTCTGCATGAGTAACTCTTATAATTTCCTGGGAAGACCAGTTTGAGACACTGCTCCCCGGGATCTTTGGACGAATCCAATTCTCCAGATTGCGCTCCTCTTCCAGCTCGTCTTCCAGACAGTTGATAGCATCAGGGGTAAGCATTCCCCCACTGACAAAACCTGGCTCTGCAGCAGCCTTCGCTTGATGTTGAGTTGGTTTGTAACCCAACCCAAATTTGTCCTTTTTCTCCTCCACAGCTAAAACTTTGCCCCAGCCTAGGGCAGTTCCTTCCTCAACAACCTTCCGGGCTTGTTGATAAGACGACATGGAGATACCTGACACGGCAGATGCTTCATTGACGTTTAAGGCTTCAAAACCTTGGCTCATTGTTTCATGGATCTCCCCATCCATCTCAATGTACTTGTAGGTAGCCAAATGGCTAACGAAAATATCCTCTTCCCCACAGATTGTGACAACTTGACCTTCCCACTCAAATTTTAACTTTTGGTGAAGGGTAGACGTTATTGCGCCGGCGGCGTGAATCCAGGGTCTACCCAACAAGCAGCTGTAGGCGGGCTGAATGTCCATCACATAAAAGATAGTTTTAAAGGTTTGCGGGCCAATTGTCACGGGCAGCTCAATCTCTCCCAGAACCGATCTCTTCGAACCATCAAAGGCTCTCACCACCAGGTTGCTGGGTCTCAATGCCAATCCGTCATATTCTAACTTCACCAGAGCCTTCTTTGGTAAGACATTCAGGGAAGAACCTGTGTCCACCAGCACATGAGAAAGGACAGCTCCTTTGCATTCCAGGGTTATGTGCAAGGCTTTGTTATGATTGCGGCCATCCGCTGTCAAGTCAGAATTGGTAAACCCTAGCCCATTGCTAGCAGTAACATTCCCAACCACGGTTTCCAATTGGTTGACAGTAATCTCCTCAGGCACGTAAGCTGCGTGCAAGACTTTAAGTAGTGCATTCCGATGGGCTTCGGAGCACATAAGCAGTGAGAGGATGGAGATTTTGGATGGCGTCTGGTGAAGCTGATCCACAACTTTATAATCGCTCTTTTTGATGATCCGCATAAACTCATCAACTTCCTGATCGAATGGAGTCTTCAGGGCTTCTTTGGCAGCTGGATCCTCCTGCACCGGGCCTTTTCCTTTTGCCTTGGCAGCAGCTTCTGCTTCGGCTGTAGGTCTTTGGACTTGTGAAGCAAAGAGACGTCCGCTTCGAGTGAAGCCTCCGCCTCCCCCCACATTATCTACTTGTGGTGCAGGTGCTGATGTTTCAAGAGTGATTCTTTTCCCTTCACAGTACACGTCAGAGCCATAGTGCCAAGGGATGGCCCTATTGTTTTCATATGGTACTGGTCCAGGCACCGTGACAGTGACTGGACTGATTGCTGCTGCTGAAGGGACTGTAATTGTTTGTGGATCATAAAAGATTGTAACTGGTGCTCTGGCGGGAGCAACACCTTCTGAATGGTAGGCGGAGTTATTTTCAGGATCGTAGAATATGGTAACAGTGGAGACATCTTCATGATTGATTGCTGGTGTTGTAGGAGGTATTGTTGGAAGGACTGTTGTTGTTGTTGATGGAGATTCGAAATGGAATGAAGCTGAAGTTGTAGCAGGAGAAACTGTTGAAAACTGATCATTTGGAAGGACAGGTGAAGTACTTGTTGATGGTGCTGACGAATTGTCGGGAACAATAGTTGCGGCATTTGTAGGAGGGTCTGAAACCGTTGCTGATGAAGTTGCCAGATTTGTCGGGAATGATGTAGTGATCTGTAGCAGGCCACTCTGAATAAGGCTGTCAATGCCATTCCTCAGGTCCTCACACCCATTCCATGAAATATTGCAATAGGGACACCCTAGTTCACACCCTGGAAATATTTGGTTCTCACGAAGTTGAGCCTTGATTTCCACCAATGGTGTCCTGATCTGATCCACACTGGTTATTAAATAAGACGGTTGGTCTTCTTCAATAGCGTTAATTCGGGGACCACCATGATTTGGCATTGGGTTTTTACTGACATTGGGCGGAGGCGCAAAATTCAGAGCCTTAGAGTCTACCAAGTCTTGTACCTTCATATGCAGAGCCCTGCATTTTTCTGTACTATGACCAGGTGCGTTTGAATGGAAAGCACACCTAGCATTGGAGTCATAGTTCCTTGGTAGACTGTTGGGATCCGGAGGTGCCAACATTCTTAGCTCAACTAGGTTGAGTTTCAGAAGTTGTGGCAACAAGGCAGCGTACGGCATTGGGATCGGGTCGATCACTCGGTTAGCTTGGGATGGCCTCTGTTGGAATGGCCTCTGTTGATTGTTGTTGTTGTTGTTGTTGTTGAAGTTCCTTGGAGGATACTGATTCTGATGATACTGAGGCTGTTGTTGGAAGTTTCGTTGAGGAGGCTGATAGACTGGCTGTGGGTGAGCTGGAGCAGGGATAGTAACTGCTGCTATTGTTCTTTGAACATACTGGGACCTACCCCTGTTGGTGTGAATGGCATTGGTCTCGCCAGTTCTTCTCGGGCCTGCAAAAGGCTTTCTTGTACTACTGGACGAGCTGGCACCATTGTCAGAGATCTTACCCATTTTTAACAGGCTTTCAATTCTCTCCCCAGCTATGACAACATCTGCGAAGCTAGTGGAGGAGAAAGCAGCCAACCTGTCAATATACGTTCCCTGGAGAGTGTTCATAAACATGTCTGCCATTTCTCTCTTAGACATTGGTGGTTGAACGGCAGCAGCCAATTGCCTCCATCTCTGGGCATATTCTCGGAAACTTTCCCTTGACGACTGTGACATTCCCATCAGGAGGGTCCTGTTGGGTGCCATGTCTAAGTTGTATTGATACTGTCGGATGAAGGCCTCTGCCAGGTCCTTCCAGCATCTTACAGTTGCCCTTGTCAAATGGGAATACCATTCCCTTGATGCTCCAGTCAGGCTGTCTTCAAAGTAGAACATCCAGAGCTTCTCATCCATTGTATAGGCCTTCAGCCTCCCCAGAAATGATTGCAAATGAGTCCGGGGGCATGAAGTCCCATTATACTTTTCGAAACAAGGAGGCTTGAACTTATGGGGAATCCTGACCCCGTCTACCAAACCCATGTCCATGACGTCGAAACCCAAAGAATTTTGAGATTCTAAGGACCTCAACTTCTCAGCTATTTCTTCCAACCGTCTATCATAAGTTTCCTCTCCAGCACCCATTACTGTAAATTGGTCCTCCTGAGGGTCTTCTTGAAGTACCCTGGCTGCAGTGGCTGTCCCTTGAACATTTGCAGGAATGTTAATCTCAGGATGTAGATGTGGGCCAAACACAGGAGGGTTAACATGGGGTTGCACCCGTTCATTGTTACTTGTGCCGGCAGTCCCCACATGGGGCTCATCTTGATTCCTCCCTTCTACCAAAGCTCTGAGCCTCTCCTGGCTTTGAGCTAAATTGTTCATCACTTCCATGAATTGTGTTATCTGGGTTCTCATCTCCAATCTTTCGTTTGCCATCTGGTTTCTGACCTCTGTAAGGTCTTGTTGCATCTGGTCCATTTGGATGCCCGGAAGGTTGTTTCTAGTTGGGTACCTGTGTGGCCTGTTGAGAGGAAATACCCGGCGGCGAGCAATAATTCCTGAATATCACAACAGAGGTTAGTAACAACAAAACAAAACCCTACAAAACAAAAGAGGTTAGCATGCAATGCAGTTATGCTTATTTGCTCTCAAGGTATCCGGTTTGGTTTTCAGTTTTGACCCTTCCAGACCCTTGAAGATGTTGCTGTTGAAGTTGCTTTCGAAATAAACCCAGATGGAAACTAACACAAATATATTACAGAAGGTGAAATAATACATCTTGTTCATTTTACAACACCAGCCCTCCAAGGGGTCAAAATACATCACAAAAACAAAAGTACATGGAATAGGAATAACAACAAGCAAATGATCAAACTCCAAGGCCAAACTCATCCTCACGAACTTCCTTAAGAAGTGCTTCGGTCACAGGATCAGCCGGCCGCTCCGTAAGATTTCTGATGAGAAGGTTTCTTGTTGCAACAGCTGCAGTCAACTTCTTGCTCTGACTTTGGTCTTTAGACCTCTTCACTCCAGCTCTGATTTCTAGCTCTGATATTTCCTTCTGGGCTGCTGCCAGGGCTTTTTCTATCTGCTCCATCTTGTCCTGAACTCTCTTGTCTTCTAGAGTACGGGCCTCAGTGATCCGGACCCACCTGGTCTGACTCTCTTTCAAATACAAGTCTGTTCTTGCTCTCTGGAACTGGGCTTCTTTACAAGCATTCTTCAGAATCTGCTCACCAGCTTTAGACTTGTTGATATAATCTCCAGACTTCTCAATTTTAGTCAAGTGTTCCACCCTCAACTTCTCCAATCTTTCAATCTCCCTCACACCTTCACTCCTCTCCCGGAGGGTCTTCTGCAAAGCCTGGGTTAACTTCTCATTTCTTTCCTTCAAGCTTTCAAACTCCTCCAGACTGATAGTGGCAGGGGGTGGTGCTGAAGATGACTCAGGCATGTCTTCTATGGTGAAGGGCATTCCAGAGAATTGGGCCCTGGCATGGGACCACTCATAATATTGGACTGATGCCACATTATTGCACTTCCCCAGAGTGGTGATTCCCTTGGTTTGAACATGATCCCAGGCCCAGGCAGCCTGGCTAACAATTGCCAGACTAATCTTGTTCTCACAGTAGAGGGTCTCAACCAAGTCTTGCTCCCTGGGAGTATGGACCAGTGCGTAGCCTAATTGCCTCCTGAACAGCAGAGGGTTGTAATTGATACTTCCCTTGACCCCTATTAAAGGCACATTGGGAAAGTGCCCACAGCTTGTAATGATATCTCTGCCCTTGGTGCTTTGAGTACACCATCTGATGTCTGCTGAAGTGAGAGTAGTGAGCCTCTTAGCCCAGTTGCTTTGCTGATGAGGATTTAGGAATGCATCTGTCCTGGGTAGATGCTTAAGAAGCCAAGCATGGAATAATGGAGCACAACACCTCACTAGCCTTCCCCTCTGCTTCTCATTCTTCTGGTGCACTGAGTAATAGAGATCTCCTAGCAAAGTTGGCACTGGGTTCTTCAGGATGAGCAAATGGATTGCATTCTTGCTAATGAATCGAGGCTCATCTGCAAACAACACAATTCCATATACACTTAAGGCCAACAGAGCACAAACAGCTCTCCATTCCCCCAGGGAAGCCTTCAGACTAGCTTGAGAAATTAGAAAGTCCAGATGAAAGCCAGGGATCCCAGCTTTAGAGGTCATATGCTGCTCAATCAAAGCAGGTTCCAGGTGCAAAGCTTTTGCTATCTCTCCATTGCTGGGAAAGACCATTTCAGGGTTGAAAGGGATTTCCCTCTTGATAGGCAAACCAATCAAAGATGAGTATTCTTCTAAAAGAGGCCCCAACTGAAAGTCTTGAAAGGTGAAACATCTCAATGGGGGGTCATAAAACTGAATGCAGGTGTGGATCAAACTCCTCTGGGATGGGTCCAGATCCATGACCAAGTCAAGTATATCCCCATAATGCTCCCTGAACAAAGGTATGTGATCTGGAGTGATCAGGGTTTGGATCCTCCTGATGTCTGATAAGTCTGGTTGGAAGAAATGATAGGTGATGTTGCTTTTCTTTGGAGCCATGATGCTGAAGACTGAGTAGAGTGCTGATGAAGATGCTGAGGAGTGGGCCACTGGCTGGCTAGTGCAAGTATTTGAAGTATATGGCTGACAAGCTGAAGCTAGTGCTGGTGGAGATAGGTCAGTAATGCAGATGGGGTCAAAACCAAAACCAGATGAAAATGGATACCCTGAAACACAAATAAGCAAATGTTAATATGATGCAATGGTTATGTATGCAAATGATATGCAAAGGGTTTGTGACTGAGCTGGATCTGATCAAAATGCCCTGATATAAGTCCATGTGTGTTCAAGAATCCCAGATGGAGGTCTATAAATCCAGTAACCAAGGTAGGGGGACTCAAATAAAGAGCCACATGTCCAGGGTTTTAGAATCACAAGAACTATCCAACATGGAGCATTCTTAACAGAGTCAAAGTAACAGGGTATTCTGAGGTCAAGGTACCTGCAAACCTGTAAACAGCCCAACCCCCTCACAGGTGGTGATCTAGAACAAGGATCCTCAGACTTGGATCAGTTATGAGAAGTGTAAACACTTCTAACCCGGAGGTACAGTGTTTACAATAACCATAAAAGTTCCTCCTCTAATTCACCTCAGTTTCTGAAGGTCAATACTAAAAGGTTATCCAGACTTAGCAGGCTTCCCAGATAGCCCTAGCATTGCAGGAAATCTGCAACACAGAGTTCTCAAGAAGAAACCCATATCTGAACCGTGTTTCGTATTCCCGCACCAGACCGAAATGGAATGGGAAAGAATATGATTCACTCTAGCCTAGGTGTCACTCAGGTCCCAGGTATAGGACCTTAACTCTCAATGAAACACCCACCCACCAAGGCAAACAACAGATCCAGCCAGCAACAATGACAGTATGATATATAAATGCAATAAAGGAAGCAGTAAAGTAACTGTACATAAAGCAATAAACAAAAATAAATACAAGCACAAACAAGCACATAACACCCCAGTAAACACAAATCAATCAAGCGCTAGGAGGAACCCACAAAAAGAACCAGAAGCCCTGGTTGCAGTATAAGGGTCCCCAGCAGAGTCGCCAAGCTGTCGCTCCCGATAAATGAAACAGGGTCAAATAAGGGTACAGACGCGAACGGTCGGCGAGAGGGACAATGAGAACACACAGCCGTGAACTCACTGGAGATGAATAGAGTCGCCAGCTAGGCATTTTTATCCCGGAGGAAAGGCAATGCTGCATAGACCTAGAAAAAGATGGACAAGACGGTTTGCGAACCAGAGAGACTGAGAAAGGGGGTTGGTTACAACCTGGGAAGGTATTAGCACCCAGATTGCCCGTCGTACTCGACGGGATCCACGCTTAAAAGATTTGTGTTTTAAAGGGGTAGTGTCAGTGCAATTTGTGTATAAAATAGCTGGAAAGGAATGTACAGGTGTCAGTGTAAAATATATAAGTGATATGAAGTATGAAAGTGTCAGTGTAAGAACAAGGTGAAATGCTCAAGATCATGAGGCTAAAGAATGAAGCTAGAAAGAGGGGGAATATACAGAGACTTTTGTTCGATAACTGTTAAGTTATGCCTACGTATCCTCTCGTGCAATGAGGAAGTCAGAACACCGTAGTTCGACCCAAAGAGACTGAAAGATGAATTGACTGATGAACTGCTTGCTTGTCAATGCTCAAGTGTATGACCTGTCTGGCTCAGGTGCAAACTGTCTTGCATTAGACGGAAGAAGCAAGTTCTCGTTTGTGAGTGAAGGTGATGAGAAAAGAACCCCGAAGGAGACGATTATTGTTTGTTTTTTTGGGTTTTCAGTCTTTTATTGCTTTTGAAGTTTGTCATAAGTTAATGAGCTTAAGCCTAAACCAATGGGTTAGTAAACTCATCACATCTCCCCTCTGATTAGGGGTAATGAGAATACCTTAAGTGTGAAGTCAGATTCTCACACTTAATCACCTTTGATGCAGGATTAAGATCATTAACCTACTTGTGATTATTTAGATGTTTTTGTGGTTTTTGTTTAGTGTTGAGTAATGAGGTTAAGCCATAATCAGGGATTAAACAGACTCATTACACCATCCTAAAAGAAGGATGATAGATGAGAATGTTTAAGCTGAGGAAAGCTCCTCAACTTAATCCATGATTAGGGATTAAACCCATGACAAAACAAGCCTTTGATTAAGTGGATTTTATTTAATGATATGGTGATGAAGTGATTTTTATGATTTGTAAGACAACTTGAGGGGGACTTGTCCATTAACACTAGGGTTAGTCCTTCTTAACCACTTAAGGAAGAATTAGAAACCTAATGCAAGGCCCAAGTTACAAGTGTGATGTCTTGATATTTATTAAGTGAATTGGTTAAGAGATTTAAACACATTAAGGGTTCAAGGCTTAGGATTAAAGTTATGCACTCCATCCTAAGAGAAGGATGCAGGCATAAGCTTAATCACAAAGTCTTAAAGCCTTTAGGGTTTGGTCCCTGATTATGAGATTAGAAGAGAAGACTCAAAGAGAGACACAAAGGTAAAACTATGGGGGGAGACTAATCAAAACCCTAATTCATTGTCATGCTTGGTTGATCCTAAGGTTTGTGAGGTTTTCAAGAACAATCTTCAGAAGAACCACCAGGAAGCAGATGAACAAGATCAAGAGAAGCAAAGTGGCTTGCTTCATTCAAGAAGTCAAGTCACTTGAAGAAAGAAAGTAGGAGGAAGAAGAATGAGCAAGCTCAATCTCAAACACAAATAGAAATGCATCAATGGATGCAAGAGAGAAGAAAAGAAAAGTTATGAGAAGTGAAGGCAAATTCACTTCTCAAGTTTACCTACCACCTGAAATGTTAGAAAGAAATGCAATGCAATGCTAAATGAAATGAAATGACATGATGCTAGACCAAACCAGAAGCATTTTGATGATGATTATGATGTTATGGGGTGCTGCAAACATGAGGCAAGACATGGATATGTTCATACAAGATCATGGATGCAGATGATGCAGGTTAAGGAGCATGAATGAACATGAAAAGTTATGAAGCATACAAGACAAATGACATGGCAAATATGTAATGCAATGATCAAACATGCTTTCTATGTGCCCTAAGATGCCAAATGAATCACAAGAATGCACAAAATGCAAAGACAAGTCATGTTATGCAAGGAAATGCAAGAAGGATGCAAGAGAAATCCCAAATTAGAGTTCATGGATTAAACATCAAACCAAAACTCAAAACAGAAGCAAACCCTAAGATAAAAAATGGAAAATGCCATCCAAAGAAACCCTAAACCTATAATGAACCACTGCCCAAAGGGGAACTCTCAACTCCTAACCAATCTCAAGATATGAATTTTATAAGTTATTAGGGTTTTTTAGGGTTCTTAACAAAAGAAATGTCAAACAATTGGAAAATGCAAGATCAAATCATGGCCATTTTATCTTAGAAACTATATGCTAAACACAAAACAAAGCAAAAAGAATCAATGTCCAAACCTTCTCCAATAGGCAGAAATGAATTTTTGAACCCATGATCAAAATAATGCATAAAAAATGATTTAATTCAATGAAAAATTCTTAAAATGCATCAAGATCAAAAAAGAAATTTGGTTTGAAGGTTGGACAATGTTTCTAAATGTCTTAGAACATTTCATGAATTTTTTTGTAATTTTTAAATACCTAAAAGTATTTTTTAATTAATTAATTTCCATTAATCAATTAAAAATAATCTTTTAAATATTTAAAAATACTTTTTTAATGATAAAAAATAAAATAAAAATGTTTTTGGGTCTTAAAAATTAAATAAACTTTTAGGAAAAAGTTTCATAATTTTTAAGAATTTTTAACTATTTTAAAATAATTATGCAAGTTTAATGAAATAAAATGAATTAAAAATAAAATAAAATAAAAGTAAACAGAATGAGAGGCTGAGATGCAATCTGGGGAGGGGACCATTGACTTGGCGCGTGATCTTGTGGCTCACATTCAAACTTGGTTAATCACAGTTATGAATTAATTAATTACAGTTAGGGTTTCTAATGACGAATCAGGGCCATCCACTAGCGCGCGGGAAGCAACATCCAAGGGCCCAGGTTTAAAGTTTGCTAATTAATGACCATTAGCCCTAATCACTCTCAGGCTGCCGGAGAAGACTTCCGGTCGTCTTCTCCGGCCAGCTCTCTCCCTGAGAAACTTCAAACTCCCTAAAAACGTATCAAAAATGAAAACTAAAAACTGGGAAATGCTCCTCACATCCTCACGAATCAAACCCCTATCCTAAAACACATTTATATTTCCTAAATAAGCTGAATCGAAGAGGACAAGAACTAGGGCACGCAAGCTTCAGAAGCAAATTAAATACTTATTTCAAAGCCATTTTCAAAACCAAGGACATCAGGATAATCAGTGAATCACATAGAACAAGTTTGTAACAAGAAAAATGATTTCTGGAAAAATGAATTTCAAGCTACCTGAGATTTGGAGCTTTCAACCTGAGAACTTTCTGGCCACCTCTCCTTGTGCAATCTAATCTACTTGATCCCCAGATGATGTTTGAATGCTCAATGAGAGTTTAAGTTGGCTGGATAGTGAGTTTCGAAAGCTCCTGCTCAAGCTTGGTCAGAAATGGCAATGGAGTTTCTGGAGGTTTCAGGCCATTGTGAATGATGAGTTGTGGTCCTGAGGATGAATGGAGAAGGTCTGTGGTGTTTGTTGGTGTGTTTGTGGTTTGTGGAAGGAGATTCGAAAGAAAATGCAGGCTGAGATGAAAATGGTGAAGTGGCTTTGTGGTTGGTTTCAGGCCTGGCTCTTGGCTGGTTTCTCCTCAATGGATCATGATGATTTGAAGTGTGGAAATGGTTGGGATGTTTTGTGGCTGGGCAGAGGGATTCGAAGCAAAATGCAGCTTGGTGTGTTTTTGTGTATGTGATGATGTGTGTAGTTTCTGCCTTGCTTGCTTAGTGTTATGGCTTGCCAAAGGATACAATAAACAAATGCAAGTGGCCAGAGGATGTGACATGGCCTGTGGTGATTGGGATGTCTACTTTTGCAAAAAGTCAAATTTCTTGTAAGAGAGGCATGGGCTTGATACTAGCTTGGTACAAAGGCTAGGGCTGGCACAGCATGGTGTGGTGAGAGAGCCAGCAAGGTTCAAAGGCCAAGGCAGCAAGTTGAGGGAAGTGTCATGAGTGTTTTGCAAGTTGTTGCCTTTTTGTACTTCATGAGAAAAGTCTTGTTACATGAACCATAACCATGGGCATTCTTGGTTCATTCTGAATTTTATGACTTAGAGAATGTTTATGTGCTGGTTTGAGATGAATTAAAGGCTGCAATATGCATTGGTCCAAGATTTTGCAAAATTCTCACTTAGGGCATGCCTTGAAAATCAATGATTTTAGCCAACTTTGCATTGCCATAACTTTTGATCCAAGAAGAGTTTGGTCATGTTCTTGTACTTTTTGAAAAGGGAAAAATGAGATCTACAACTTTCATGACCAAAGTTTTTCCATTTGAAGCATTTTTGGATCAAGAATCATGGCTTGAAAAATGACCTAAAATGATGCATTCTTGAGAAAGTCAACTATGCTCCAAAAGTCAATATTTGCAAAAACCCTAAATTCTTGATTTCTATGAACTTCAACCTTCTTCCATGATCAAATAAAGATCATATACACTCAAAATGATGAAGATCACCCATTGGTTGGGTCATTGGGGGCCTCAGATGCCCTGATTTTACACTGACTTGTCTGAAAAGTCAACCCTTGATCAGATGACTTCCCCATGGAATTTCTTCATGAAAATTGATATGCATACTCCCTATACCATATAAAGAGCAATGGAAACAAGAATGACCAAAAAAATTGGAGTTATGGCCTCTGAAACCAAAACCCTAATTTTCAGTCAACTGTGCAGTTTGACCTGGCTCTGCATCCACTCAAACCCTAGTCCTTGTGATTCCTCTGCATTTTTGACTTTGAAGAGATGGAATATGACATATGAACACACATGGACCCCTTTGAGTTGATTGGTGGCCTTTGGGGTGGCTCAGGATGCCCTGAGGTTGCTCAGATCACAAACCCTAGGTGCAGATGCCTTAGAAACTATGCAGTGAATCAAAAATGGGATGTGAGATGATATGATTGTGTTTATGCATATGAGGATGATCACAAGCCATGGTGTGAATGGGTGAGGGCAAATTTGGGGTGTTTACACTGGGGAACAAATTCTGAAGAATGCTTGCAAGGAAGCCCAGTTCCAGAAGGCCAGGACAGACTTGTATCTGAAGGAGAGTCAAGCTCGGTGGGTCAGGATCACCGAAGCCCGTACTCTGGAGGATAAGAGGGTCCAAGACAAGATAGAGCAGCTGGAAGCTAGTGCAAAAGAACAGCAGGAAGCCCTGGCAGCAGCCCAGAGGGAGGTATCAGAGCTGAAGATCAAAGCTGGAGTGAAGAGGTCGAAGGACCAAAGTCAGCACAAGAAGCTAACTGCAGCTGTTACTACCCGGAATCTCCTTATCAGGAATCTCACGGAGCGTCCAGCTGATCCTGTGACCGAAGCACTTCTCAAGGAAGTTCGGGAGGATGAGTTTGGTCTTGGTGTTTGACTATTTGCTTGTTGTTGCTTTCATTTTATGTACTTTTATTTCCTTGTAATGTATTTTGACCCCTCAGAGGGCTTGTATTTGTAAACAAACTATGTACCATTTGCCTTTTATAATATATGTATCAGTTTGTTCCATCCAAGTTTACTTCAAAAGCAACATCAACAACATCTTCAAGGGTCTGGAAGGGTCAAAACTGAATGCCAAGCCGGATACCTTGAAAACAAATAAGCATACTACATTGCATGCTAACCCTTTGTTTGTTTTGTGGGTTTTTGTTTTATTGTTGCTAACTCTGTTGTGATGTTCAGGAACTATTGCTCGACGCCGGGTATTTTCCCTCAACCGTCCGCACCGATATCCAACCCGTAACAACCTTCCGGGCATACAAATGGATCAGGTACAACAGGACCTTGTAGAGGTCAGAAATCAAATGGAGAACGAAAGATTGGAAATGAGAACCCAGATGACGCAGTTTATGGAAGTGATGAACAACATGGCTCAGAGCCAAGAAAGATTGAGGGCCATGGTGGAAAGGCAGAATCAAGAAGATCCACACATAGGGACTGCTGGCACAAGCAACAATGAGAGGGTCCAACCTCATGTCAATCCCCCTGTATTCGGCCCCCACCTTCATCCAGAGGTCAATATTCCTGCAAATGTTCAAGGGACTGCCATTGCGGGTAGGGTACTGCAAGAAGACCCCCAGGAGGATCAGTTCACAGTAATGGAAGCTGGGGAGGAAGCTTATGACAGAAGGCTGGATGAGATAGCTGAGAAATTAAGATCCCTAGAGTCTCAAAACTCTTTGGGTTTCGATGTCATGGACATGGGCTTGGTAGACGGGGTCAGGATTCCCCATAAGTTCAAGCCTCCTTGTTTTGAGAAATACAACGGGACTTCGTGCCCCCGGACCCATTTGCAATCATTTCTGGGGAGGCTGAAGGCCTATACCATGGACGAGAAGCTCTGGATGTTTTATTTCGAGGACAGCTTGACGGGAGCTTCAAGAGAATGGTACTCTCATCTGACAAGAGCAACTATCAGGTGTTGGAAGGACCTGGCAGAGGCCTTTATCAGACAGTATCAGTACAACTTAGATATGGCACCCAACAGGACCCTCCTAATGGGAATGTCACAGTCGTCAAGGGAAAGTTTCCGAGAGTATGCCCAGAGATGGAGGCAATTGGCCGCTGCTGTTCAGCCACCTATGTCAGAAAGGGAGATGGCAGATATGTTTATGAACACCCTCCAAGGAACATATATTGACAGGCTAGCTGCCTTCTCTTCAACTAGCTTTGCAGATGTTGTCATAGCAGGAGAGAGAATTGAGAGCCTGTTAAAGATGGGCAAAATTTCTGACAATGGTGCCAGCTCGTCCAGCAATACAAGGAAGCCTTTTGCAGGCCCAAGAAGAACTGGCGAGACCAATGCCATCCACACCAACAGGGGCAGACCTCAATATGTTCATAGGTCTGTGGCAGCAGTCACCATTCCCGCTCCAGCTCATCCACAGCCAGCTTATCAACCACCGCAACAAAATTATCAGCAACAACCTCAGTACCAGCAACAAACTCAGTATCCTCCGAGAAACTACAACAACAATCAACAAAGGCCATATCAGCAGAGATCTTCTCAGGCCAATAGGGTGATCGATCCGATCCCTATGCCATATGCTACATTACTGCCACAACTCCTGAAACTCAACCTAGTTGAGCTAAGGACGTTGGCACCTCCAGATCCTAATAGTCTACCCAGGAATTATGACTCCAACGCCAGATGTGCTTTTCACTCAAATGCGCCTGGCCACAGTACAGAAAAGTGCAGAGCTTTGCACATGAAGGTACAAGACCTGGTAGACTCTAAAGCTCTGAACTTCGCACCACCACCCAACGTCAACAAGAACCCTATGCCAAACCATGGTGGTCCCAGAATCAATGCTATTGAAGAAGACAAGCCGTCTTATTTAATAACCAGTGTGGGTCAGATTCGGACACCGTTGGTAGAGATTAAGGCTCAACTCCTCGAATGTCAAATGTTCCCGGGGTGTGAGTTAGGGTGTGCTTACTGCAACATTTCAGTGAATGGTTGTGAAAACTTGAGAGATGGCATAGATGGTCTCATCCAGAGTGGCCAGCTTCAAATCACCACATCATTTCCACCAAATCCAGCAACCTCATCAGCAACAATTCCAGTATCTCCTACAACCGCAACAACCATTGTTCCCGACAATTCTTCGGCTTCATCAACAAATGCTTCGTCTGTCATCTCAACTGACCAGATATCAACAAATATTCCTGCTACAACTTCAGCACCACTTCATTTTGAAACTCCTACAACAGCAACACCCATCCTTCCAACAATGTCTCCTACAACATCAGCAACAAACAATGAAGATGTCTCAACCGTTACAATCTATTATGATCCAGAAAATAATTCTGCCTACAACTCACAAAGTGTTACTCCCATCAGAGCACCAGTCACGATATATTACGATCCACAGGCTATCACAATTCCTTCCGCAGCTGCAATCAGCCCAGTCACTATCACAGTGCCTGGGCCAGTACCTTATGAAAGCAGTAATGCCATCCCATGGCATTACGGCTCTGACCTGTACTGCGAAGGACAAAAAATCACTTTTGAATCATCAACCCCTGCACCACAAATAGACAATGTGGGAGGAGGCGGAGGCTTCACTCGAAGCGGACGTCTCTTTGCTCCACAAATTCAAAGACCCACTGCCGAAGCAGAAGCTGCTGCCAAGGCAAAAGGGAAAAGCTTGGTGCAGGAAGAGCAGATTGTTAAAGAAGCTTTGAAAACACCCTTTGATCAAGAAGTCGATGAGTTCATGAGAATCATCAAGAAAAGTGATTACAAAATAGTGGATCAGCTTCACCAGACGCCTTCCAAGATCTCTATTCTATCATTGCTTATGTGCTCCAAAGCTCATCGGAATGCACTACTAAAGGTCTTGCACGCAGCTTATGTGCCTGAAGAGATCACCGTCAATCAGTTGGAAGCTGTGGTTGGAAATGTTAATGCTAGTCATGGAATAGGGTTCACCAACACCGATTTGACGACGGAAGGCCGCAACCATAACAAGGCTTTGCACATAACCATGGAATGTAAAGGTGCAGTCCTTTCCCATGTGCTGGTAGACACGGGGTCATCCCTCAATGTCTTACCTAAAAAAGCCCTTGTGAAGCTAGAGTATGACGGATTGGCATTGCGTCCCAGCAACCTGGTGGTGAGAGCCTTTGATGGTTCTAAGAGATCGGTTCTGGGAGAGATTGAGTTGCCCATAATGATTGGCCCGCAAATTTTCAAAACGACCTTCTACGTGATGGATATACAGCCTGCCTACAGCTGTCTATTGGGTAGGCCATGGATTCACGCCGCTGGCGCCGTAACCTCAACCCTTCACCAGAAGTTAAAATTCGAGTGGGAGGGCCAAGTCGTTACTATCTGTGGAGAGGAGGATATTTTTGTCAGCCACCTGGCTACCTATAAATACATCGAGATGGATGGGGAGATCCATGAAACAATGAGTCAAGGGTTTGAGGCCTTGAATGTAAATGAAACATCTGATGTACCTGGAACCTCAATGACATCATATCAACAAGCCCGGAAGGTTGTTGAAGAAGGAAATGCCCAAGGCTGGGGCAAACTGCTACCGGTGGAGAAGAAAGAGGATAGATTTGGGTTGGGTTACAAACCAACTAAACAAGATCAAGCAGGGGCTGCAAAAGAGCCCAACTTTGTTAGTGGGGGGATGCTCACCCCCGATGCTGTCAACAATCTGGAAGACGAGGATGAAGGCGACCGCAACCTGGAGAGTTGGATCCGTCCAAAGATCCCGGGGAGCAGTATCTCGAACTGGTCTTCCCAGGAAATTATAAGAGTTACTCATGCAGAGTAATTATTATTTCCTGTATTTTTATAGCATGCATCAAAGTCTTGCATCTTGCCCAAGATGACAAGACTCATTTTGTAATCGGGCCATCTGTACTTTTTGTGCAACAAGATTAATCAATGAAATATCAGACATCTTTTTGCAAATGAGTCTTTTTCTTTTCCGCTCACTGTTTTTTCCATTTTTCTTTTTGTACAAAAAAAATAAATGGCAATGTTTTCAAAATGACAACTTTATTTCACTTTTTAAAACAAGATTAAAATCAAATCACTAAAATGAACAAACTGAACCCTTGCAGAGTGTGCCTTCCAGACAGCACCGACAACAGCACGACTATGACTTCGTATGACTTTGACAATCCGATCAATCAAGCTGATGAAGGGGTTGAAGAAGAATATGAGCTTCCTGAAGAGCTAGCCAGGTTGTTAAGACAAGAGGAAAAGGTTATTACTCCTCACCAGGAGGAAGTTGAGACGATCAATCTTGGTACAGATGAAGACGTGAAAGAAGTTAAAATCGGGGCCTGCTTACAAGACTCAGTGAAGAGACGACTGATTGACCTGCTTCAAGAGTATGTGGACGTGTTTGCTTGGTCTTATCAAGATATGCCAGGGTTGGACACCGAAATTGTTGTGCGCAAGCTGCCTTTGAGAGAAGAATGCCCGCCGGTTAAACAGAAACTGCGCCGTACTCGCCCGGACATGGCAATGAAGATCAAAGAAGAGGTACAAAAGCAGTGGGACGCTGGGTTCCTTGCTGTGACTAGCTATCCACCGTGGGTTGCTAATATAGTACCTGTGCCTAAGAAGGACGACAAAGTAAGAATGTGTGTTGACTACCGGGATCTGAACAGAGCCAGCCCGAAAGACGACTTCCCTTTACCTCACATTGATGTATTGGTGGATAATACGGCTCAGTTCTCGGTATTCTCCTTCATGGATGGATTTTCAGGATACAACCAGATTAAAATGTCACCTGAAGACATGGAGAAGACAACCTTCATCACACCCTGGGGCACGTTCTGCTACAAGGTAATGCCATTTGGGCTCAAGAATGCCGGTGCGACATATCAACGGGCTATGGTAACATTATTCCACGATATGATCCATAAAGAAATCGAATGTTATGTGGATGACATGATTGCCAAGTCCCTTACCGAAGAAGACCACCTAGTAAATCTGCTGAAGTTGTTCAAACGCCTGAGGAAGTACCAACTGAAGTTGAACCCCAACAAGTGCACATTCGGGGTGCGTTCAGGAAAGTTGCTGGGATTTATTGTAAGCGAGAAAGGGATTGAGGTTGACCCTGATAAAGTCAAAGCTATTCAAGAAATGCCTGCACCGAAGACAGAAAAGGAAGTTCGAGGGTTCTTAGGTCGATTGAACTACATCTCACGGTTCATATCTCACCTTACAGCAACCTGTGAGCCCTTGTTCAAACTACTAAGAAAACAACAAACGGTCAGGTGGAACGACGACTGCCAGAAGGCTTTTGACAAGATTAAAGAATACTTACAAGAGCCTCCAATCCTTATGCCTCCAGTTGAAGGAAGACCTCTGATAATGTACTTAACAGTATTAGAAGAGTCAATGGGGTGTGTGCTGGGCCAACATGACGAGTCTGGTCGAAAAGAGTATGCAATATACTACCTAAGCAAAAAGTTTACCGACTGTGAACAACGTTATTCACTGCTCGAGAAAACTTGCTGTGCTTTAGCGTGGGCTGCTCGCCGACTGAGACAGTATATGTTGACCCACACTACCTTGTTGATCTCAAAGATGGATCCAGTTAAGTACATATTTGAGAAGCCAGCTCTTACCGGACGGGTTGCAAGATGGCAAATGATTCTCACAGAATATGACATCCAATACACATCTCAGAAAGCCATCAAGGGCAGTGTATTGTCTGAATATCTTGATGAGCAACCTATTGATGACTACCAGCCTATGAGATTTGACTTCCCTGATGAAGGTATCATGTTCATAAAAGCAAAAGATCGTGAAGAGCCTGTTCACACTGAAGGGCCCGACCCGAAAGAAGAATGGACTATGATGTTTGATGGGGCTGTTAATATGAATGGTCGTGGTGTTGGTGCAGTACTCATTACACCTAAAGGAGTTCACATGCCTTTCTCGGCAAAGCTCACTTTCAACTGCACTAACAACGAAGCTGAATACGAAGCCTGCATTATGGGTCTGGAGGAAGCCATTGACCTCAGGATCAAGACATTGACTGTGTTCGGGGATTCAGCTCTGGTAATCAATCAGACCAATGGCAAATGGTACACCCACCAAGATCATCTGATACCTTACAGGGATTATACAAGGAGATTATTGACTTTCTTTACAACAGTCAAGCTTGAGTATATCCCTCGGGACGAGAATCAGTTTGCAGATGCTCTTGCCACCATTTCATCTAGGATCAAAGTTCAGGCTGCCAACTTTGTACCTCAGATTTCAGTGTCCAGACTTGACAGACCAGCATATGTGTTCGCAGTAGATGTTGTTAAAGATAATAAGCCTTGGTTCCATGACATTATGTGCTTCTTAGAGGATCAAACATACCCACCTAGGGCATCTTCCAATGATAAGAAGACTTTGAGAAGGCTTGCTGGTAGTTTCTTTCTGAACACTGATGGGTCTTTATACAAAAGGAACTTTGATATGGTACTCCTCAGATGTGTTGACAAGACGGAAGCAGATTTGTTAATGCATGAAGTGCACGAAGGATCTTTTGGTACCCATGCTGGAGGACATGCAATGGCTAAGAAATTGCTACGATCTGGTTATTATTGGATCACAATGGATGCCGACTGTTGTACCTATGCCAGAAAATGCCATAAATGCCAGATTTATGCAGATAAGGTGCATGTGCCTCCCAGTCCTTTGAATGTAATGTCTTCACCCTGGCCCTTTGCTATGTGGGGCATTGACATGATTGGCAAGATTGAGCGAACTGCTTCGAATGGCCACAGATTCATCTTGGTTGCCATTGACTATTTCACCAAGTGGGTCGAAGCAGCTTCCTATGCAAATGTTACAAGACAAGTGGTAGCCAGATTTCTGAAAAGAGATATCATCTGTCGGTATGGAGTGCCCGAGCGAATCATTACTGATAATGGTTCCAACTTGAACAACAAAATGATGGCAGAGCTGTGCCGGGACTTCAAGATCCAACATCACAATTCTTCTCCTTACAGGCCAAAGATGAACGGCGCTGTTGAGGCAGCTAATAAGAATATCAAGAAGATTGTGCAGAAGATGGTACTCACCTACAAAGACTGGCATGAAATGCTACCATTTGCCTTGCATGGGTACCGCACGTCAATCAGAACATCCACTGGGACAACACCGTATCAGGTTGTGTACGGTATGGAAGCAGTCCTACCGGTTGAAGTTGAATTACCCTCTCTGCGGGTACTAATGGATGTTAAACTGAGTGAAGCAGAATGGGTTCGGGCCCGATACGAACAACTGAGTCTGATTGAAGAAAAAAGGTTGGCTGCAATCTGTCATGGGCAGTTGTATCAGAAAAGAATGAAGAGAGCCTTCGATCAGAAAGTCAGGCACCGAGAGTACCAAGTAGGAGATCTTGTGCTGAAAAGAATCCTCCCTCCTCATACAGACCACAGGGGCAAGTGGACTCCGAATTATGAAGGACCATTTGTGGTAAAGAAAGTTTTCTCTGGTGGGGCACTGATGCTTAGCACCATGGATGGTGAAGATTTCCCGTCCCCTGTGAATTCAGATGCAGTTAAAAAATACTTCGCATAAAAAATGACCCGCTGGACACAAAAACAGAATGTAAGTCCAGGCAAAAATAGGGCATCCTGGCGAGTCAAAAACAGAATAAAAGGCTCGGGCAAAAATAAGGGGAAATAAGCAAAAATGTACACCCGCTGAGTTGAAAAGCCGCATTGGACAGCTCAGGCAAAAATGGGTATCCCGATGGATTGAAAACCCGAAAGGGCGATCCATGCAAAATAAGGGAATAAGCGAACAACTGCATTCTGAATTCGTCTGTATCGTTTACAACTTGGTAAGTTTCGAAAGGATCAAGCTTCAATCAGAATCAACATTCTTCAGAAAGCAAGATGAGAAGAACATCAAAAGTCATACGAGTCATAGTAAAGGGGAAGCTCCTCAAAGCGTCATCAACATTGCCAGCATTTTGTTTCTCAATTTGTAACAATCTCCTCATTCCAGGGGATATGTTTCTCCGACTGTATCTCGCCAATTCAGGGCATATGAATTAATAAAATCAGATTTCCAGTCATGTCTCGTCTTGTACATTTTTATTTATTTGCAAAAAATGTCTGATGTCTTAAAGAAAAAAAACTGATTGCATGAATACAGATGCTTATCTTCAAAAAGATAATAAAAGCAGCATGCTTGCAGGAAATATACTTACTCTCAGAAGTGTCTAAACTCCTATGACGGAATCCAGTAAAGGATACCTCGGGATTATTTGTGCGTTTCTCTGTCTTTCCAGGATTGCAGGAATCCAGAATGCAACTTGGGGCATGAAAGCTTCATCCCAGCAAGCTGGAAGATCAACTCTCAGCCTCAGCGCCCAAAGTGTTTTCTCCCCAGCCGAGTTGCCACTTATTACTTATTCCCATCAGAGTTGCCAGGCATCACAGAAGGCACCCATATCCCCGGCTGAGTCAAGGATCCTCTTCAACAGAATCCCTAGGGAGGTTTTTCAGTGATCTCTCTTTCTCCCCAGCCGAGTTGCCATTTCATCCTCAGCCGAGTACAAAAGTCAGGGAACCATCTCCCCACAGAGCTCCAGCCTTTATCCAAAAGAGCAGCGCATGAAGAACTCACAACAGAGTGAAGAAAACTCCTTCAAACCCCAGCTGGGTCCATCATTACCAGGATAGGTTTATTAATGACCTATATCCCCAAGAAAATGCTTCTCATCAGATCTACCAATGATCTCATCCCCAGCTGGGATGTCCATTTCAACAGATCGATCGAAGATCTTCGTGGCAGCGGGACTCGGATCCCGGTTTGGTGTCTTTGCATAATCATAGCATTCGCATCATACTCACCCGCAAAGCGTAGCATTCCGTTTAATACGGAGCATTACGGCAAAAATCAAACATATAGCATATTCATAAGCCATGTTTTGAACCAACACTTGTGAATAATGACAGTCCGTCAACATACAGAACACTTCCCCCAAATCCCCAACGGAGATTCCCCAGCAAAATCAGTTGCCTCACAAACACCAGTATATATACTCTCTTAAACACTCGTCCGTGTCAATACTCCCCAGTAAAGTCACCCAAGTACTCTGTACAAACAAAACCACTCGTATTACGGATACTTTTTGACACCCATCTGTGTCATAACCCCAGCAGAAAGCCAAAGACGTCTTCTTTGCACTCACATATACTCACATATATACAATTCCTTGACACCCGTCCGTGTCATGTCCCCAGCGCAGTCATCTACACTTTGTATATCAGATACTTGTTTATATCACACTCTTCTCTTTTGACACTCGTCCGTGTCACTCTCCCCAGCGGTTAAATACTCATCTACACACCACTCACTCTTATACAGATACTCGTCCGTATCTTATATATACCACTTATATCCCCACAGATTCAACACTAGTCCTTGTTCTTTGATTAACCAGTTGATATTCGTCTGTATCATCATCTCAGAACATGCGTCAAGCGTTTGTTTCTACATGATACTCGTCCGTATCATAGTCATAAGGATGCTCGTCCGCATCTTTAATCCATACACTGTGTCAAACATTTCTGTTTCCTTGAATATAGATACTCGCCTGTATCTATTATTCCCCAGAAGAATCCTCTCAGATTCAACACTCGTCCGTGTTCCTTGTTAACCAGTTGATACCCGTCCGTATCATCATCTCTGAACACGTGTCAGTATTTGTCTCTACCCGATACTCGTCCGTATCGTAGTCTTAAGGATGCTCGTCCACATCTTTAATCTATACACAGATATCTAAACACTTATACCTTTTGTTTCTTGGATGTAAACACTCGTCCGTGTTTACTACTCCCCAGTAGATCGCTAACAAAGCATTTTCTTTTATCTGACATTCGTCCTGTGTCAAGATAAACCCTGAGAGCAGCCGTACCCTGCTAGGTGGTCGTCCTCCACCTCTTGATGGTCGTCCTCCATCATGCTCATCCGATGGCCGTCCCCATCGTTGATATTTAGCAGCCGTCCCCTGCTAGGTGGTCGTCCTCCACCTTTTGATGATCGTCCTTCATCATTTTATCCAATGGCCGTCCCCATTGTTGATTTTGGTTATCTGACATTCGTCCTATGTCATGACAAACCTTGAGAGCAGCCGTCCCCTGCTAGG
This sequence comes from Lathyrus aphaca, assembly GCA_963966055.1. Lineage (NCBI taxonomy): Eukaryota > Viridiplantae > Streptophyta > Magnoliopsida > Fabales > Fabaceae > Lathyrus > Lathyrus aphaca. The sequence continues at coordinate 119,515,489 of OZ014521.1, read as the reverse complement.
TGGTCGTCATCCACCTCTTGATGGTCGTCCTCCATCATGCTCATCCGATGGCCGTCCCCATTGTTGACCTTGTATCCGGCATTCGTCCTATGTCGCGATATTTTCGGCAGCCGTACCCTGCCAGGTGGTCGTCCTCCACCTTAGATGACCGTCCCTCATCTTATCCCCAACAGAGCAGCCGTCCCCTGCTAGGTGATCGTCCTTCACCTTTGATGACCGTACCTCATCATCTGTTTATTTCATTTATTCTTTAACCCGATGGCCGTCCCCGTCGTGGTCCCTTTTCCTTTCAGTTTAGCCCGATGGCCGTCCCCATCGTTGGTTACTTTACTTTATGAACTTGATGGCCGTCCCCGTCATGTTTCATTAATCCCCAGAGAATTTTACAGCTTTATCTTGATGGCCGTCCCCATCATAATTCTTTTATACCCAGCATGTCGGCCGTCCCCGTCATTGCTTTATTTTCCGCACTTTTCCAGCATGTCGGTCGTCCCCGTCATTGCTCTTTACCCAGCAGTCGTCCTCTGCTCGACGGTCGTCCTCCGTCGCCCACACTTTACAATATACTTTATTTTCCTTTACAATCTATATCACTTTTCTTCTTCATTCTGTGAGTGCAAATTTTGGACTGTCTTTGGTATTCAACCACAAGTTATCTTGTTTGCCTGTTAAGCCGTTGCTTACAACCTGCACAGCTAACTCATGTTTGAATAGGGGCAGCTGTAAACACCCCAAATTTGCCCTCACCCATTCACACCATGGCTTGTGATCATTTCATATGCATAAACTCAATCATAACATCTCATACCACAATTTTGAGTCTTTGCATTGGTTCTAAGTCATCTGCATCTAGGGTTTGTGATCTGAGCAATCCAAGAGCTTCTTGAGCCACTCCAAAGATCAACAATCACTTAAAAGGGGTCTATGTGTGTTCAAGCATCATATTATATCCTCTCAAAGTCAAGGATGCCAAAGAATCACAAGAACTGGGATTGGTATGGAGGCAGAGCCAAGTTTGACTACACAGTTGACCTAAAATTAGGGTTTTGGTTTCAGAGGCCATAACTTCAAATTTTTTGGTCATTCTTGTTTTTATTGGTCTCTATATGGTATAGGGAGTGTGCATATCAATTTTTATGAAGAAATTCCATGGGGAAGTCATCTGATCAAGGGTTGACTTTCTGGACAAGTCAGTGCAAAATCAGGGCATCTGAGGCCCCCAATGACCCAACCAAGGGGTGATCTTCATCATTTTGAGTGTATTTGATCTTTATTTAATCATGGAAGAAGGTTGAAGTTCACAAAATTCAAGAATTACAAGCTTTTGCAAAGTTGACTTTTTAGGGCATGGTTGACTTTTAATGAAATGTCATTTTATGCAACTTTTTCAACCCTTACTTTTTGATCCAAAAATGCTTCAAATGGAAAAATTTTGGTCATGAAAGTTGTAGATTAGATCTTTACCTTTTCAAAAAGTACAAGAACATGACCTAATTCATTTTGGATCAAAAGTTATGGTGTGCCAAAGTTGGCAAAAATCACTAATTTTCAAAGTATGCACCAAATGAGAAACTTGCAAAAACTTTGTACCAAGGCATTTGTGACTTCTAATTCATGTCTAACCATTACACAAACATCACATGTAACCTAAAGTTCAGAATGGACCAAGAGTTTCTCATGTTTCATGGCTTGTAAGGCAAGATATTTCCATGTGAACCAAAAGTGAGAAAGTTGCAAAACCATCATCACACTTCCATCCACTTGCTGCCTACAATGCTGAACCACCCTAGCCTTTCCCTCACACCATGCTGCGCATCCCACAGCCCTTGTACTAGCCTAGAACTTGACCCATGCTTCTCTTACACAAAAGTTGACAATTTGCAAAAGTGGCCATACCAATCACAAAAGCACAAGTCACATCACCTGACCAATAGGATTTGTTTATGTGGATCAAATGCCAGCCATTTCACACAACAAGCAAGCCTGAAGCAAGCCATAGCATCACATTCCCATTTTCACTCCCTCAAGCAAAAGCCTTCGAATCTCATTCCACAAGCCACCAACATTCAAACAAGTTTCATCAACCTTCTCACCATGCCTCACTGAACCCAAAACCAGTAAGACATAAGCCTGAAACAAGCAAGAACTGAACTCTCCCATTTTTCACTCTCAAAGCCAAAGCCTTCGAAACTCTTCATACAGGCCACAAGCACTTGAACAAACTTCACAAACCTTCTCAAATCATCATCCTGATCACAAAGAACCCCTCACCCTTGCCTGAAACTGCCTGAATCACAAACACAGTTCTCACCTGAGCTTGAACAGAACTTGTTCAATCTCCTAAACTAGCCAACAAAAACTCCTTCTAAGCATCCAGACATCATCAAGGGATCAAAGGGAGTGGATTGCATCAAGAGGAAAGGTCAGAAAGTTGCAAGATTGAAAGCTTCGAAACTCAGGTAGCTCAAGAACATTTTTTCCAGAAATCCTTTTTTAAGTTCTAAATAGATTCTATATGTTCTCCTGATCATTCTGATGTCATTGGTTTCGAAAATGGTGAAGAAATAAGAGTTTAATCATGTTCTAAAACTTCCTGACCTAAAAATGTTTTGTTTCGATTCATGAGATTGATGAAATGTAAATGATGTTTGTGTTAGGGTTTTGACTCAGTGGGTTGTGGGAATCATTTCTGTGTTTTTAGATTTCATTTTAGTTACGTTTTGAGAGTTTTAGAAGTTTTCAGGTGGGGTTCCCACCGGAGAAGACGACCGGAGGTCTTCTCCGGCCACCTGAAAATAATTAGGGTTTTAATCCTGTAATTAAGGCAGTTTGAATTTCGTGCGTTGGATCAGCTGACTTGTTTGACTTCGCGCGCGTATGTTTAGCCCAGATTCACCATTAGAAACCCTAATCACATTTAATTAATTCATAATTGAGATTAACCAAGTTTGAATGTGATCCATCAGATCTGGCGCGCAGTCAATGGTTCCATCTCCAGATTCAATCTCAGCCCCTCATTTAGCATACTTCTGTTTATTTTAATTTTTATTTCAATTTTTCTCATTTAATTTGCACAATTTATTTAAAATAGTAAAAACCATTTAAAAATTATGAAACTTTTTACCAAGGGTTTCATTAATTTTTAAAACACAAAAATATTTTTATTTTCATTTTTAGCATTAAAAAAGTATTTTTAAATATTTAAAAGTTTGTTTTTACTTGATTAATGAAAATTAATTTATTAAAAATACTTTTAGGTATTTAAAAATCACCAAAAAATTCATGAAATGTTTTAAGACATTTAGAAACATTGTCCAACCTAAAAACCAAATTTCTTTTTTGATCTTGATGCATTTTGAGAATTTTCCATTGAATTAAAATCATTTTTATGCATTATTTTGATCCAAACTTCAAAAAATCATTTCTGCCTAACCCTAAAGAGTTGGACCTTGATTATTTTTGCATTGCATTGTGTTTAGCATGTAGTTTGTGAGATTAAATGGCCATGATTTGATCTTTCATTTTCAATTTGATTGGTAATTTTCTTGTTAAGGAACCCTAAAACCCTAGAAAACTTAGGAAAATCATATCTTGTATTAGGTTAAGAGTTGAGACCTCTCCTTTGGGCAGTGAGTTAGTATAGGATTAGGGGTCCTGTGAGTGCATTTTCAATTTTTTATAATGTTGTTTGCTTCTGATTTTGGTTTGTGTTTGTTGTATTGTTCATAAACCCTAATTTGGGCCTTCATATGCATCCATCTTGTATTTGCATTCATGCCTTGACATGCCATGGTAGTTTATGCATCCATGTGATTCATTTAACATCATAAGACATATTGGAAGCATGTTTGATCATTGCATATTGCATTTGCCATGTTGTATGCCATATGCATCTCATAACTTTTCATGCATGTTCATGTGTCTTAACTTGCTTCATTTGCATCCATAAGCTTGTATGATCATCCACATGAGTTGTTTCTGGTTTGTAGCATCTCATAGCATCATTAACATCATGCATATGCTTCTGGTTTGGTTTTGCATCATACCATTTCATCTCATTTTGCATTGCATTGCATTTCCTTTTCTAACTTTTCAGGTGGTAAGTGACTTTGAGAAGTGAATTTGCCTTCACTTCTCATAACTTCTCTTCATCTCTTTCATGCATCCTTGCTGCATTTTTATATGTGTTTGAGTTTGAGCTTGCTCATTCTTCTTCTTCTTACTTTCTTTCTTCAAATGACTTGTCTTCTTAAATGAAGCAAGTTACTTTGCTTCTCTTGATCCTTTCATCTGCTTCCTGGTGGTTCCATTGAAGATTTCCTTCTAAAACCTCACAAACCTTAGGAATAACCAATCATGACAATGATTAGGGTTTTGATTAGTCCCCCCTCTTAGTTTTAACCTTTGTGTCTCTTTGAGTCTTCTCTTCTCATCTCATAATCAGGGACTAAACCCTAAAGGCTTTAAGGCTTTGTGATTAAGCTTATGCCTGCATCCTTCTATTAGGATGGAGTGTATAACTTTAATCCTAAGTGTTAAACCCTTAATGTGTTTAAGTCCTTTAATCAATCCACTTAATAATCATCAAGACATCAAGCTTGTAACTTGGGCCTTGCATTAGGGTTCTAATTCTTCCTTAACTGGTTAAGAAGGACTAACCCTAGTGTTAATGGACAAGTCATCCTCAAGTTGTCTTACAAACCCTAAAAATCACTTCATCATCATATCACTAAATAAAATCCACTTAATCAAAGGCTTGTTTTGTCATGAGTTTAATCCCTAATCATGGATTAAGTTGAGGAGCTTTCCTCAGCTTAAACATTCTCATATATTATCCTTCTATTAGGATGGTGTAATGAGTCTGTTTAATCCTTAATTATGGCTTAACCTCATTACTTAACACTAAACAAAAACCACAAAAACATTTAACTAATCATAAGTAGGTTAATGATCTTAACCCTACATCAAAGGTGATTAAGTGTGAGAATCTGACTTCACACTTAAGGTACTCTCATTACCCCTAATCAGAGGGAAGATGTGATGAGTTTACTAACCCATTGGTTTAGGCTTAAGCTCATTAACTTATGACAAATCCAAAAGCAATAAAAGACTGAAAACACAAAACAAACAATAATCGTCTCCTCCGGGATTCTTTTCTCATCACCTTCACTCATAAACGAGAACTTGCTTCTTCCGTCTAATGCAAGACAGTTTGCATCTGTGACAGACAGATCATACACTTGAGCATAGACTAGCAAGCAGTTCACAAGTCAACTCATCTTTCAGTCTCTTTGGGTCGAACTACGGTGTTCTGACTTCCTCATTGCACGAGAGGATACGTAGGCATAACTTAACAGTTATCGAACAAAAGTCTCTGTATATTCCCCCTCTTTCCAGCTTTATTCTTATAGCCTCATGATCTTGAGCATTTCACTCTTATCCTTACACTGACACATCATTTATACACTTTCACTTCCTTTACACTGACACCTGTACATCCTTTTCCAGCTATTGTATACACAAATTGCACTGACACTACCCCTTTAAAACACAAATCTTTTAAGCGTGGATCCCGTCGAGTACGACGGACAATCTGGGTGCTAATACCTTCCCAGGTTGTAACCAACCCCCTTTCTCAGTCTCTCTGGTTCGCAACCGTCTTATCCATCTCTTTCTAGGTCTATGCAGCATTGCCTTTCCTCCGGGATAAAAATGCCTAGCTGGCGACTCTATTCATCTCCAGTGAGTTCACGACTGTGTGTTCTCATTGTCCCTCTCGCCGACCGTTCGCGTCTGTACCCTTATTTGGGCCGGTCCCACTTATCGGGAGCGACAACAAGGTATCTCAAGAGGTTCACAAGGTTCATAATTAGTCAATTCCCTCAAACAAAGCATTCTCCTAAGCAATGCACCCTAAATTAGGGTTTTGAATTTCATCAGGCTAAATGGACTTTCAAGGCTTCAAGTGAGCTTCATAACATCACACATGTCTTCAAGAATTCCTATGTCAAGTTTCAAGGCTTTCCCAAAAATTTTGCTCAGTCAGATGATCAGATATGCAAAAATCAGTCAAAGTGGTTAAAAAGTCAAACTGAGGTCAACTATGGTCAAACCAAAGTCAAACTTCATGATTTTTTTCCAACATCAATTTTATGAAGTAAAATTCATCATTTTATCAAGGGTTGATCATGATTCATCAAGGAGATTTCAGATCATCAAGAATCATGAGTTTCTAAATTAGGGTTTTCATAGGAAAAGTCAACTGAACTTTGACCAGCCATAACTTTCACATGCTTCATCAAAAATTTCCCATCCAAAGCTCATTTTTAAATAAATTGAATTATCTACAACTTTGTGTCTCACAAGCCAAGCCCAAAAATTCTTCATTTGGAAGGTATGAGCTAAGACATTATAGGTCATTTTAAAAGTCGACAAAAAGTCAACATCTTCCAAAGGGCATAATTTTAAAATGGTAAAGGATATGGACATGAGACCAAAGAGGTTGGTTATAGGACTCTCTAAGCTTTCTAAAATGTCCAAGAACACCTTCGTAGCCTTAAAATTTAGGGAATTGTGCCTTTGCAAAGTTGGGAAAGTTTTGAGAGGTTTATTGAGCAAATGGGGTCTTAGAACCAATTCTTTCCACATGGGCTTGCATTTTTATGACCCAATCTCTACCATGACATCATGCACGAATCAAATATCATTTATTCAGGTTTTTATTAGTTTATTTTTATTTATTTTGATTTTATACATTAAAAATCATTTTAAATCAAAATAAAATATGAAAAACTCAATATTTGATATGATTCTCATTCTAGAAGCTCTTAAAGGATATTCAAAGCTGATTGGTATCATTGAAATTCGTGCTCAACTAAATTAGAAAGGTTTTATAAGATTTTTGAGGATATTTGAAAGTGGTGAAACTTCATGATCAAGCAACCATCAAAAGCCCACAAATCCACAAAGTTTTAACCTAATTCTGATCACTATAAGTTCATAAACCTATTACACACTCAAGGGACGATTTTCAGAGCCTTCAAGAACACCATTCAATTTCAAATTTTCACACAAAAAGTCATATTCGGTTTTTGACCTAGAGGCCATATCAAGAGGTTTTGAAGGTTGCAACACATTCCTGGATGTTCATTGAAGCTATTTGCATCATTATCATCATCTAAAACATCATCATATGCCCTAACCGAATCATTTTTATTCAAGAATAATGTCTTTTTCGATTTCATATTTTGATGCATTATAAATTGATTCTAATGATTGGTTTGTGTTTATAGTGACCTTAGGATACTTTCTGGATAATTAGATTGAAGATTCATGACCTGAATCGAAAACTGCCATGGCTAGGGTTTATGCTTCTCATTAGGGGTTTTACGAAATACCTAATATAAATGAATTCTAAAAACATGGTTATGACGTATGAACACTGTGTAATTAATCTGGGTTATGAATTTTCATTATTATTATGGTTTGAATGATGTTCCAGAAACATAGGTTCTTCTGGTTTGGTTTGCCCGCAGGAAATTTCGCAGGAAATGTTGTATGAGTTTTCGCAGGTAATTCAAATGAGGAAGACGAAGTTTGGCGCGGAAATCCAACTAGGAAACTTGTTTTATTTTATAATAATTAGTAGTGGTTATATGTTGTACGCGCCCCATGTGGCTCAGTTGGTTAGAGTGTTTGTTTGTTGGCTTAAATAGTGTTTTAGTCCCTGTAATTTAGCAAGTTTTTGGTTTTCGTCCCTGAAAGTTTTTTTTTTCGGTTTAAGTCCCCACATTTCCAAAACACTTTGGTTTTAGTCCCTACTGTGAGTTAGACGTTAAAAAAAAAGGGATGTGGCAGACGGTGCTTATGTGGCAGGTCGTTTGGCATTTCTCAATAATCCAAGTGGCATTCTCATTTACACATGTGGATTTGTCATTTTCCTATTTATTCTAGAGGGACCAAATCCAAAATATAGAATCACAATGTGGTCTTTCTTCTTCAAGCTTTCTTCTTTCTTCTTTCTTCTTTCTTCCCTATCGTCTCCAATGGCATCTTTTTCTTCTGCACAATCTCATCACGTTCAAGCACCAGTTTGTGGTTGCAATAGAAGAATGAAATTGTTTATGTCAAACACTGTTGATAACCCTAATAGAAGATTTTGGAAGTTTCAAAACTCAGGGTTAATGTCTGGATGCAAGTTGTTCATTTGGGATGATGAAATAGAACGAAATCCAGCCAGTAATCTTAAAATTTCAAGTGGTTGTGAGTGTTCTGAAATGTTGAAGGAGTTTGTTAAGGATATTGAGGTTAAAAAAAAGGAAAAAGTGAAGATTAAGTTGGAGAAGGAAAAAAGAAAAGTGACATTGTTGAAGTTTTTGTTGTTTGTGTCATGGGGGTTCTTCCTTGCTTATCACAAATGGTGATGAATCCCATTTGTTTGTGTCTGTATTTTTGTTTTTGGTTTTTAGTCCCTGTAAAATTAATGTATTTTGACATTTGTTCATGTACCAAATGATTAATGAAATAGATGTTATGGTTTTGGCTAGTTTATGTATGCAATTATCTTACTCCTCTTTTGAATTGTGCATAAAGTACACCAATTACTTATCACAACAATGCTTTAACTCAAAATACACCCATTGTCATTATGTTTTTTGTTTTTGTTTTTAGTCCTTGTAATAATAAAGTATTTTTTGAGTTTGGTCCTTGTACATATATATGTGTGCAAATATATGTGTTTAAATGTACACCAATTGACAGTATATATGTTTTTAATTGTATGCATAAAGTACACTGTTGATAAAGTACACTCTTTTGTACACTCTTTTGAATTGTATATAAAGTATACCAGTATATATGAAACTAAATTTTAAGGCTAAAGCCATTGGATAAAGTACACTCTTTGTAATCATAATAAACTTTAAGGCTAAAACACACCATTTGTAATCAAAATATTGTAATCAAAATACACATTAATGTGTAACATTGTATCATAAAGCACACCATTTGTAATCAAAACATAATACAAAACAACATTTGTAATCAAAACATAATGGTTCAACTGTAATCAAATTACATAATACAAAACAACAAGTCCATTGTATCAGTCAAAACATATGTCTACAGTTTCCATGGTTGTGCAGGGCTACTTCCTTCTCCCTTGAGTTTCTTGCACCTGAGTACCCTTGTTCTATCACTTCTCCTCAACTCTAACTTCCTTGCAACCTTTTGTTTGGGTTGTTTGGGTTGTTTTGCCTAGAAAGACACAATAAACACAATAGAAACAGAATATATTAGGCCAAAGAAAATACATAGATGCCAATTTACAAAACAGAAAACAGACACATTAATAACATTAATAACAGACTCACCTTTTGTTTAGGAAGTGCATTAACATGTTCTTTAGGTGTAGGAACAACCTCTTGAACAGGTGCAGAGAGAATGTAGTTTGGTTGTGAGTCACTAACTCCTTGTGAAGCCATTACAGGTGGAACCTCAACAGTTGGAGGCTGGTCACTAGCAACTTGAGGTGGAGATGGAATTTTGGAACTAAGATCATTGAGATTGGGTTGAGGTTGTGTTGTATCAAAAGCTGCACAAAGATCTGCTGCAAGCATTTCAAACTCTTGGTCCATATCACATTGTGTATCTTGCTGTTGTTGTTGTTCTGAAGGAGGTTCATCTTGAGGTTGTTGTTGTTGTTCACTTGGAGGTACATCTTGAGGCTGTGGCTGTTGCTGAGTTGGAGGTTCATCCTGAGGATGTGGTTGTTTCTTTGGTTTTTTCTGCAAACAGAGTAGTACAATCAATACATATAGTAAGACTACATGATTCATGTCTGTAGTATGAATACATACCTTTCTTTTTTTAGCTTGAGGGTCAGGCACCTGAACTGAACTTGGAGGTACATCTTGAGGCTGTGGCTATTGCTGAGTTGGAGGTTCATCCTGAGGCTGTGGTTGTTTCTTTGGTTTTTTCTGCAAACAGAGTAGCACAATTAAAAATAAAATTGGGGGACCAAAATTAAAAATAAAATTAAAATAGAGGGACCAAAACTCTAGATTTTTAAAATGGGGGATCAAAATTAAAAAATACATATAGTAAGACTACATGATTCATGTCTGTAGTATGAATACATACCTTTCTTTTTTGAGCTTCAGGGTCAGGCACCTGAACTGAACAGCTTCTTGCATTGTGGCCATTTCCACCACAGTTGGTACAACAATAAGATGTCTGTGTCCTTACCTTGTTTGGGTCTTCATCAGGTTCCCTCCTCCTTAATTTCTTTGGCCTACCAGGGCCTCTTTTGTAGGATGGAGGCAACATTTCCTCAGTTTCAACCTCAGGCCACATGTCTTGGCCATTAATTGGGCTAACATTGAAATCATAGCATGCCACATATGTTTCTTTAGAATAACAGTCATCTACATAGTCTTCTGGTGGTTGGTTTCTATAGCCTAAGGCAACAACTGCATGTCTACATGGTATGCCTACCAATTCCCAAAAGTTACATGTACAAGTTCTTTTAGAAGTGTCAACTATGAAACTATGTTTGCTATGGATATGTTCAGCTTGCCAAATAGTATCCCCAGACCAGTTTGGAAGCCAATTACCAGCATTTTCTACCTCTTTATCTAACCTAAATCTAGGTCTTGGCATTATCCTATGTTCCCACCTATCAACTTTTTCTCTTAAGTTAGAGTTTCTAGTCATAAGGTAGTTTCTTATCCATTCACACATGGTTAAGATTGGTTTATCCCTAGCAACTAGTATTGTGCTATTAAATGCTTCAGATACATTATTCATTAGCACATCACATTTGGGATAGAATGAGAAAGCATGCTTACACCATGATTTTGTAGGTATTTTGATTAACCACTCCCAAGCCTTAGGATGTAATACCTTCAACTCTTTCATTTTTGCTTCCCATGCTTGAATGTATGTGGCCTTTGCTGCAGCCATCATAAAATCCCTGATTTGTGTGCCACCACCAAACTTCTTTTTGAAATTGGCATATAAATGCCTAAGACAAAGCCTATGCTCAACCCTCTCAAACATCTCTTCAAATACTGGAATTAAGCCCTTGAAATCATTACAAGAAAAATAATAAGGGACCAAATCAAAACACAATTACATGACTTAGGGATGAATTTAAAAAATCAAACATTACTTAGGGATGAAGTTAACGAATAAAGGAATTGATAAGGTACCTTTTGCTGGTCTGAAATGAATACCCATCTTTTGTCTTGTCCAATGTCTTCCAAAAGCAATGTCAGGAACCACCTCCATGACTCCTTTGTCTCAGTCTCACATACACCAAAAGCCAAGGGGTAATATTGGTCGTTAGGGTCCCTTCCAACAGCAACAAGCAAAGTGCCTCCATATTTGTTCTTGAGGTGACATCCATCAACACCAATGAATGGCCTGCAAGCAGTAGTGAATCCCTTCTTTACTCCATCAAAGCAAAAATAAAAGCTGCCAAATCTGGGTTGAATTGTGGGACCAACTCTGGTGACATTAATTTTGCAGGTATTCCCTGCATTGACCCTCCTTAATTCTGCAGAATAACTCCACAGCAGAGTATATTGCTTTGTTGCATCACCTTCAACCAAACCTTTTGCAATTTGCCTTGCCTTCCATGCCCTGTTCATACTTATACCTACAGAGTAAGTATTCCTAATATCAGATACAATATCACGAATCTTAATTCCATCAGATGAAGCCATCCTAGCCGCCACAGTCTTTGCAATCCACTTGGACTTAGCAGTGGTGTTGTTCAAAACCCTACCACACGTGTGAGCACCATACCATTTTTTCATTCTATATGTGTGCTTATTCCCCACTTTACTAACAAGAGCCAAAAACCCACAATTGCCCTTGCAAACTACTCTCACTCTAACCTTGTCATTTTTCACATACTTTATCTCTCTTCCATTTAATACTGACCATTCAGTTATTGCATCCTTAAATTCATGCAAGGAAACAAACTCCAAACCAACTTTGAACTTGTAATCCTTGTGCAATTCCTCCATCTTAAACCTAGGATAATTTGGTCCAACCTCTTTATCGGATGCATCAGGATCACTACTGCCTAGATCTTCACTTAAATAATTAGTGTCAACCAAGTCATTATCAACACTAACTCCACTTGATGAACCCCTAGTAACACCAACATTTCTTATCTTTTTTGGAGTAGCCCTATGTTTCCTTGCAATCTGCTTAATCCTTCTTGATGGTTTCTCTGCAAAGAAAAAGCCATCATCCTTGCCAAGGGCCCTATCTTCCTCACTGTCCTCAAATGATAAACAATTAAAATCACTATCATCACTGTCATCACTGTCATCAAGATTATCAGCATTAGCATCAACCTTGGCAGTTTCATCAGCATTTCCTTCACTTTCAGCACCATTGGCATTGGCAGCAGCATTATCATTGACAGTTTCATCAGCATTTCCATCATTATCATTGACATTTCCAGCATTATCATTCACATTTCCAGCATTATCATTAACTTTATGCTCAACAAATAAATCCACACTACAACAAGTTTCAACAACATTTTCATAAATATTAGCTGCATCCCTATCACTAATTAGCCTTGCATGTTTACCCGATACATTGTTATACCACCATAGAGAATAATCAGTGGCCTCAAGGTTGCAAATATCTTTCACAATACTAGTTGCTTCAAAATAGCTCCACCTATCAGGGTCTATCTCTACTTCATGTTTAACCCCACCTAAGTAATACACCACACTATCCCTAACCATCCTTCCCCCATAATGAATGTTCAGTATAAATGTCATACCTGAAGTTGATCAGTCCCAATGGTCAGTCCTGTTGGTCAGTCCCGTCGTCTTCAATGTATGAAGTTTACTTGACAATTTCCTTGAAAACTCTTCAATGGCTGAAAACCTAACTTTGTAGGGACGATAGTGAGAATGCTAAAATAACCTTTCATGTTCCATTTTGTGGTAGGAAAATGACAAATCCACATGTGTAAATGAGAATGCCACTTGGATTATTGAGAAATGCCAAACGACCTGCTGTAACACGGTGGGAGAACTGACTTTAGTTATGTTGCGGATAGTAAGAGTCGCCACCGACTTTTATTTTATCCAAAGGAAAGGCATAAAAGAACAGGAAAGACCTTTTTAAAAGATTTTTGGGTCCGGGGGGTAGGTTATGTAAAGGGAAGGTGTTAGCACCCTTTACATCCATGGTTATCCATGGGCTCTTAGTTACTTAGCTCACTTTGAATTGTTTTTGCAATGTGAAGTGTGTGAATAGAAATTTTCATAAGAGTTTGATAATGATCCATGTACGGATGCGTAAAAAACCTTTGTTTGGAAAATTTGTTTGAAAGTGTGAAGTGTTTGAAAAGTATGAAGAGTGAGCAAGTAACTATGAGGAACCTACCCTAAGTTTTAAGTCTTTTCTGTTCTTGAATCCTTTAAATGGTAAGACTATCCCTATTATTAAGGAATAGGTAGTCATTACCTTGGATGTGAGGGACAAATAAGGGTCATCTGTTAATGTAGGCAACTGTGGGGTGTATAAGCATTTTTGGAGGGACTGTCATCTTTATTCGAAAGGGACAAGATCATTACGAAGGCAACATTTGAAAGGGACTTGATCTTTTATTTGTTAAGGGACTAGATGACTTTATTTTGAGGGACTTTTGCTTTATACACCCTACTTGACCTTTTGATTAGGCAACAATGAGAGGTATCCCTAAGGAAGTGAGATGGCGATCAAAGATCGACTTACGTGTGTGAGTGTTTAATTTAATATTTATCTTATAATTTAAATGATCTAAATTCAATTTTAAATACAAATAGTTTTCACTCCCTATTTACTAACCATAGCATAAAATTAAATAATTTAAACATTATAAAAATATTTACACCAAGGAGCAATTACAACAATGATAAATAAACAATTTAAATAAATAAAGCAAAATATATAATAATAATAATAAAAATTGGGTTAGTGAAATAATAATAATAATCACAATTTAAAAATAAAGGGGGTTAGTAAAAAATATCATAAGAACATAATTAAAATAATAAACAAAAAATAATATAATAATTAAAAGATTAGATTTTAATATAAACAATTATTTAAAGTTAATAAAAAAAATATGAACAATTAAGTAATTATTATAAAATTTTGAATTATATACAAATTATAAAAAATTAAATTAATTTTAAACATATCATGAAAATAAAATTATAATTATAAAATCATTTTAATTATTCCAAAGCATATATTAACAATTATTTAAATGCAAAATTAAGAATATAAATAATTTAGATCATATTTACATATTATAAAAAAAATAAATTAAGAGTTTTAATTTTTAAGCATATTTATGTACAAAATTCTAAATTATAAACAATTAAGGCATTTAATAAAAATTAGATTAATAATAATATTAAACAAAAAATAGAAGAAAAAGAAATTAGGGTTTTTTTTTATTGTTTAGAAAAAATAAATTAGGTTTTATAATATAATTAGGGTTTTAAGTTAACATACAATATTAATTTAATACATATTATAATTTAAGTACATAATAAATAAATAAAACTAATTTTTGAATTAAGAAAATAATTTTAGAATTTATAAAATATAAGATATATATATGTATTATTGTAGCATTATTTAAATATATGTATATATACAAAATTATATCTAATTAATAATAAAATAATCAAAACAAATAAAAAAAAATAAAAAAAAAAGAAGTTGGAACTTACCTGGCTGGGGTTTGAACCCAGCACCTTAGGCTTGCCAACAACAACACACACCACCAGGCTGCCAGCGCGCAGGTGATAGAAGAATGGGACAAATTGTTTTTATGCCTTATCCTGAAAAATCACAAAAAAAAAGAAGAAGAAAAACCAAAAGGCCTGGGGGATCGAACCCAGGACCTTACCAACAAACACACAATCACGTTACCAATCCTGCTGGGTGAGCGAACCTGTCAGCATAATGGCCACAATGCATAATATATTATATTGGCTAAATGTCTGGAAAAATAAGCAAAAAGGATTGAAGCCAGGATTCGAACCCCTGCCCTCTCATAATACGCGTGCCTGACTTTCCACTGGGACAAGCATGTGCTTGTGAAATACAAACAGAATCAATTAATAATATTTTAAAACAGAAATTCAAATTTGAAATACGCTCCAGTCAGCTTCATCTTCTTCCTTGGTTCATACGAAATTACCTGCGAAATTATGTACGAATTTTCCTGCGAAATTCAATCTGCAGCAAAACCTATGAAATCTAAACAGCATCAAAACCATGAAATCACATCAAATTAATGGCACAAACAAAGTCTAGAGATCAATTCGAATCAATCTGTGGTTTTAGAATTCACTTAGGCTGGATAAATCAGAAAACTCTAAAGCTCATCCGAAACCCTAATCATGGTGGATTTCGTTCTAATTGATAGAACTTCACAAAACTTGCCCAGAAACGATCTATAACATACCACAAACACAAAGCATTAGTTAAAATTCATTAAAAAAACAGCCATTATTCAGAATCGAAAAAATGAAATGTGATGAACAACTTGAATCGGATTATGCGAATGGAGAGGTTTTTGATGCAAGTAAGCACTAGTTTCGACTCAATGATGTCTAGTGATCATGGCTGTGTTCTCAAATTACCTTCAAATGCTTTGTATTATTGAAACCGAATTTGAGTTTGTGAGGGATTTTTTGGTTTGCAAACTTACTCTTGGGGAGGCTGGAAATCGTGGCTTGTGCTAGGGTTCTCTTCTATACTTATAGAGTGATCAATTGAGGCTGAAAAATTAGGTCATTGTGTAGAAGATTTGATCCAAAAAGATTCACAATGATAAGCCTTTAAAATTCAAATATTTTTGTATAAACACCTTCTATTTTTGGCAAATCAACATGATCTTATTTCCCCTTCAATTCCAATCATATTTATGATTTTCTAGAAGCTTAATCCAATTTAAATCTTAGGCTTTTATATTTTATTTTTATTTAAAATGATTTTTAATGAATTAAATCAAAATAAATAAAAATAAAATAATAAAAAATCTGATTTTTATTGACTTGGATCGTGCATGAAGTTATTGTATGGATTGGGTCATTATTTGGCAAGCCCATTTGGAAGAAATTGGTTTTTGACCTCCATTTTCATCATAAACCAACCAAAAATTTCCCAACTTTGCAAGGGCACACATCCTTCAATTTTAATGGTATGAGGGTGTTCTTAGACATTTTGGAAAGCTTGAAGAGTCCTCTAACCAACCCCACTGGTTTCATGTCCATATCATTTACCAATCTCAAGTTATGCCCTTTTGAAGTTGTTGACTTTTTGTTGACTTTCAAAAGGACCTATAATGTCTCAGCTCATACCTTCCAAATGAAGCATTTTTGGGCTTGGCTTGTGAGACACAAAGTTGTAGAGAATTCAATTTCCTTCAAAATGAGCTTTGGATGGAGACTTGGTGATGAAGCATGTGAAAGTTATGGCTGGTCAAAGTTCAGTTGACTTTTACTAAGGAAACCCTAATTTAGAAACTCCTGATTATTGATGATCTGAAATATCCTTGATGAATCATGATCAACCCTTGATAAAATGATGAATTTTACTTCATATACTTGATGTTGGCAAAAAATCATGAAGTTTGACTTTGGTTTGACCACAGTTGACCTCAGTTTGACTTTTTAACTACTTTGACTGATTTTGACTTATCTGATCATCTGACTGAGCAAACTTTTGAGAAAAGTCTTGAAACTTGTCATGGGGGTTATTACACACATATAAGATGTTATGAAGCTCACTTGAAGTCTTGGAAATTCATTTAGCCTGATTAAAGTCAAAACCCTAGTTTTGGATGCACTGCTTAGGAGGTGCATTGTCTGAGGGAATTGTCAACTCTTCTGACCAATTGTGAACTTTGTGAGCCTTGTGAACCATTATAAAATGTCTTGTGAACCTCATGGGAGGTATTGTGAACCTTGTGAACCTCATAAAGTGACTTGTAGACTTCATGAACCTCATGAAAGGTCTTGTAAGCATTGTGAATCTTGTGAACCTTGTGAACCTTCATAAAGTGACTTGTAGACTTCATGAACCTCATGAAAGGTCTTGTAAACATTGTGAACCTTGTGAACCTCATAAAGTGACTTATAGACTTCATGAACCTCATGAAAGGTCTTGTAAACATTGTGAATCTTGTGAACCTTGTGAACCTCATAAAGTGACTTGTAGACTTCATGAACCTCATGAAAGGTCTTGTAAACATTGTGAATCTTGTGAACCTTGTGAACCTCATAAAGTGACTTGTAGACTTCATGAACCTCATGAAAGGTCTTGTAAGTATTGTGAATCTTGTGAACCTTGTGAACCTTCTTAGCACACAAAGTCTTGTATTGTGAGGGCAAATTTTGGGGTGCAACAGCTGCCCCTGTTCAATTTTCTGAAACCTGAGGGGTTAGATTGGTATGTTTTCCAGTCGTGACCTGGAAGGTTGAAGGGGATTGAACACAAAAGCCCAAAAATTTGCACTCACCGGTGCGTAGAGTGATACAGATGGTTAGTTGAATATGCTTGAGTGGGCTTAAAGATGCCACTTGGAGAAAAGTTCTTCAGATACATTTGGAGGATAAAGCAGTCCAGAATATGAAGGTATAATGATAGTTTTCAGGAAGATAAAGCAGTCCTGAGACAATAATAGGCTTTCAGGAGGATAAAGCAGTCCTGAGATACAATAAGCTGTCAGGAGGATAAAGCAGTCCTGAGGTAACAATAATCTTTCAGGAGGATGAAGCAATCCTGAGGTAGTGATGAACTATCAGGAGGATGAAGCAATCCTGAGGTAATAGTATGCTTTCAGGAGGATAAAGCAATCCTGATGAGATAATAAGCTTTCAGGAGGATGAAGCAGTCTTGAAGTAATAATTTGTTTTCCGGAGGATAAAGCAACCCTGAGGAAGTGATGATAGCTTTCAGGAGGATGAAGCAGTCCTGAGGTACAAGAAGCTGTCAGGAGGATAAAGCAGTCCTGAGGTAATAATAAGCTTTCAGGAGGATGAAGCAATCCTGAGGTAGTGATGAGCTATCAGGAGGATGAAGCAATCCTGCGGTAATAGAGGTTTCCAGGAGGATAAAGCAGTCCTGATGGATGATATGCTTTCAGGAGGATGAAGCAATCCTGAGGGACAAGAAGCTTTCAGGAGGATAAAGCAATCCTGAGGGATGATAACTTTCAGGAGGATAAAGCAGTCCTGATAATCACAAGTCTGTTTGCTGGAGAATTAACCTGAAAACAAGGTAGCATTCTGTATAACAATATTAGTTTATGCATTATGTATGCATGTATGATATGATGCACCTGAGTAATGTATTATGTATCTATGGATATGTATATTATGGTATGATGTAAATGATGTATGTATGATATGACACTGCCGGAAGCGTCTGGATATCTTCATATAACAACTGCTGGCCAGGGAAAATAAATCCCGATTCGTTGTTGAAGAATATGAGGAACTCGTTCCCGTCTTGCTTGATAATATATTATACATAACCTTCCGTATGCTGGGGATAACAAGGTATATATAACCTCCCGTCTGCTGGGGATAGCAAGGTATATATAACCACCCGTCTGCTGGGGACAGTAGGGTAGATATAACCTCCCGTCTTCGTTCGTCGTACTCTTATTGGAAAGTAAATTCCCGAATATCCGTATGAGGATAAAAGAGATGGATATAAATTCCAGGGGAGAGGTGACTTTATGAAGATGGATTTGTCCTACTAAGGGTCTGTAGCTGTTTTGTAGAGATGAACCGGCGAAGCTTCTTTGAAATCCTTCCCTCGTTCGTCCTTAGTAAATACTATTACTGCATTTTCATGCATTTCTGGTAAACATCAATCATATTAAGCATTCATGCATTTTTGGTAAACATCAATCATATTCAAAAACATACATACATTCAAACACAACCAATGGACGTTTCGCTTATGTAAATAGGGTAAAAGTAAATCTGGATTCAAAAGATGGAATTTATTTATATCAAAGAGTGACCCATAATGGGTAAGTTTGTACAAGGAGACATAAATCCTAGTAAGAGGAATTTGTCGTAAAATGTTTTACAAAACAAAGAATATCAGCTATGTGGGAAATAATCCTATTGAGTTTCAATTCTACTATTGCCATTATTTTCAAGTATCTCATCTTCTGCTGTTGAGACGGAAACGATTGGATTGAGATTTATCTGTTCGAACTTGAGTAAGTATCATAACTGGTTGCAGTTTCATGGGTAATCCAAACGAGACATAGTCATACGCTTTAATCCCTAACTTTTTCCTGGATTGCCCTTTCAGGTTTTCAATCCACCGGGATACCCTTTTTTGCCCAAGCCGCCTTTTTAGGTTTTCGACTTGCCGGGTGTACATCTTTTCATATATATCCCTAATTTTTGCCCAAACCCTTTTGGTTTGCCGGGATGCCCTTATTTTTGCCTAGGCCTATCAACCTAGCGGGTCTCTTTTCATGCGTAGTATTTTTTAACTATGTTTGCGTTTACAGGCTGTGGGAAGTCTTCACCATCCATAGTAGTAAGTATCATGGCACCTCCTGAGAACACTGTCTTGACTACAAATGGTCCTTCGTATGTTGGAGTCCACTTGCCCCTAGGATCACCCTGTGGTAATATGATACGCTTGATTACCAAGTCACCAGCCTGATATACCTTTGGCTTAACCTTCTTGTTAAAAGCTTTGATCATCCGTTTCTGGTACATCTGGCCATGACAAACTGCTGCTAACCTCTTCTCATCAATCAAATTTATCTGGTCGAGTCGAGTCTGAATCCATTCATCTTCATCCATGCCTGCATCCTTCATAATTCTTAAGGAGGGAATCTGAACTTCAATGGGCAGAACTGCTTCCATACCATAGACTAAGGAGAATGGGGTTGCCCCTGTTGAAGTACGTATTGTGGTACGATAACCATGAAGAGCAAATGGTAACATCTCATGCCAATCCTTATAAGTAACAGTCATCTTTTGTACAATCTTCTTAATGTTCTTATTAGCAGCTTCAACTGCCCCATTCATCTTTGGACGATACGGAGAAGAGTTGTGATGCTTAATCTTGAACTGCGTGCAGAGATCAGTAATCATAGTGTTGTTCAGATTAGAGCCATTGTCAGTGATAATCCTTTCAGGGATGCCATACCTACATATGAGATTATTCTTAATGAATCGAGCCACAACATTCTTGGTAACAGATGCAAATGAAGCTGCCTCTACCCACTTCGTGAAGTAATCAATAGCAACCAGGATGAAACGATGCCCATTAGAAGCAGTAGGCTTGATCTCACCAATCATATCAATGCCCCACATGGCAAATGGCCAAGGAGCAGTCAACACATTCAAGGGTGATGGAGGTATATGTACTTTATCAGCATAGATTTGGCACTTGTGACACGTTCTGGAGTGTTGATAGCAATCAGCTTCCATGGTAGACCAATAGTAACCTGCTCTCAATATCTTCTTTGCCATAGTATGACCACTAGAATGAGTGCCAAAGATCCCGTCATGCATATCTTCCATAATCTCAATTGCTTCCTTCTTATCCACACAACGAAGCAAAGTTGAATCATGATTGCGCTTGTACAAAATGCCATTACTTAAGAAGAACTTAGCAGAAAACCTTCTCAGAAACTTCCTATCTTTGACAGATGCCCCTTCAGGGAACTCCTGAGCTTCAAGATATCTTTTTACCTCATAGAACCAAGGCTTCTCTTCTGCTTCTTCAGTGCCAATCTCATTGCAGTATGCAGGCTTTTCAAATCTATCAATGGTAATCTTGGGAGCTTCATCATCCCAACTGATCTCAAACATGGATGCCATGGTGGCCAAAGCATCTGCCAACTGATTCTCTCTTCGTGGGATATGTCCAAAGGTAATTTCTTTGAAATGTGGGATCAAAGACAAAACATGCTCTCTGTAAGGAATGAGATTATCATGCTTGGTGTCCCAATCTCCTTTAATCTGACTGACTACCAGGGCTGAATCTCCATACACATCAAGGAACTGAATCTTCATATCAATAGCAGCTTTAATACCCCGGATACATGCCTCATACTCAGCCATGTTATTGGTACAATAGAAACAAAGTATGGCAGTAATCGGGGTATGACAACCTTCAGGGGAGCTAATCACAACACCAACACCATTACCAAGTGCGTTAGAGGCACCATCAAAAACCATAGTCCATCGGGATCCTTGTTCAGGTCCGTCATATTGTCCAGGTTCTTTGGTAATAATCATAATGGCTTCATCAGGGAACTCAAAACTCATCGACTGGTAATCATCCACTGCTTGATGAGCCAAATGATCAGCTACAACACTTCCTTTAATAGCCTTCTGAGTAGTATACTGTATATCATATTCTGTCAAGATCATTTGCCATCTAGCAATTCTTCCAGAGAGAGCAGGTTTCTCAAATATGTACTTGATTGGATCCATCTTTGAAATCAACAAGGTAGTATGAGTCAACATATACTGTCTTAGTCGGCGAGCAGCCCATGCCAAAGCGCAGCAAGTTTTCTCGAGCAGTGAGTATCTTGTTTCACAGTCGGTAAACTTTTTGCTAAGGTAGTATATTGCCTGCTCTTTTCGACCAGACTCGTCATGTTGCCCCAAGACACACCCCATTGAGTTGTCTAACACTGTTAAGTACATAATCAAGGGTCTTCCATCAACTGGTGGCATTAAAATTGGTGGTTCTAACAAATATCTCTTGATTTCATCAAAGGCAGTCTGGCACTCATCATTCCATTCCATCACCTGATCTTTCTTCAACAACTTGAAGATTGGCTCACAGATGGCAGTTAATTGGGAAATAAATCTTGCAATGTAATTCAATCGTCCCAATAAACCTCTAACCTCCTTCTCAGTACGGGGAGCTGGCACCTCTCGTATAGCTTTCACTTTTGCAGGATCCACTTCAATACCTTTTCCACTGACTATGAAACCCAGGAGCTTTCCAGATCTAACTCCAAAAGTACACTTGTTTGGATTTAATCTCAACTTGTATTTCTTCAACCTCTCAAACAATTTATGCAAATGATCAAGATGTTGCTCTTCATTCTGGGACCTGGCTATCATATCATCCACATATACCTCAATCTCATGATGAATCATATCATGAAACAAAGCCACCATAGCACGCTGATATGTTGCCCCTGCATTCTTCAAACCAAATGGCATCACCTTATAGCAAAAAGTGCCCCACTGTGTAACAAATGTTGTCTTCTCCATGTCTTCAGGGGCCATCTTGATTTGATTGTAACCAGAGAAACCATCCATAAAAGAGAATACCTTATGCTGAGCAGTGTTGTCTACCAGAACATCAATATGAGGGAGTGGAAAGTCATCTTTGGGGCTAGCCTTGTTCAAATCCCTGTAGTCTACACACATACGTACCTTACCATCTTTCTTAGGCACCGGCACAACATTTGCAACCCACTGAGGATAAGAAGTCACTGCTAAGAACCCTGCATTGAACTGTTTCATTACCTCTGCTTTGATCTTTTCTGACATCTCAGGACGCGTACGACGAACCTTCTGCTTCTTTGGACGACAATCTTCTTTCACTGGTAAACGGTGAACCACAATGTCTGTATCCAACCCTGGCATATCTTTATAAGACCAAGCAAAGATCTCCACATAGTCACGTAACATCTGAATCAACCTGCTCTTGACACTATCCTCTAAATCAGCCCCTATCTTGACCTCTTTCCTGTTTTCTTCAGTTCCCAGATTCACAACTTCGACTGGCTCTTCATGTGGCTGTATAGCTTTCTCTTCTTGTTGTAACAACCTAGCAAGCTCTACAGGTACTTCACAATCGTCCTCATTTCCGTCTTCAGCTTGATAGATCGGATTCTCGAAATTATAATTGGCAATAGTATAACTGTTATCAACAGGATCCAGAGTGGATGAGGATCTGCATTTTAGTGATGTGGGTGTGTGTAAGAACCCATAGCTGATAAAACAAAAATAAAAGAAAAGAAAGACAAGGAACACAATATTTACGAAAACGAAACGTCCACTGATTTTTATTGAATGAAGTATGCAAATGAAATGACATCCCGTAACAAGCACACCATAGTACCCCGGGTAAGGCACAAGGCTTAAAAGTTCAATTGTTCAAGAAATTACAAACTTAAAAGCAACAACATAGTAATAGTATTTACTCCTGACTAAAGGAGATAGGGATAATATCTTCAGCTTTCCAATTATTGAGTCCAGCACCCACAGTAGGAAAAATCCAAGCATCCAGATTGTAGTCTTCATCATAGTCTCCCACAGCGTTGATCTGATCTTTCATAACCCCTTGATTGGTGATACGAACAGCGCGAGCACGACGAACAGCCTTCTGGGACTCTGCAGTGAAACCCAAACCAAATTTGTCAGACTTGTATGGGATATCAGGAAGCTGACCCCAAATAGTACAACCACCTTCATCCACCACAGCTCTAGCATCCTTGAGGGAGGCCATTGCCATTGTTGGAGGTACTCTGGTGACCACAGGAACTTTCTTGGCAACCGGAGGAGCTACATAATCATTAACAATCCAGGGAACCACTTCAAACGTCTGACACGGGGTTTCAATGTATTCACCTTCCATTTCCAGATACTTGAAGGTATTCACATGGCTGACAAAGTATTCCTCTTCTCCATAGACAGTAACAACCTTTCCTTCCACCGGATATCTCAGCTTCTGATGCAATGTAGAGGTTACAGCACCTGCCCCATGGATCCAGGGACGACCAAGCAGACAAGAGTACGAAGGACGAATATCCATCACAAAAAATGTAGCATTAAAAACCTGAGACCCAACTTTGATTAGGAGATCAATTTCCCCATGCACTACTCTTCTAAAACCATCAAAAGCCTTCACCACAATATTACTGGGCTTCAGCACAGCATCTTCAGGACTTAGCTTATTCAGGACTTCCTTGGGCAACACATTCAGAGAGGAACCATTGTCTATTAATACATGTGACAGGGTAGTGCCCCTGCATTCAATTGAGATATGCAGGGCCCTGTTATGATCCCTCTTGGCAGGAGTCAAATCAGCATCAGAAAACCCTAACCCATTATCATAGGTCAGGTGGGCAACACAATTCTCAAACTGGTCAACAGAAATTGCATTGGGTACATGAGCAGTCTTCAGAAACTTAATCAAAGCTTTTGCATGAGCTTCAGAACATAACAACAAAGACAGCATGGAAATCTTGGAGGGAGTGTGCCCCAATTGATCAACAATGTCATAATCACTCTTACGAATGATCTTTAATACTTCTTCCATCTGCTTAGAGAGATCATCAGCAGCTGGCACATCAGTAGGTATAGGTTCAATAATAGGACCTTTGCCCCGAGCATCAGTGGTAGAGGTAGCAGCAGGAGTAACTGTATTCTTGGAAGTCACTGGAGGAGAGAAGACTCTTCCACTTCGTGTGATCTTACTAGATCCATCAATATTGTCAACATCAACAGGCACATCAGCTAATGGTTCCTGCTTAACACCATGGATATAAACATCAGACCCATAATGCCAAGGCACAGCTTTATCGACGTATACGGAATAGGACCAGGAGTGGTAATGACCATAGGAGCCACTCTAGCTTCAGCAACAACTTTCACAGGACCGTCAGCAGTAATCTTGATTGGACCCTGATGGGTGATTTTAATAGGTCCCTTTGAAGTGATC
Organism: Lathyrus aphaca; assembly: GCA_963966055.1. Taxonomy (NCBI): domain Eukaryota; kingdom Viridiplantae; phylum Streptophyta; class Magnoliopsida; order Fabales; family Fabaceae; genus Lathyrus; species Lathyrus aphaca. The sequence goes on along the minus strand of OZ014521.1, from coordinate 119,490,715 downwards.
CTTACCGGTACTTTATCAACCATGCCAACCTCTTCAGTCTTCTTACCTTTAGTAATATGCTCCACCATACTCTCCACAGAAGGTGGTCTTCTTTCAAACACTATGGTGTAATTATTCATGAGACGCTGAATTCCATCCTTCAACCTCCAACAACAATCTGGATTATACTCACAATAGACACAATCTTCACGACAACCTGGAAAGAACCCAGCTTGCACTAACTTCTTCCTGATGACAGACAATGGTGTGGTCAACTCTGCAACTGAATGGATATGTATATCTTCATCAATGGCATTGACAGTCTTCTCGTGATTTGGCATTGGAGCAGTAATCACATTTGGAGTACCCGGAGGGTCAAACTCAATCTCTCCAGCATCAATCATATCTTGAATTTTGTTCTTCAAGACCCAGCAGTTATTAGTATCATGTCCCTGACAGTTTGAATGGTATGCACACCGTGCATTGGGATTGTACCTGGGAGAGGTAACATTAGGATTCTGAGGAGCCTCTTTCAAAGTAATAAGTTCAGCCTTCAACAAGTGTTGCAATGCCTGAGCCATTGACATGTTGATCTTAGTGAACTGCCTTCTAGACCTCTGTTGGTTGCCCTGTGGCTGCTCTGTTGTTGTAGGAGTTGGATTTGAAATATGAACTGCACTAACAGACTGATGCCTTCTATTACGATCAGGCTGACCATAAACAGCATTGGATTATTTCTTCCCAGTGGGAGGCTTCTTTGCAGCACCTGATGAAGAAGTACCCATTTGGATTTTGCCACTCTTTATACCATTTTCCACGCGCTCTCCTGTCATTATCAACTCAGTGAAGCCAGATGACGAGCTTCCAATGAGATGACTGTAAAAAGGACCATTCAGCGTACACATGAACATATCAACCAATTCCCTGTCAGTTAAAGGGGGTTGTACTCTTCCAGCTAAATCTCTCCACTTCTGAGCATACTCCTTGAAACTTTCTTTAGCACCCATAGACATGCTCTGAAGCTGCATGCGAGTGGGAGCTAAGTCAGCATTGTATTGATACTGCTTATAGAAAGCTTCAGCAAGATCATTCCAATCCCTGATGTTGACACTCTCCAATTGATAATACCACTCCAGCTGAGATCCAGATAAGCTCTCTTGGAAAAAATGGATCCACAACTTCTTATCAGCATTGTGAGGTTGAATTCTTCTGACATAAGACCTTAGATGCAGCTTGGGACAAGAGACCCCATCATAAACAACAAAGGTAGGAACCTTGAAACCAATGGGTATGACTACCCCAGATATCAAACTCAAATCCTCAAAATTCATCCCAGATGACTTCTGCAACTCCATGGCATCCATCCTATCCACCAGCATCTTGAATTTGTCTTCATTAGGCTCATGGTAGTAATTAGCCTCAGAATCAGAGTCCCCCATAGTGTTGTGGAGACTGCCTCTCTCTTTTTCAGATTCTTCAGATTCATAGTTGTAAACACCCCAAATTTGCCCTCACCCATTCACACCATGGCTTGTGATCATTTCATATGCATAAACTCAATCATACCATCTCATATCACATTTTTGATTCACTACATAGATTCAAAGTCATCTACATCTAGGGTTTGTGATCTGAGCAATCCAAGAGCTTCTTGAGCCACTCCAAAGGCCATCAATCACTTCAAAGGGGTCCATGTGTGTTCAAGCATCATATTATATCCCCTCAAAGTCAAGAATGTCAAAGAATCGCAAGAACTGAGAATGGTATGGAAGCAGAGCCAGGTTTAACTGCACAGATGACCTAGAATTAGGGTTTTGGTTTCAAAGGCCATAACTCCAATTTTTTGGTCATTCTTGTTTCTATTGGCCTCTATATGGTATAGGGGGTATGCATATCAATTTTCATGAAGAAATTCCATGGGGAAGTCATCTGATCAAGAGTTGACTTTTCAAGCAAGTCAGTGTAAAATCAGGGCATCTGAGGCCCTCAATGACCCAACCAAAGGATGTTCTTCATCATTTTGATTGTATATGATCTCTATTTGATCATGGAAGATGTTGGAAGTTCACAAAATTCAAGAATTTCAAGTTTTTGCAAAGTTGACTTTTTTGGGCAAGTTTGACTTTCAATGAAATTGCCATTTTAGGCAACTTTTTCAACCTTTACTTTTTGATTCAAGAAAGCTTCAAATGGAAAAACTTTGGTCATGAAAGTTGTAGAATGGATCATTTCCTTTTCAAAAAGTACAAGAACATGACCTAATTCATTTTGGATCAAAAGTTATGGCTTGTCAAAGTTGGCAAAAATCACTAAATTTCAAGTCATGCACCAAAGAGGCAAAGTTGCAAATTCACTTCTCAAGGCAAATTAAGTCATCAAATGCATTTCTAAACTTCACCACATGATCACACAAGTCCTAAAAGTCAGATTGCACCCAAAGAATCACATGTTTTATGACTTATGGATCAAGATATTTCATAAAGAACAAAAGGCAAGGCAAGTTGCAAAACTCATCATAGCTTCTCATCCACTTGCTGGCTAGCTTGCTGATCAATCCTAGGCCTTTCCTCACATCATAATGCGCAGGACATGCCTTTTGTACTCAGCTAGCAAGTAGCCAATGCCCTTCTTACACCAACTTTGACATATTGGCAAAAGCACCCATGCCAATCAATAAAGCACATGTCACTTCATCTGACCAATGGCAATTGTTTATACTAATCAAATGCAAGCCAAACATAACAAGGAGCAAGCCTGAAACACACCACAAGACAGCATTCACATTTTCACTTCATCTTGCAAGAGCTTTCGAAAATCATCATACAGGCCACAAACATACAAACCAACTTCACAAACCATCTCACCATGCTTCACTGAACACAAACCAACCCTCAAAACAGCCTGAAAGCCATTGAATCAAAAACACGATCATCACCTGACCTTGAACAGAACTCAAGCAAACTCTCAAACCAGCCATTGCAAACTTCAAACAAACATTGCAAGCTTCTTGGGAGGATCATTGGAGTGGATTTGAGCCAGAAAAACAGCCAGAAAGCTCTTGAATCAAAAGCTTCAGTTCAGGTAGTCAACTCAAAACTTTTTTCCAGAAGCATGTTTTTAAGTTCTTAATAGCTTCTATACACTCCCCTGATCATGAATATGTGATTATTTTTAAAAATGGTTGAGAAACCAGGATGTATGCAATGTCTGAAACTTTTGCCCTAAAAACTGTTTGGCTTCGATTCGTTTGATTGAAGAAGAATAAATGAGATTTGAGTGGGGGTTTTGATTCAGTGGGATGTGGGGATGATTTCTGGGCTTTTAGTTTTCGTTTTAGTGAAGTTTTGAGGATTTTGGAGATTTTCAGGTGGGGTTCCCACCGGAGAAGACGACCGGAGGTCTTCTCCGGCCACCTGAAAAAAATTAGGGCTAATCCTTGTGTTTAATGAAGTTTGAATATTGCCCCTTGGATGTGTTGACTCGCGCGCATTTGGACGCCCAGGATCACTCTATTTTGCCCTAATCATAGTTGACTTTATTAATCTGGATTAATTAATTCATAAATAGGATTTAACTCAGTTTGAATGTCAGCCTTTAGATTGCGCGCGCAGTCAACCTTTTATTTCCCAGATTCAATCCTGGCTCTCCATTGCGTTTACTTTTCATTTTCTTTAATTTTAATTCATTTATTTTGTATTTCTTTTATCCATTTATTTTAAAATAGCAAAATCATTTTAAAAACACTGAAATTTTTTGTACAAACTTTTATTTAAATTCAGAAACCAAAAACATTTTTATTTTTATTTTTTGCATTAAAAAATATTTTTAAATCATTTAAAAGTTTATTTTTAATTAATTAATGAAAATTAATTAATTAAAAATACTTTTAGGTATTTAAAAATCACCAAAAAATTCATGAAACCTTCATAATCATTTAGAAACATTGTCCAGCCCTCAAACCAAATTTCTTTTTTGATCTTGATGTCTTTTGAGAATTTTTCATGGAATTAAAATCATTTCAAGGCATTATTTTGATCCAAACTTCAAAAAATCATTTCTGCCTAACCATTGAGAGTTGGACTTTGATTCTTTTTGCATTGCATTTTGTTTAGCATGTAGTTTGTGAGATTAAATTGGTTTGATTTGATCTTTTATTTTCCATTTGTTTGGCATTTTTCTTGTTAAGGTACCTTAAAACCCTAGAAAACTTAGAAAATTCATAACCCTAATTAGGTTAAGAGTTGGAACCTCTCCTTTGGGCAGTGAGTTAGTATAGGATTAGGGTCCCTTTGAGTGCATTTTCAATTTTTTATCTTGATGTTTGATTCTGATTTTGGTTTTGGTTTGATGCATTGATCAAAAACCCTAATTTGAGCTTCTTTTTGCATCCATCTTGCATTTGCTTGCATAGCATGACTTTCCATAACATTTTATGCATCCATTTGATTCATTAGACATCTTAAGACATGTTAAAAGTATGTTTGATCATTGCATCATGTATTTGCCAGGTTGTATGTCATTTGCATATCATAACTTTTCATGTGTGTTCATGGTTCTAAACTTGCTCCATTTGCATCCATTTGTTCATGTGATCATCCCCCATGTCTTGATTCATGTTTGCATCATTGCATAGCATCATCATCATCTCATATATGCTTCTGGTTTTGGTTTGCATCATGCCATTTCATTCCATTTTGCATTGCATTGCATTCCCTTCACTAACTTTTCAGGTGGTAAGTTACTTGGAGAAGTGAATTTGCCTTCACTTCTCACAATTTCTTTTCATCTCTTTCATGCATCCTTGCTGCATTTTGTTATGTGTTTGAGATTGAGCTTGCTCATTCTTCTTCTTCTCACTTTCTTGCTTCAAGTGACTTGTCTTCTTAAAGGAAGCAAGTTACTTTGCTTCTCCTGATCCTTTCATCTGCTCCCTGGTGGTTCCATTGAAGATCTTTCTTGTTAACCTCACAAACCTTAAGGACAACCAAGCATGACAATGATTAGGGTTTTGATTAGTCTCCCCACTTAGTTTTACCTTTGTGTCTCTTTGAGTCTTCTCTTCTCATCTCATAATCAGGGACTAAACCCTAAAGGCTTTAAGGCTTTGTGATTAAGCTTATGCCTGCATCCTTCTATTAGGATGGAGTGTATAACTTTAATCCTAAGTGTTAAACCCTTAATGTGTTTAAATCCTTTAATCAATTCACTTAATAATCATCAAGACATCAAGCTTGTAACTTGGGCCTTGCATTAGGGTTCTAATTCTTCCTTAATTGGTTAAGAAGGACTAACCCTAGTGTTAATGGACAAGTCCCTCTCAAGTTGTCTTACAAACCCTAAAAAACACTTCATCATCATATCATTAAATAAAATCCACTTAATAAAGGCTTTGTTTTGTCATGAGTTTAATCCCTAATCATGGATTAAGTTGAGGAGCTTTCCTCAGCTTAAACATTCTCATCTATTATCCTTCTATTAGGATGGTGTAATGAGTCTGTTTAATCCCTGATTATGGCTTAATTTCATTACTCAACACTAAACAAAAACAACAAAAACATCTAAATAATCACAAGTAGGTTAATGATCTTAATCCTGCATCAAAGGTGATTAAGTGTGAGAAGCTGACTTCACACTTAAGGTATTCTCATTACCCCTAACCAGAGGGAAGATGTGATGAGTTTACTAAATCCATTGGTTTAGGCTTAAGCTCATTTTCTTATAACCAACTTTCAAAAGCAATAAAAGACTGAAAACTCAAAAACAAACAATAATCGTCTCCTCCGGGATTCTTTTCTCATCTCATTCACTCATAAACTAGAACTCGCTTCTTCCGTCTAATGCAAGACAGTTTGCACCTGAGCCAGACAGGTCATACACTTGAGCATGGACAAGTAAGCAGTTCACAAGTCAATTCATCTTTCAGTCTCTTTGGGTCGAACTACGGTGTTCTGACTTCCTCATTGCACGAGAGGATACGTAGGCATAACTTAACGGTTATCGAACAAAAGTCTCTGTATATTCCCCCTCCTTCCAGCATTATTCTTTTAACCTCATGATCTTGAGCATCTTATTCCTGTTCTTACACTGACACTGTACATTTATACACTTCACACTTCTTTTACACTGACACCTGTACATCCTTTTCCAGCTCTTTTATACACAAATTGCACTGACACTAACCCTTTAAAACACAAAACTTTTAAGCGTGGATCCCGTCGAGTACGGCGGACAATCTGGGTGCTAATACCTTCCCAGGTTGTAACCAACCCCCTTTCTCAGTCTCTCTGGTTCGCAACCGTCTTATCCATATCTTTTCTAGGTTTATGCAGCATTGCCTTTCCTCCGGGATAAAAATGCCTAGCTGGCGACTCTTTTCATTCCCTGTGAGTTCACTCCTGTGTGTCCTCACACCCTCCTCTCGCCGACCGTTCGCGTCCGTACCATATTTGAGCCCAGTCTCATCTTTTGGGAGCGACAGCTTGGCGACTCTGCTGGGGACCTTATACTGTAACCAGGGCTTCTGGTTCTTTTCGTGGGTTCCTCCTAGCGCTTGATTGATTTGTGTTTACTGGGGTGTTATCTGTGTTTTTATATTTGTATTTATTTTTGCTTTATGTACATTTGTTTTACTGCTTTCTTTATAGCTTTACATATATCATACTGTCATACTGTGCTGGCTGGATCTGTTTTGTTGCTTTGGTGGGTGGGTGTTCTATTGAGAGTTGAAGTCCTATACCTGGGACCTGAGTGACACCTAGGCTAGAGTGGTTCATGTTCTTTCCCATTCCATTTCGGTCTGGTGCGGGAATATGAAACACGGTTCAGATATGGGTTTCTTCTTGAGAACTCTGTGCTGCAGATTTCCTGTAGTACTAGGGCTATCTGGGAAGCCTGCTAAGTCTGGATGACCTTTAGTATTGACCTTCAGAAACTGAGGTGAATTAGAGGAGGATCTTTTATGGTTATTGTAAACACTGTACCTCCGGGTTGGAAGTGTTTACACTTCCCATAACTGATCCAAGTCTGAGGATCCTTGTTTTAGAACACCACCTGTGAGGGGGTTGGGCTGTTTACAGGTTTGCAGGTACCCTTGACCTCAGCATACCCTGTTACTTTGTTTTGATTAAGAGTACTCCATGTTGGAACAGTTCTTGTGATTTTAACCCTGGACATGTGACTCTTTATTTGAGTCCCCCACCTTGGTTACTGGACTTATGAACCTCCATCTGGATTTCTTGAACATACCTGGACTTATATCAGAGCACTTGATCAGATCCAGCTCAGTCACAAACCCTTGCATATCATTTGCATACATCATCATTGCATCATTTTAACATTTGCTTATTTGTTTTTCAGGGTGTCCATGCTTTATTTTGGCTTGGTTTTGACCCCATCATCAGCATAGACCTATCTTCATCAGCACCTACTTCAGCTATCAGCTACCTGCTTCAGTCACCTGCACCTGCCTGTCAGTGGCCTATCTTCAGTGTTATTCTCCATCATCAGCATCTGTCTCAGCTCTTCTTCAACAGCATGGCACCTAAGAAGAGTAACATCTCCTATCATTTCTTTCAGCCTGAGCTAGCTGACATCAGGAAGATCCAGACCCTGATTACTCCAGACCATATACCACTATTCAGAGAACACTATGGAGGCATACTTAATGTGGTTATGGATTTGGACCCTTCACAGAGGAGCCTGATTCATACTTGCCTACAGTTCTATGATCCCCCTCTGAGGTGTTTCATTTTTCAGGATTTTCAGTTGGGACCTTTATTAGAGGAGTATTCATCATTGGTTGGTATACCTATCAGGGGTGGAGTCCCTTTCAACCCTGAGATGGCTTTTCCAAGTAATGAAGAAGTGGCAAAGGCATTGCATTTGGAACCAGTTCTGATTGGGCAGAACATGACTACTAAGGCTGGAATCTCTGGTCTACATTTGGATTTCTTGACCTCTCAGGCTATTCTGAAGGCCTCCTTGGGGGAGTGGAAGGCAGTCTGTGCTTTATTGGCCCTTAGCATATATGGGATCATATTATTTGCAGATGAGCCTAGGTTTGTTAGCAAGAATGCAATCCATCTTTTCATTCTGAGGAACCCAGTGCCCACTTTACTGGGAGATTTCTACTACTCTGTTCACCAAAGGAATGAAAAGCAAAGAGGAAGATTGGTGAGGTGATGTGCTCCCCTGTTCCATACCTGGCTGCTCAAGCACTTGCCCAAGACTGATGCATTTTTGAATCCTCATCAGCAAAAGAACTGGGTTAGAAGACTCACTGCTTTGACCTCAGCTGATATCAGGTGGTGCACTCAAAGCACAAAAGGCAGGGACATCATTACCAGTTGTGGGCAGTTTCCCAATGTACCCCTGATAGGAGTTAAGGGTTGCATCAACTACAACCCTCTGTTATTCAAAAGACAACTGGGCTATGCATTGGTCCACACTCCTAAGGCACAAGACTTGGCTGAGACTCTTTACTGTGAGATTAAGCCTAATCTGGCTATTGCCAGGTGTAACACGGTGGGAGAACTGACTTTAGTTATGTTGCGGATAGCAAGAGTCGCCACCGACTTTTATTTTATCCAAAGGAAAGGCATAAAATAACAGGAAAGACCTTTTTAAAAGATTTTTGGGTCCGGGGGGTAGGTTATGTAAAGGGAAGGTGTTAGCACCCTTTACATCCATGGTTATCCATGGGCTCTTAGTTACTTAGCTCACTTTGAATTGTTTTTGAAAAGGTGAAGTGTGTGAATAAAAATTTTCATAAGAGTTTGATAATGATCCATGTACGGATGCGTAAAAAACTTGTGTTTGAAAATTGTTTGAAAATTTGTGAAGTATTTGAAATTTGTTTTGAAATAGTGAGCAAGTAACTATGAGGAACCTACCCTAAAGTTTAAGTCTTTCTATTCTTTATCCTTTAAATGGTAAGACTATCCCTATTATTAAGGAATAGGTAGTCATTACCTTGGATGTAAGGGACATATGAGGGACATCTTTTTAATGAAGGCAACTGTGGGGTGTATTAAGCATTTGGAGGGACTGTCATCATTATTCGAAAGGGACAAGATTTTTATGAAGGCAACCATTTAAGGGACTTGATGACTTTTCTTTTAAGGGACTTTGCTTTATACACCCCACTTGACCTTTTTGAATAGGCAACATTGAGAGGTAGCCCTAGAAAGTGAGATGGCGATTAAAAATCGACTTACGTGTGTGAGTGTTGGTTTTGCTTCAATAAGGTCCAAGGAACATTGCTATGTTCTTATTTTACCTTCAAAGGTCCTGAATAATGGAAACCGAATTGGAGTTTGTGAAGGATTTTTGAAGTTGTAAACTTACTCTTGAGGCAGTCAAAATGCGTGGCTCTTGTTAGGGTTGTGTTTAGTACTTATAGGAGAATGAATTAGGTCAGAAAAATCAAGTCATTGTGTGGAGAATTTGATATGAAAAGATTCAAAATGATCATGCCTTAAAAATCAAATATTCATGCATAAACCCTTGCTATTTTTGGCTAATCCTCATGATTTCTTTCCTCTTCAATTCAAATCAAATTTATGATTTTCTAGAAGCTTGATCCAAATCAAATCTTACATTTTCATATTTTATTTTTATTTAAAATGATTTTTTAATGAATTAAATCAAAATAAATAAAAATAAAATAATAAAAAATCTGATTTTTAATGGTTTGGGTCGTGCATGAAGTTATTGTATGGATTGGATCATCATTTGGCAAGCCCATTTGGAAGAAATTGGTTTTAGACCTCCATTTTCATCATAAACCAACCCAAAATTTCCCAACTTTGCAAGGGCACATATCCTTCAATTTTAATGGTATGAGGGTGTTCTTGGACATTTTGGAAAGCTTGAAGAGTCCTCTAAACAACCCCACTGGTTTCATGTCCATATCATTTACCAATCTCAAGTTATGCCCTTTTGAAGTTGTTGACTTTTTGTTGACTTTCAAAAGGACCTATAATGTCTTAGCTCATACCTTCCAAATGAAGCATTTTTGGGCTTGGCTTGTGAGACACAAAGTTGTAGAGAATTAAATTTCCTTCAAAATGAGCTTTGAGTGGAGACTTGGTGATGAAGTATGTGAAAGTTATGGCTGGTCAAAGTTCAGTTGACTTTTACTGAGGAAACCCTAATTTAGAAACTCCTGATTATTGATGATCTGGAATCTCCTTGATGAATCATGATCAACCCTTGATCAAATGATGAATTTTACTTCATATACTTGATGTTGGCAAAAAATCATGAAGTTTGACTTTGGTTTGACCATAGTTGACCTCAGTTTGACTTTTTAACTACTTTGACTGATTTTGACTTGTCTGATCATCTGACTGAGCAAACTTTTGAGAAAAGTCTTGAAACTTGTCATAAGGGTTCTTACACACATATAAGATGTTATGAAGCTCACTTGAAGTCTTGGAAGTCCATTTATCCTGATTAAAGTCAAAACCCTAGTTTTGGATGCACTGCTTAGGAGGTGCATTGTCTGAGGGAATTGTCAACTATTCTGACCAATTGTGAACCTTGTGAACCTTGTGAACCATCATAAAATGTCTTGTGAACCTCATGGGAGGTATTGTGAACCTTGTGAACCTTGTGAACCTTGTGAACCTCATAAAGTATCTTGTAGACTTCATGAACTTCAAGAAAGGTCTTGTAAACATTGTGAATCTTGTGAACCTTGTGAACCTTCATGAAGTGACTTGTAGACTTCATGAGCCTCATGAAAGGTATTGAAAACATTGTGAAGCTTGTGAACCTTGTGAACCTTCATAAAGTTACTTGTAGACTTTGTGAACCTCAGGGAAGGTCTTGAAAGCATTGTGAATCTTGTGAACCTTCTTAGCACACAAAGTCTTGTATTGTGAGGGCAAATTTTGGGGTGCAACAGCTGCCCCTGTTCAATTTTCTGAAACCTGAGGGGTTAGATTGGTATATTTTCCAGTCGTGACCTGGAAGGTTGAAGGGGATTGAACACAAAAGCCCAAAAATTTGCACTCACCAGTGCATAAAGTGATACAGATGGCTAGTTGAATATGGTTGAGTGGGCTTAAAGATGCCACTTGGAGAAAAGTTCTTAGATATATTTCTTGGAGGATAAAGCAGTCCAAAGTATGAAGGTATAATGATAGCTTTCAGGAGGATAAAGCAGTCCTGAAGTAATGATGATAGCTGTCAGGAGGATGGAGCAGCCCTGAGGTATTGATGTGCTTTCAGGAGGATAAAGCAGTCCTGATGAGATAATAAGCTTTCAGGAGGATGGAGCAGTCCTGATGTAATGATATGTTTTCAAGAGGATGAAGCAGTCTTGAGAGGTTGATAATATGCTTTCAGGAGGATGAAGCAATCCTGAGGTAATGATGATAATTGTCAGGAGGATAAAGCAGCCCTGAGGTAATAATGTGATTTCAGGAGGATAAAGCAATCCTGAGGTACAATAAGCTATCAGGAGGATGAAGCAGTCCTGATGTATAATGTCTTCAAGAGGATAAAGCAGTCCTGAAGTAATGATAGCTTTCAGGAGGATGGAGCAGTCCTGATGGATGATAAGCTTTCAGGAGGATGAAGCAGTCCTGATGTACTAGAAGTTTTCAGGAGGATGAAGCAGTCCTGATGTATGATATGCTTTCAGGAGGATAAAGCAATCCTGAGGGATGATAACTTTCGGGAGGATAAAGCAATCCTGATAATCATAAGTCTGTTTGCTGGATAATTAACCTGAAAACAAGGTAGCATTCTGTATGATAGTATTAGTTTATGCATTATGTATGCATGTATGATATGATGCACTGAGGTAATGTACTATGTATCTATGGATATGTATGTTATGGTATGATGTAAATGATGTATGTATGATATGATGATGTCTGAAGCGTCTGGATATCTTCGTATAACAACTGCTGGCCAGGGAAAATAAATCCCGATTCGTTGTTGAAGGATATGAGGAACTCGTTCCCGCCTTGTTTGATAATATATTATACATAACCTCCCGTCTGCTGGGGATAGTAGGGTATAGATAACCTCCCGTCTGCTGGGGATAGTAGGGCATAGATAACCTCCCGTCTGCTGGGGATAGTAGGGCATAGATAACCTCCCGTCTGCTGGGGATAGTAGGGCAGATATAACCTCCCGTCTTCGATCGTCGTACCCTTATTGGAAAGTAAATTCCCGAATATCCGTATGAGGATAAAAGAGATGGATATAAATTCCAGGGGAGATGTGACTTTATGAAGATGGACTTGTCCTACTGAGGGTTTATAGCTGTAGAGATGAACCGGCGAAGCTTCGTTGAAATCCTTCCCTCGTTCGTCCTTAGTAAATACTATCACTGCATTTTCATGCATTTCTGGTAAACATCAATCATATTAAGCATACATGCATTTCTTGTAAGCATACATGCATTCAAACACAACCAATGGACGTTTCGCTTATGTAAATAGGGTAAAAGTAAATCTGGATTCAAAAGATGGAATTTATTTATATCAAAAAGTGACCCATACACGGGTAAGTTTGTACAAGGAGACATAAACCCTAATAAGAGGATTTTGTCATAAAATTTTACAAAACAAAGAAAATCAGCTATGTGGGAAATAATCCTATTGAGTCTCAATTCTACTATTGCCATTATCTTCAAGTATCTCATCTTCTACTGTTGAGACGAAAACGATTAGATTGAGCTTTATCTGTTCGAGCTTGAGTAAGTAGTACAACTGATTGCAGTTTCATGGGTGATCCAAACGAGACATAGTCATACGCTTTAATCCCTAACTTTTGCCTGGATTGCCCTTTCAGGATTTCAATCCACCGGGATACCCTTTTTTGCCCAAGCCGCCTTTTCAGGTTTTCGACTTGCCGGGTGTACATCTTTTTATATATATCCCTAATTTTTGCCCAAACCCTTTTGGTTTGCCGGGATGCCCTTATTTTTGCCTAGGCCTGTCAACCTAGCGGGTCTCTTTTTATGCGTAGTATTTTTTAACTATGTCTGCGTTTACAGGCTGCGGGAAGTCTTCACCATCCATTGTAGTGAGTATCATGGCACCTCCTGAGAACACTATTTTGACTACAAATGGTCCTTCATATGTAGGAGTCCACTTGCCCCTAGGATCACCCTGTGGTAATATGATACGCTTGATTACCAAGTCACCAGCCTGATATACCTTTGGCTTAACCTTCTTATTAAAAGATTTGATCATTCGTTTCTGGTACATCTGGCCATGACAAACTGCTGCTAACCTCTTCTCATCAATCAAATTTATCTGGTCAAGTCAGGTCTGAATCCACTCATCTTCATCCAAGCCTGCATCCTTCATAATTCTTAAGGAGGGAATCTGAACTTCAATGGGCAGTACTGCTTCCATATCATAGACTAAGGAGAATGGGGTTGCCCCTGTTGAAGTACGTATTGTGGTATGATAACCATGAAGAGCAAATGGTAACATCTCATGCCAATCCTTATAAGTAACAGTCATCTTCTGTACAATCTTCTTGATGTTCTTATTAGCAGCTTCAACTGCCCCATTCATCTTCGGACGATACGGAGAAGAGTTGTGATGCTTAATCTTGAACTGCGTGCAGAGATCAGTAATCATAGTGTTGTTTAGATTAGAGCCATTGTCAGTGATAATCCTTTCAGGGATGCCATACCTACATATGAGATTATTCTTAATGAACCGAGCCACAACATTCTTAGTAACAGATGCAAATGAAGCTGCCTCCACCCACTTCGTGAAGTAATCAATAGCAACCAGGATGAAACAATGCCCATTAGAAGCAGTAGGTTTGATTTCACCAATCATATCAATGCCCCACATGGCAAAGGGCCAAGGAGCAGTCAACACATTCAATGGTGATGGAGGTACATGGACTTTATCAGCATAGATTTGACATTTGTGACATGTTCTGGAGTGTTGATAGCAATCAGCTTCCATGGTAGACCAATAGTAACCTGCTCTTAATATCTTCTTTGCCATAGTATGACCACTAGAATGAGTGCCAAAGATCCCATCATGCATATCCTCCATAATCTCAGTTGCTTCCTTCTTATCCACACAACGAAGCAAAGTTGAATCATGATTGCGCTTGTACAAAATCCCATTACTCAAAAAGAACTTAGCAGAAAACCTTCTCAGAAACTTCCTATCTTTGACAGATGCCCCTTCAGGGAATTCCTGAGTTTCAAGATATCTTTTCACTTCATAGAACCAAGGTTTCTCCTCTGCCCCTTCAGTGTCAATCTCATTGCAGTATGCAGGCTTCTCAAATCTATCAATGGTAATCTTGGGAGCTTCATCATCCCAGCTGATCTCAAACATGGATGCCATGGTGGCTAATGCATCTGCCAACTGATTCTCTCTTCGTGGAATATGTCCAAAGGTGATCTCTTTGAAATGTGGGATCAAAGACAACACATGCTCTCTGTAAGGAATGAGGTTATCATGCTTGGTATCCCAATCTCCTTTAATCTGACTTACTACCAGGGCTGAATCTCCATACACATCAAGGAACTGAATCTTCATATCAATAGCAGCTTTAATACCCAGGATACATGCCTCATACTCAGCCATGTTATTGGTACAATAGAAACAAAGTCTGGCAGTAATCGGGGTATGACAACCTTCAGGGGAACTAATCACAACACCAACACCATTACCAAGTGCATTAAAGGCACCATCAAAAACCATAGTCCATCGGGATCCTTGTTCAGGTCCGTCATATTGTCCAGGTTCTTTGGTAATAATCATAATGTCTTCATCAGGGAACTCAAAACTCATTGACTGGTAATCATCTACTGCTTGATGAGCCAAATGATCTGCTACAACACTTCCCTTAATGGCCTTCTGAGTAGTATACTGTATGTCATATTCTGTCAATATCATTTGCCATCTTGCAATTCTTCCGGAGAGAGCAGGTTTCTCAAATATGTACTTGATTGGATCCATTTTTGAAATCAATAAGGTGGTATGAGTCAACATATACTGTCTTAGTCGGCGAGCAGCCCATGCCAAAGCGCAGCAAGTTTTCTCGAGCAGTGAGTATCTTGTTTCACAGTCGGTAAACTTTTTGCTAAGGTAGTATATTGCCTGCTCTTTTCGACCAGACTCGTCATGTTGCCCCAAGACACACCCCATTGAGTTGTCTAACACTGTTAAGTACATAATCAAGGGTCTTCCATCAACTGGTGGCATCAAAATTGGAGGTTCTAGCAGATATCTCTTGATTTCATCAAATGTTGTTTGGCACTCATCATTCCATTCCATCACCTGATCTTTCTTCAACAACTTGAAGATTGGCTCACAGATGGCAGTTAATTGGGAAATAAATCTTGCAATGTAGTTCAATCGTCCCAAGAAACCTCTAACCTCTTTCTCAGTGCGGGGAGCTGGCATCTCTCATATAGCTTTTACTTTTGCAGGATCGACTTCAATACCTTTTCCACTAACTATGAAACCCAGGAGCTTTCCAGATCTAACTCCAAAAGTACACTTGTTTGGATTCAATCTCAACTTGTATTTCTTCAACCTCTCAAACAATTTATGCAAATGATCAAGATGTTGCTCTTCATTCTGGGATCTGGCTATCATATCATCCACATATACCTCTATCTCGTGATGTATCATATCATGAAACAAAGCCACCATAGCACGCTGATATGTTGCCCCTGCATTCTTCAAACCAAATGGCATCACCTTATAGCAAAAGGTGCCCCACTGTGTCACAAAGGTTGTCTTCTCCATATCTTCGGGTGCCATCTTGATTTGATTGTAACCAGAGAAACCATCCATAAAAGAGAATACCTTATGCTGAGCAGTGTTGTCTACCAGAACATCAATATGAGGAAGTGGAAAGTCATCTTTGGGGCTAGCCTTGTTCAAATCTCTGTAGTCCACACACATACGTACCTTACCATCTTTCTTAGGAACTGGTACCACATTTGCAACCCACTGAGGATAAGAAGTCACTGCTAAGAACCCTGCATCAAACTGTTTCATTACCTCTGTTTTGATCTTTTCTGACATCTCAGGACGCATACGACGGACCTTCTGTTTCTTTGGACGACAGTCTTCTTTTACTGGTAAACGGTGAACCACAATGTTTGTATCTAACCCTGGCATATCTTCATAAGACCAAGCAAAGATCTCTACATAGTCACGTAACATCTGAATCAACCTGCTCTTGACACTGTCTTCTAAATCAGCCCCTATCTTGACCTCTTTCCTGTTTTCTTCAGTCCCCAGATTCACAACTTCGACTGGCTCTTCATGTGGCTGTATAGCTTTCTCTTCTTGTTGTAACAACCTAGCAAGCTCTACAGGTACTTCACAATCGTCCTCATTTCCGTCTTCAGTTTGATAGATCGGATTCTCGAAATTATAATTGGCAATAGTAGAACTGTTATCAACAGGATCCAGAGTGGATGAGGATCTGCATTTTAGTGATGTGGGTGTGTGTAAGAACACATAGCTGATAGAATAAAAATAAAAGAAAAGAAAGACAAGGAACACAATATTTACGAAAACGAAACGTCCACTGATTTTATTGAATGAAGTATGCAAATGAAATGACAGCCCGTAACAAGCACACCATTGTGCCCCGGGTAAGGCACAAGGCTTAAGAGTTCAATTGTTCAATAAATTACAAACTTAAAAGCAACAATACAGTAATAGTATTTACTCCTGACTAAAGGAGATAGGGATAACATCTTCAGCTTTCCAATTATTGAGTCCAGCACCCACAGTAGGAAAAATCCAAGCATCCAAGTTGTAGTCTTCATCATAGTCTCCCACAACATTGATCTGATCTTTCATAACCCCTTGATTGGTGATACGAACAGCACGAGCACAACGAACAGCCTTCTGGGACTCTGCAGTGAAACCCAAACCAAACTTGTCAGACTTGTATGGAATATCAGGAAGCTGACCCCAAATAGTACAACCACCTTCATCCACCACAGCTCTAGCATTATTGAGGGAGGCCATTGCCATTGTTGGAGGTTTTCTGGTGACCACAGGAACTTTCTTTGCAACAGGAGGAGCTACATAATCATTAACAACCCAAGGAACCACTTCAAACGTCTGACACGGAGTCTCAATGTATTCACCTTCCATTTCCAGATACTTGAAGGTATTCACATGGCTGACAAAGTATTCTTCTTCTCCATAGACAGTGACAACCTTTCCTTCCACCGGATATCTTAGCTTTTGGTGTAATGTAGAGGTTACAGCACCTGCCTCATGGATCCAGGGACGACCAAGCAGACAAGAGTACGAAGGCCGAATATCCATCACAAAAAATGTAGCAGTAAAAACCTGGGAGCCAACTTTGATTGGAAGATCAATTTCCCCATGTACTACTCTTCTAGAACCATCAAAAGCTTTTACCACAATGTTACTGGCCTTCAGCACGGCATCTTCAGGACTCAGCTTATTCAGGACTTCCTTGGGCAACACATTCAGAGAGGAACCATTGTCTATCAATACATGTGACAGGGTAGTGCCCCTGCATTCAATTGAGATATGCAAGGCCCTGTTATGATCCCTCTTGGCAGGGGTCAAATCAGCATCAGAAAATCCTAACCCATTGTCATAGGTCAGGTGGGCAACACAATTCTCAAACTGGTCAACAGAAATTGCACTGGGTACATGAGCAGTCTTCAGAAACTTGATCAAGGCTTTGGCATGAGCCTCAGAACATAATAACAAGGACAACATAGAAATCTTAGAGGGAGTATGTCCCAACTGATCAACAATGTCATAATCACTCTTGCGAATGATTTTCAATACTTCTTCCATCTGCTTAGCCAGATCATCAGCAGTTGGCACATCAGTAGATACAGGTTCAATAACAGGGCCTTTGCCCCTAGCATCAGTGGTGGAAGTAGCAGCAGGAGTAACTGCATTCTTGGAAGCAACTGGAGGAGAGAATACTCTTCCACTACGTGTGATCTTACTAGATCCAGCAATATTGTCAACATCAACAGGCGCATCAGCTAAAGGCTCTTGCTTAACACCATGGATGTAAACATCAGATCCATAATGCCAAGGCATAGCTTTGTCAGACGTATACGGGATAGGACCAGGAGTAGTAATGACCATAGGAGCCACTCTGGCTTCAGCAACAACTTTCACAGGACCTTCAGCAGTAATTTTGATTGGACCCTGATGGGTGATTTTAATAGGTCCCTTTGAAGTGATTCTCACCGGCACTTTGTCAACCATGTCAACCTCTTCAGTCTTCTTACCTTTAGTAATATGCTCCACCATACTCTCCACAGAAGGTGGTCTTCTTTCAAACACTATGGTGTAATTATTCATGAGACGTTGAATTTCGTCCTTCAACCTCCAACACTTATCTGGATTATACTCACAATAGACACAATCTTCACGACAACCTGGAAAGAACCCAGCTTGCACTAACTTCTTCCTGATGACAGACAATGGTGTGGTCAATTCGTCAACTGAATGGATATGCAGATCTTCCTCAATGGCATTGACAGTCTTCTCGTGATTTGGCATTGGAGCAGTAATCACATTTGGAGTACCCGGAGGATCAAACTCAATCTCTCCAGCATCAATCATATCTTGAATTTTGTTCTTCAAGACCCAGCAGTTATTAGTATCATGTCCCTGACAGTTTGAATGGTATGCGCACCGTGCATTGGGATTGTACCTGGGAGAGGTCACATTAGGATTCTGAGGAGCCTCTTTCAATGTAATAAGTTCAGCCTTCAACAAGTGTTGCAATGCCTGAGCCATTGACATGTTGATCTTCGTGAACTGCCTTCTAGCCCTCTGTTGGTTGCCCTGTGGCTGCTCTGTTGTTGCAGGGGTTGGATTTGAAATATGAACTGCACTAATAGACTGATGCCTTCTGTTACGATCAGGCTGACCATAAACAGCATTGGATTCTTTCTTCCCAGTGGGAGGCTTCTTTGCAGCACCTGATGAAGAAGTGCCCACATGGATCTTACCATTCTTTATACCATTTTCTACTCGCTCTCCTGTCATTATCAACTCAGTGAAGCCAGATGATGAGCTTCCAATGAGATGACTGTAAAACGGACCATTCAGTGTGCACATGAACATATCAACCAATTCCCTGTCAGTTAAAGGGGGTTGAACTCTTCCAGCTAAATCTCTCCACTTCTGAGCATACTCTTTGAAACTTTCTTTGGCACCCATAGACATGCTCTGAAGCTGCATGCGAGTGGGGGCTAAGTCGGCATTGTATTGATACTGCTTATAGAAAGCTTCAGCAAGGTCATTCCAGTCCCTGATGTTGACACTCTCCAACTGATAATACCACTCCAGCTGAGCTCCAGATAAGCTCTCTTGAAAAAAATGGATCCACAATTTCTTATCAGCAGTGTGAGGTTGAATTCTTCTGACATAGGACCTCAGATGCAGCTTGGGACAAGAGACCCCATCATAAACAACAAAGGTAGGAACCTTGAAACCAATGGGTATGACTACCCCAGATATCAGACTCAAATCTTCAAAATCCAGCCCAGATGACTTCTGCAACTCCATAGCATCCATTCTATCCACCAGCATCTTGAATTTGTCTTCATTAGGATCATGGTAGTAATTAGCCTCAGAATCAGAGTCCCCCATAGTGTTGTGGAGACTTCCTCCCTCTTTTTCAGATTCTTCAGATTCATAGTCTTCAACTGGTTCTTTGGTCTTGGCAAGACCTTTGAACCTTCTTCCCATGTTGATCAAACTAGCTGACCTTCTAGTCTTCTTAGTCTTCTTGGTCAGCAGTGCCTTCAATTCATCCTGCCCCTTGGACAGGTTCAAGATCAGCTCTTGGAACTGTGCATTTTGTGCCTGGAGATCCTTAACTGATTGTTCAAGATCCATTGCTGAAATAAACAACGAGAAGATGAGAAACCTGTGCACAATTATAAACCTGTGATGCAATGAAATGATATGTGAATGCATATGCAATGTTTTCAAGGACCGCAGGATTTAAATTTGCTTAAACAAACAAGAAGGTAAACTTTTATTAGTAATAAATTTGTTTTGCCTTTTAGGCTTACAAAAAATGAAATGAAATAAGTACAAAAGATGGGGTTTTAAGTCTCCCATGGACGTTTCCTCTTTGTGTTGAGGTATGAGTTAAGGTTCCGTTCCTCGTGAAGTTGCTTTGTTAGTTCTAGAACTCTTTCTTGGCTTGCTTTGTAATGAGCCTCGAAAGTATCCCTTTGCTCCTTCAGTTGGATCCATGATCTCTGCAAGTCTTCCATATCAGTAGGCATGTCTGGGTGAAGGATGGTATAAGTTGTGTCTCCTTCAGCAACAGGTTCCATGGTAACTGGTAGGACGGCAGGATATGGCATCATGAGAGTCTGAGCACGAGATCGTACCCATCTGAGATAAGCCTCCATAGGAATAGTGTACTTAGGCTCCAGTGTCTTGCTGTCAACCCTGTTTACTTTTCCCCATGCTCGTATGAATCTTTGACGGTAACCTTGAAGATCGTTGTCGTAATCAAACACAATGCCCTGAATCAACATGTCATGTGGACCATCGCTCCGAGCGTAACCAAACTGTCGTAAAGCTAGAGAGGGGTTGTAGGTGATGCCTCCTCTTATGCCTAGAAGTGGCACATTAGGAAACTCCCCACAACGGTCAATGATGGTGACATTCTCCATAGATCTGGAGCACCAATGGATATCTGAGTGAGAAAGTGACATGATCCTCTTGGACCATCTGAACCCTTGCTCATTCTTCATTACTGAGCGAGGAAGGTGAGAAATAAACCACCTAGAAAACAAAGGTATGCAGCACATCAAAGTCCCTCTTGCCTTTATAGTACGGGTGTGAAGAGAATGTAGGATGTCTCCAAGCAATGTAGGTACTGGATTGTGACTCAGGAATATGTTGATGGCATGAACGTCTATGAACTGATCAGGATTGGGGAACAACACTAAGCCATAAATCAACAAGGCTAAGATCTCCTCAAAAGCATCATAGCTCATAGCTTTCAAGAACACTTGAGCCTTCTCTATCAACACCTTAGCAAGAATACCCTTGACTCCGCTTCTCGTTTCTAGAACAATGTCAGACTTCTTCAGATGTAGAGCTGTAGCAATAACCTCTGGTTTAAGCTCCTTCTCCAAGCCTGTGAAGGGTCTTTGATCAAGAACAGGTGTACCCAGAAGTTTAGAGAACTCCTCCATGGTTGGAACCAGCTGGTAGTCAGGGAATGTAAAGCAGTGGTGCTTAGGGTCAAAGAACTGGAATAGGACACTCATCATGTATTCATTGAACCCTGAAGTGACTAGATCCAATAGGTGACCATGTCTCTTGATGAACTGGGAATGATCAGACACTTGAGAAACCAACTCTTTAAGCTTAGCAGGTATGCCCACAAAGTTGATCCTGATGGTGTTTCTACGAGCAGAAGCCATGATCTGCAACAAAGAACAAAGATAAATCCTTTGGTCCTTGAAATGATTAGTGAAAATGCTATGCTTATGATGCATGATGATGTCATGATGTTATGCTCAATCACAAACATGTGGCACACACAAACAAGTCACACCATAGCCCTAGGTTTAAAGGCTTGCATGAGGTTCAAAGGTAAATACCCTCCCCTGAAGTTAGTTGGTTCATCCTGTCCTACAAAAGTAACCAGGTTAGAAGGGATCTCAATATCATTGATCCTTCACAAGGGTGGTTGTTCAGAAGGCAACTTACTTGCCAACCAAAACCCTCCAAGTTTAAGATCTCAATGAGCGTAGTATCGAGTGTCAACCAACTTCAGTCTGCACCAAAGCCGGTTACCTCACTACTTTTCTAAAGGCCAAGATGGGATAACTAGGGTTCTAAAAGTTAGTTAGTGCATTGACAACATATGGCGGCCTCATATTATCCTCAACTTGACTTAAGGAACATAAGCACCAACCAAGAAGTCGCACTAACTATGGCCACAAGATCAACCATATCGATATACGTCGTACAGTTTCCTTGGTCTATTGCCATTTACCTAAGGTACACTAGATCCGGGTTAGGACCTTTCACACATAAGAGCACCCCAACAAGATAATATAAAGCAAACAAGACAAACAATTTAAAGTGATCTAATTCCTAAGGGTACCCCTCTTAAATTTAAGTCCCCAGCAGAGTCGCCAGTTCTGTAACACGGTGGGAGAACTGACTTTAGTTATGTTGCGGATAGCAAGAGTCGCCACCGACTTTTATTTTATCCAAAGGAAAGGCATAAAAGAACAGGAAAGACCTTTTTAAAAGATTTTTGGGTCCGGGGGGTAGGTTATGTAAAGGGAAGGTGTTAGCACCCTTTACATCCATGGTTATCCATGGGCTCTTAGTTACTTAGCTCACTTTGAATTGTTTTTGAAAAGGTGAAGTGTGTGAATAAAAATTTTCATAAGAGTTTGATAATGATCCATGTACGGATGCGTAAAAAACTTGTGTTTGAAAATTGTTTGAAAATTTGTGAAGTATTTGAAATTTGTTTTGAAATAGTGAGCAAGTAACTATGAGGAACCTACCCTAAAGTTTAAGTCTTTCTGTTCTTTATCTTTTAAATGGTAAGACTATCCCTATTATTAAGGAATAGGTAGTCATTACCTTGGATGTAAGGGACATATGAGGGACATCTGTTTAATGAAGGCAACTGTGGGGTGTATTAAGCATTTGGAGGGACTGTCATCATTATTCGAAAGGGACAAGATTTTTATGAAGGCAACCATTTAAGGGACTTGATGACTTTTCTTTTAAGGGACTTTGCTTTATACACCCCACTTGACCTTTTTGAATAGGCAACATTGAGAGGTAGCCCTAGAAAGTGAGATGGCGATTAAAAATCGACTTACGTGTGTGAGTGTTGGTTTTGCTTCAATAAGGTCCAAGGAACATTGCTATGTTCTTATTTTACCTTCAAAGGTCCTGAATAATGGAAACCGAATTGGAGTTTGTGAAGGATTTTTGAAGTTGTAAATTTACTCTTGAGGCAGTCAAAATTCGTGGCTCTTGTTAGGGTTGTGTTTAGTACTTATAGGAGAATGAATTAGGTCAGAAAAATCAAGTCATTGTGTGGAGAATTTGATATGAAAAGATTCAAAATGATCATGCCTTAAAAATCAAATATTCATGCATAAACCCTTGCTATTTTTGGCTAATCCTCATGATTTCTTTCCTCTTCAATTCAAATCAAATTTATGATTTTCTAGAAGCTTGATCCAAATCAAATCTTACATTTTCATATTTTATTTTTATTTAAAATGATTTTTAATGAATTAAATCAAAATAAATAAAAATAAAATAATAAAAAATCTGATTTTTAATGGCTTGGGTCGTTCATGAAGTTATTGTATGGATTGGATCATCATTTGGCAAGCCCATTTGGAAGAAATTGGTTTTAGACCTCCATTTTCATCATAAACCAACCCAAAATTTCCCAACTTTGCAAGGGCACATATCCTTCAATTTTAATGCTATGAGGGTGTTCTTGGACATTTTGGAAATCTTGAAGAGTCCTCTAAACAACCCCACTGGTTTCATGTCCATATCATTTACCAATCTCAAGTTATGCCCTTTTGAAGTTGTTGACTTTTTGTTGACTTTCAAAAGGACCTATAATGTCTTAGCTCATACCTTCCAAATGAAGCATTTTTGGGCTTGGCTTGTGAGACACAAAGTTGTAGAGAATTCAATTTCCTTAAAAATGAGCTTTGAGTGGAGACTTGGTGATGAAGTATGTGAAAGTTATGGCTGGTCAAAGTTCAGTTGACTTTTACTGAGGAAACCCTAATTTAGAAACTCCTGATTCTTGATGATCTGGAATCTCCTTGATGAATCATGATCAACCCTTGATAAAATGATGAATTTTACTTCATATACTTGATGTTGGCAAAAAATCATGAAGTTTGACTTTGGTTTGACCACAGTTGACCTCAGTTTGACTTTTTAACTGCTTTGACTGATTTTGACTTGTCTGATCATCTGACTGAGCAAACTTTTGAGAAAAGTCTTGAAACTTGTCATAATGGTTCTTACACACATATAAGATGTTATGAAGCTCACTTGAAGTCTTGGAAGTCCATTTAGCCTGATTAAAGTCAAAACCCTAGTTTTGGATGCACTGCTTAGGAGGTGCATTGTCTGAGGGAATTGTCAACTATTCTGACCAATTGTGAACCTTGTGAACCATCATAAAATGTATTGTGAACCTCATGGGAGGTATTGTGAACCTTGTGAACCTCATAAAGTATCTTGTAGACTTCATGAACTTCAAGAAAGGTCTTGTAAACATTGTGAATCTTGTGAACCTTGTGAACCTTCATGAAGTGACTTGTAGACTTCATGAGCCTCATGAAAGGTATTGAAAACATTGTGAAGCTTGTGAACCTTCATAAAGTGACTTGTAGACTTTGTGAACCTCAGGGAAGGTCTTGAAAGCATTGTGAATCTTGTGAACCTTGTGAACCTTCTTAGCACACAAAGTCTTGTATTGTGAGGGCAAATTTTGGGGTGCAACACCAGGCAAGCATCCTGGGCTTGGGACAATGTCCAGACTAAAGGAGTAACCATTCTGGGAAAATGCAACAATGTAGCCTCAACACAGTACTATGAGTGGTCCCATGCCAGGGCACAAATTTCTGGGATGCCCTTTACCATGGAAGATATACCTGGACCATCCTCAGCACCACCTCCTGCCACTGTCAGCTTAGAGGAGTTTGAGAATTTGAAAGAAAGAAATGAGAAGTTGACTCAGGCTCTACAGAAGACCCTCTGGGAGAGGAGTGATGGTCGCTTGGACATTGAGAGGTTAGAAAAGCTAAGGGTGGAGCATCTGGCTAGGATTGAAAAGTCAGAGGATTACATCAAGAAGTCTAGGGCTGGAGAACAGATCTTGAAGAATGCCTGCAAGGAGGCTCAGTTCCAGAAAGCCAGGACTGATTTATATCTGAAAGAGAGTCAAGCCAGGTGGGTCAGGATCACCGAAGCTTGTACTCTGGAAGATAAGAGGACTCAGGACAAGATTGAGCAGTTGGAGGCTAGTGCAAAGGAACAACAGGAAGCCCTGCTAGCAGCCCAGAGAGAGATCTCAGAGTTGAAGATTAGAGATGGTGTGAAGAGGTCAAAGGACCAGAGTCAACACAAGAAGCTAACTGCAGCTGTTACTACCAGGAATCTCCTTATCAGGAACCTCACAGAGCGTCCAGCTTATCCTGTGACTGAGGCACTTCTCAAGGAAGTTCAGGAGGATGAGTTTGGTCTTGGTGTTTGACTTTTGCTTGTTGTTGTTTTCATTTCATGTACTTTTATTTTCTTATGTTGTATTTTGACCCCTCAGAGGGCATGTATTGTAAAAAGAACAACTATGTATTATTCACTTTCTGTAATATGTGTATTAGTTTGTTTCATCTGAGTTTTCTTTCAAGCACAGTCACAAGCATCTTCCTCAAGGGTCTGGAAAGGTCAAAACCAAGTGCCAGGCCGGATACCTTGGAAACAAATAAGCATACTGCATTGCATGCTAACCTTTGTTTGTTTTGTAGGTTTGTTTTGTTTTTGTTACTAACTCTGTTGTGATCTCAGGAACTATTGCTCGACGTCGGGTGTTCCCACTTAACCGTCCACACAGATATCCAACCCGTAACAACCTTCCGGGTATACAGATGGACCAGGTACAGCAAGACCTTACAGAGGTCAGGAACCAAATGGCCAATGAGAGATTGGAAATGAGGAATCAGATGACACAATTTATGGAGGTGATGAATGGATTGGCACAGAGCCAAGAGAGATTAAGAGCCTTGGTAGAGAGGAAGACTCAGGAAGATCCCCATCTAGGGACTGGTGGGACAAGCAACAATGAGAGGGTTCAGCCTCATATCAACCCACCTGTATTTGGACCCCACCTTCATCCAGAGATCAACATCCCTGCTAATGTTCAAGGGAATGCTACCACAGGCAGAGTACTGCAAGAAGACCCCCAGGAAGATCAGTTCACAGTGATGGGAGCTGGGGATGAAGCCTATGACAGAAGGCTAGATGAAATTGCTAAAAAATTAAGGTCCTTGGAGTCTCAAAACTCCTTGGGTTTTGATGTTATGGACATGGGCTTAGTGGACGGGGTCAGGATTCCCCACAAATTTAAACCACCGTGCTTTGAGAAGTACAACGGGACTTCCTGCCCACGGACCCACTTGCAATCCTTTCTGGGGAGGTTGAAGGCATATACCATGGATGAGAAGCTATGGATGTTTTATTTTGAGGACAGTTTAACAGGAGCTTCAAGGGAATGGTACTCTCATCTGACTAGAGCCACCATCAGATGTTGGAAAGACTTGGCGGAGGCCTTTATCAGACAATACCAGTATAATTTGGATATGGCACCCAACAGGACCCTCCTGATGGGAATGTCACAATCATCCAGAGAAAGCTTCCGGGAGTATGCCCAGAGATGGAGACAGCTGGCTGCTGCTGTCTAGCCACCTATGTCAGAGAGGGAGATGGCAGATATGTTTATGAACACCCTCCAAGGGACGTACATTGATAGGCTAGCTGCCTTTTCTTCTACCAGCTTTGCAGATGTCGTTATAGCTGGAGAAAGGATTGAGAGCCTATTAAAGATGGGCAAAATTTCTGACAACGGTGCCAGCTCATCCAGCAACACAAGGAAGCCTTTTGTGGGCCCAAGAAGAACTGGTGAGACCAATGCTATCCATACCAGCAGGGGCAGACCCCAATATGTTCATAGGTCTGTGGCAGCAGTCACCATCCCCGCTCCAATTCATCCACAACCGGCTTATCAACCACAACAACAAAATTATCAGCAACAAACTCAGTACCCTCCTCAGAGAAACTACAACAACACCAACAACAACAATCAGCAAAGACCGTTCCAACAGAGACCTTCTCAGGCCAATAGGGTGATTGATCCGATCCCTATGCCCTATGCCACATTACTGCCACAACTCCTAAAGCTCAACCTGGTCGAGCTAAGGACGTTGGCACCTCCAGATCCTGCCAGTCTACCCAGAAATTATGACGCCAGCGCCAGATGTGCTTTTCATTCAAATGCACCTGGCCATAGTACAGAGAAGTGCAGAGCTTTGCACATGAAGGTACAGGACTTGGTAGATTCTAAGGATCTAAACTTTGCACCACCACCAAATGTTAGCAAGAACCCCATGCCAAACCATGGTGGCCTCAGGATCAATGCTATCGAAGAAGACAAGCCGTCTTACTTGATAACCAGTGTGGGTCAGATTCGGACACCCTTGGTAGAGATCAAAGCTCAACTCCTTGAATGTCAAATGTTCCCTGGATGCGAGCTAGGGTGTGCTTATTGCAACATTTCAGTGAATGGATGTGATAACTTGAGAGATGGCATAGATGGTCTCATCCAGAGTGGCCTGCTTCAAATCACAACATCAATACCTACCAATCCAGCAATCTCCTTAACAACAGTTCCCGAGTCTTCTACAACTGCAACAACCATTGTTCCAAACAACTTTTCAGTTTCATCAACAAATGCTTCATCTGTTACTTCAACGGACCAAATATCAGCAAACATCCCTTCTACAACTTCAGCACCCCTTCATTCAGAATCTCCTACAACAACAACACCCATCCATTCAACAATGTCTCCTACAACTTCAACAACAAATGTCTCAACGGTTACAATTTATTATGATCCTGAAAATGATTTTGCCTACAACTCACAAAGCGCCACTCCTATCAGAGCACCAGTCACAATATACTATGATCCACAGACTATCATGATCCCTTCTGCAGCTGCTATCAGTCCAGTCACTATCACAGTGCCTAGGCCAGTACCTTATGAAAGCAGTAATGCCATCCCTTGGCATTACGGCTCTGATCTATACTGCGAAGGACAGAAAATCACTCTCGAATCATCAACTTCTTCACCACACATAGACAATGTGGGGGGAGGCGGAGGCTTCACTCGAAGCGGACGTCTCTTTGCCCCGCAAATTCAAAGACCCACTGCTGAGGCAGAAGCTGCTGCCAAGGCAAAACGGAAGAGCATGGTGCAAGAAGAGCAAATTGTTAAGGAAGCCTTGAAAACCCCTTTCGATCGAGAAGTTGATGAATTCATGAGAATCATCAAGAAAAGTGATTACAAGATAGTGGACCAACTTCACTAGACGCCTTCCAAGATCTCTATTCTATCATTGCTAATGTGCTCCGAGGCTCATCGGAACACACTACTAAAAGTCTTGCACGCAGCTTATGTGCCAGAGGAGATTACCGTCAATCAGTTAGAGGCTGTGGTTGGAAATGTTAACGCTAGTAATGGACTAGGATTTACCAACACTGATTTGACTACGGAAGGCCGCAAACACAACAAGGCTTTGCACATTACCTTGGAGTGTAAAGGTGCAGTTCTTTCCCATGTACTGGTAGACACCGGGTCATCCCTCAATGTCTTACCTAAAAAAGCCCTTGTGAAGCTGGAGTATGAAGGATTGGCATTACGGCCCAGCAACCTGGTAGTGAGAGCCTTTGACGGTTCTAAGAGATCAGTTCTGGGAGAAATTGAGTTGCCTATAACGATTGGCCCACAAACTTTCAAAACAACCTTCTACGTGATGGACATTCAGCCTGCCTACAGCTGTTTGTTGGGTAGACCATGGATTCATGCCGCTGGCGCAGTTACGTCTACCCTTCACCAGAAGTTAAAATTCGAGTGGGAGGGCCAGGTCGTTACTATTTGTGGAGAGGAAGATATCTTTGTTAGCCATCTGGCTACATACAAATACATTGAGATGGATGGGGAGATCCACGAAACGATGAGTCAAGGGTTTGAGGCCTTGAACATAAATGAAGCATCCGCTGTACCTGGAACCTCAATGACATCTTATCAACAAGCTCGGAAGGTTGTTGAAGAAGGGACTTCCCAAGGCTGGGGCAAGTTGCTGCCTGTAGAGAAGAAGGAGGATAGATTTGGGTTGGGTTACAAACCAACTCAACAAGATCAAGCAGAGGCTGCTAAAGAGCCCAACTTTGTTAGTGGGGGGATGCTCACCCCTGATGCTGTCAACAATTTGGAAGACGAGGATGAAAGCGACCGCAACCTGGAGAGTTGGATCCGTCCAAAGGTCCCGGGGAGCAGTATCTCAAACTGGTCTTCCCAGGAAATTATAAGAGTTACTCCCGCAGAGTAATTATTATTTCCTGTATTTTTATAGCATGCATCAAGTCTTGCGTATTTCCCAAGATGACAAGACTCATTTTGTAATCGGGCCATCTGTAATTTTTGTGCAACAAGATTAATCAATGAAATATCAGACATCTTTTGCAAATGAGTCTCTTTCTTTTCCGCTCACTGTTTTTTCCATTTTTCTTTTTGTACAAAAAATAAATGGCAATGTTTTCAAAATGACAACTTTATTTCACTTTTCTAAACAAGATTAAAATCAATCACTAAAATGAACAAACTGAACCCTTGCAGAGAGTGCCTCCCAGACCGCACCGACAACAGCACGGCTATGACTTTGTGTGACTTTGACAATCCAATCAATCAAGCTGATGAAGGGGTTGAAGAAGAGTATGAGCTTCCTGAAGAGCTAGCCAGATTGTTGAGACAAGAGGAGAAGGTTATCACTCCTCATCAGGAGGAAGTAGAGACGATCAATCTTGGTACAGATGAAGATGTGAAAGAAGTTAAAATCGGGGCCTGCCTACAAGACTCAGTGAAGAGACAATTGATTGACCTGCTTCAAGAATATGTGGATGTGTTTGCTTGGTCTTACCAAGATATGCCAGGGTTGGACTCCGACATTGTCGTGCACAAGCTGCCTTTGAAAGAAGATTGCCCACCGGTTAAGCAGAAACTGCGCCGTACTCGCCCAGACATGGCAATGAAAATCAAAGAAGAGGTACAAAAGCAGTGGGACGCCGGGTTCCTTGCTGTAACTAGCTATCCACCGTGGGTTGCTAATATTGTGCCTGTGCCTAAGAAAGATGGCAAAGTAAGGATGTGTGTTGACTACCGGGATCTGAACAGAGCCAACCCAAAAGATGACTTCCCACTACCTCACATTGATGTACTGGTGGATAACACGGCTCAGTTCTCGGTATTTTCCTTCATGGACGGATTTTCAGGATACAACCAGATCAAAATGTCACCTGAAGACATGGAGAAGACAACCTTCATCACACCCTGGGGCACGTTCTGTTACAAGGTAATGCCATTTGGGCTGAAGAATGCCGGTGCAACATATCAACAGGCTATGGTAACATTATTCCACGATATGATCCATAAAGAAATCGAGTGTTATGTGGATGACATGATTGCCAAGTCCCTCACTGAAGAAGACCACCTGGTAAATCTGCTAAAGCTGTTCAAGCGTCTGAGGAAGTACCAACTGAAATTGAACCCCAACAAGTGCACATTTGGGGTGCGATCAGGTAAGCTGCTGGGTTTTATTGTGAGCGAGAAAGGGATTGAAGTTGACCCTGATAAAGTCAAAGCCATTCAAGAAATGCCTGCACCAAAATCTGAAAAAGAAGTCCGAGGGTTTCTAGGTAGATTGAACTACATCTCAAGGTTCATCTCCCACCTTACAACAACCTGTGAGCCTTTGTTCAAATTGTTGAGAAAAGAACAGACGGTCAGGTGGAACGAAGACTGCCAGAAGGCTTTTGACAAAATCAAGGAGTACTTACAAGAACCTCCGATCCTTATGCCTCCAGTTGAAGGAAGACCTCTGATCATGTACTTGACAGTATTAGAAGAGTCGATGGGGTGTGTGCTGGGCCAGCATGACGAGTCTGGTCGAAAAGAGTATGCAATATACTACCTAAGCAAAAAGTTTACCGACTGTGAACAACGTTATTCACTGCTCGAGAAAACTTGTTGTGCTTTTGCGTGGGCTGCTCGCCGACTGAGACAGTATATGTTGACCCACACTACTTTGTTGATCTCAAAGATGGACCCAGTTAAGTACATATTTGAGAAGCCAGCTCTTACCGGACGAGTTGCAAGATGGCAAATGATCCTCACGGAATATGACTTCCAATACACATCTCAAAAAGCCATCAAGGGCAGTGTATTGTCTGAATATCTTGCTGAGCAACCTATTGATGATTACCAGCCTATGAGATTTGACTTCCCTGATGAAGACATCATGTTCATAAAAGCAAAAGATCATGAAGAGCCTGTTCACACTGAAGGGCCTGACCCGGAAGAAGAATGGACTATGATGTTTGATGGGGCTGTTAACATGAATGGTCGTGGTGTTGGTGCAGTACTCATTACACCTAAAGGAGTTCATATGCCTTTCTCGGCAAAACTCACCTTTAACTGCACTAACAACGAAGCTGAATACGAAGCTTGCATTATGGGTCTTGAGGAAGCCATTGACCTCAGGATCAAGACATTGACCGTATTCGGAGATTCAGCTCTGGTAATCAATCAAACCAACGGCAAATGGTACACCCACCAAAATCATCTGATACCCTACAGGGATTATACAAGGAGGTTATTGACTTTCTTTACAACGGTCAAGCTTGAGTATATCCCTCGGGACGAGAATCAGTTTGCAGATTCTCTGGCTACCATCTCATCAATGATCAAAGTGCAAGCTGCCAACTTCGTACCTCAAATTTCAGTATCCAGACTTGACAGACCAGCATATGTGTTCGCGGCAGATGTTGTCAAGGATGATAAGCCTTGGTTCCATGACATTAAGTGTTTCTTGGAGGATCAGACATACCCACCTGGGGCATCTTCCAATGATAAGAAGACTTTGAGAAGGCTTGCTGGCAGTTTCTTCCTGAATACTGATGGTTCCCTATACAAGACGAACTTTGATATGGTGCTCCTCAGATGCGTTGATAGAACAGAGGCAGACTTGGTAATGCATGAAGTGCACGAAGGATCCTTTGGTACCCATGCTGGAGGGCATGCCATGGCTAAAAAGTTGCTAAGATCAGGCTATTACTGGATCACAATGGACGCCGACTGTTGTGCCTACGCCAGAAAATGCCATAAATGCCAGATTTATGCGGATAAGGTGCATGTGCCTTCGAATCCTTTGAATGTGATGTCTTCACCTTGGCCCTTTGCTATGTGGGGCATTGACATGATTGGCAAGATCGAACCGACTGCTTCGAATGGCCACAGATTCATCCTGGTTGCCATTGACTATTTCACCAAGTGGGTCGAAGCAGCTTCCTATGCAAATGTTACAAGGCAAGTGGTAGCCAGATTTCTGAAGAGAGATATCATCTGTCGGTACGGAGTTCCCGAACGAATCATTACTGATAATGGTTCCAATTTAAACAACAAAATGATGGCAGAGCTATGCCGGGACTTCAAAGTTCAACATCACAATTCTTCTCCTTACAGGCCAAAGATGAACGGCGCTGTTGAGGCAGCTAATAAGAATATCAAGAAGATTGTGCAGAAGATGGTAGTCACCTACAAAGACTGGCATGAGATGCTACCATTTGCCTTGCATGGGTACCGCACGTCAATCAGAACGTCCACTGGGGCAACACCGTATCAGCTTGTGTATGGTATGGAAGCAGTCCTACCTATTGAAGTTGAATTACCCTCCCTACGGGTGTTGATGGATGTTAAGCTGAACGAAGCAGAGTGGGTCCGATCCCGATACGAGCAACTGAGTCTGATTGAAGAGAAGAGATTGGCTGCAATCTGTCATGGGCAGCTGTATCAGAAAAGAATGAAGAGAGCCTTCGATCAGAAAGTCAGGCACCGAGAGTACCAAGTAGGAGATCTTGTGCTGAAGAGAATCCTTCCTCCTCATACAGACCACAGGGGCAAGTGGACCCCGAACTATGAAGGACCATTCGTAGTAAAGAAAGTTTTCTCTGGTGGAGCACTGATGCTCAGCACCATGGATGGTGAAGATTTCCCGTCCCCTGTGAATTCAGATACAGTTAAAAAATACTTCGCATAAAAATGACCCGCTGGACATAAAAACAGAATGTAAGTCCAGGCAAAATAGGGCATCCCGGCGAGTCAAAAACAGAATAAAAGGCTCGGGCAAAAATAAGGGAAAATAAACAAAAAATGTACACCCACTGAGTTGAAAAGCCGCATTGGACAACTCAGGCAAAAATGGGTATCCCGATGGATTGAAAACCCGAAAGGGCGATCCATGCAAAATAAGGGAATAAGCGAACAACTGCACTCTGAATTCGTCTGTATCACTTACAACTTAGTAAGCTTCGAAGGGATCAAGCCTCTTTCAGAACCAGCCTTCTTCAGAAATTAAGACGAGAAGAACGTCAAATGTCATACGAGTCATAGCAAAAGGGAAGCTTCTTGGAGCATTGACAACATTGCCAGCCTTTTGTTTTCTCATTTTGTAACAATCCCCTCATTTCAGGGGATTTGTTTCTTTGACTGTATCTCGCCAATTGAGGGCACATGAATTAATAAAATCAGATTTTCAGTCCTGTTTCGTCTTAAACATTTCTTATTTGCAAAAATGTCTGATGTCTTAAGAAAAACTGATTGCCTGAATATAGATGCTTATCTTCAAAAAATAATAATAAAAGTCACATGCTTGCAGGAAATATACTTACTCTTGGAAGTATCTAAACTCCTATGACGGAATCCAGTAAAGGATACCTCGGGATTACTTATGTGTTTCCCTATCTTTGCAGGATTGCAGGTATCCAAAACGCGACTTGGGGCATGAAAGCGTCACTCCAACAAACTAACAAATCAGCACTCAGTCTTAGCACCCAAAGTGTTTTCTCCCCAGCTGAGTTTCCACTTGCTATTTCTCCCCAGCTGAGGTGCCAATCATTCTTCCTCAGCCAAGTATAGAAGCCAGGGAACCATCTTCCCCACAGAGTTTCAGCCTCTATCCAGAAGAGCAACGCAGGAAGGAATCACAACAGAGTGAATAAAGCTTCTACAAACCCCAGCTGGGTCCCACATTTACTGGAATAGGTCTATCATTGACCCATTTCCCCAAACAGATGCATCTCATCAGATCTACCAATGATCTCACCCCCACCTGGGATGTCCATTTCAAGCAGATCGGCCGGAGATCTTCGCAGCATCAGGATCTGAATCCCGGATCGGTATCTTTGCATAATCATGGCATTCGCATCATATTCACCCATAAAGCGTAGCATTCCGTCTAATACGGAGCATTACGGCAAAAATCCAACATATTACATAATCATAAGCCATGTTTTGAATCGAACACTTGTGAATATTGACGCAATATATAGAATACCCCTCAGATTCCCCGGCAAACACAGTTGCCTCACCGTCCCAAACACCAGTATATACCCTTTGTGGCACCCATCCGTGTCATATCCCCAGCAGAGAGCTAAAGACATCCTCTTTGCACTCACATATACTTATAATTTCCTTGACATCCGTCCGTGTCATTTTCCCCAGTACAGTAACATAAACACTTTGTACATCAGATACTTGTTTATACTATACTCTTCTCTTTGACACCCGTCCGTGTCACTCTCCCCAACAGTTAAATACTCATCTATACACCAATCACACTTATACTGATACTCGTCCGTATCTTGTATATAGCACTGTTTATATCCCCACAGATTCAGCACTGGTCCTTGTTCTTTGTTAACCAGTTGATACTCGTTTGTATCATCATCTCTGAACACGTGTCAGTATTTGTTTCTACCCGATACTCGTCCGTATCATAGTCTTAGGGATGCTCGTCCGCATCTTTAATCTATACACAAACACCTAAACACTTATACCTTTTGTTTCTTGGATGTAAACACTCGTCCGTGTTTACTATTCCCCAGTAGATCGCCTGCAAAGCAAAATTTCTTTTTATCTGACATTCGTCCTATGTCATGATAAACTTTGAGAGCAGTCGTACCCTGCTAGGTGGTCGTCCTCCACCTCTTGATGATCGTCCTTCATCATGCTCATCCGATGGCCGTCCCCATCGTTGATTTTCTATCCGACATTCGTCCTATGTCGTGATATTTAGCAGTCGTCCCCTGCTAGGTGGTCGTCCTCCACCCTTTCGATGATCGTCCTTCATCATTTTATCTAATGGCCGTCCCCATTGTTGATTTTGGTTATCAGGCATTCGTCCTATGTCCTGATAGACCTTGAGAGCAGCCGTCCCCTGCTAGGTAGTCGTCCTCCACCTCTTGATGATCGTCCTTCATCATGCTCGTCCGATGGCCGTCCCCATCGTTGACCTTTTATCCGACATTCGTCCTATGTCGCGATATTTTCGGCAGCCGTACCCTGCCAGGTGATCGTCCTTCACCTTAGATGACCGTCCCTCATCTTATCCCCAACAGAGCAGCCGTCCCCTGCTAGGTGATCGTCCTTCACCTTTGATGACCGTACCTCATCATCTGTTTATTTCATTTATTCTTTGATCCGATGGCCGTCCCCGTCATGGTCCCTTTTCCTTTTTCTGATGATCGTCCTTCATCAGTTTAGCCCGATGGCCGTCCCCATCGTTAGTTACTTTGCTTTATGAACTTGATGGCCGTCTCCGTCATGTTTCATTAATCCCCAGAGAATTTTACAACTTTACTTGATGGCCGTCCCCATCATAATTCTTTTTATCCCCAGCATGTCGGCCGTCCCCGTCATTGTTTCATTTCCCGCACTTTTCCCAGCATGTCGGTCGTCCCCGTCATTGCTCTTTACCCAGCAGTCGTCCTCTGCTCGACGGTCGTCCTCCGTCGCTCACACTTTACAATATACTTTATTTTCTTTTACAATCTATATCCCTTTTCTTCTTCATTTTGTGAGTGCAAATTTTGGACTGTCTTTGGTATTCAACCACAAGTTATCTTGTTTGCCTGTTAAGCCGTTGCTTACAACCTGCACAGCTAACTCATGTTTGAATAGGGGCAGCTGTAAACACCCCAAATTTTCCTTCACCCATTCACACCATGGCTTGTGATCATTTCATATGCATAAACTCAATCATACCATCTCATATCACATTTTTTATTCACTACATAGATTCAAAGTCATCTGCATCTAGGGTTTGTGATCTGAGCAATCCAAGAGCTTCTTGAGCCACTCCAAAGGCCATTAATCACTTCAAAGGGGTCCATGTGTGTTCAAGCATCATATTATATCCCCTCAAAGTCAAGAATGTCAAAGAATCGCAAGAACTGAGAATGGTATGGAAGCAGAGCCAGGTTTAACTGCACAGATGACCTAGAATTAGGGTTTTGGTTTCAAAGGCCATAACTCCAATTTTTTGGTCATTCTTGTTTCTATTGGCCTCTATATGGTATAGGGGGTATGCATATCAATTTTCATGAAGAAATTCCATGGGGAAGTCATATGATCAAGAGTTGACTTTTCAAGCAAGTCAGTGTAAAATCAGGGCATCTGAGGCCCTCAATGACCCAACCAAAGGATGTTCTTCATCATTTTGATTGTATATGATCTCTATTTGATCATGGAAGATGTTGGAAGTTCACAAAATTCAAGAATTTCAAGTTTTTGCAAAGTTGACTTTTTTGGGCAAGTTTGACTTTCAATGAAATTGCCATTTTAGGCAACTTTTTCAACCTTTACTTTTTGATTCAAGAAAGCTTCAAATGGAAAAACTTTGGTCATGAAAGTTGTAGAATGGATCATTCCCTTTTCAAAAAGTACAAGAACATGACCTAATTCATTTTGGATCAAAAGTTATGGCTTGTCAAAGTTGGCAAAAATCACTAAATTTCAAGTCATGCACCAAAGAGGCAAAGTTGCAAATTCACTTCTCAAGGCAAATTAAGTCATCAAATGCATTTCTAAACTTCACCACATGATCACACAAGTCCTAAAAGTCAGATTGCACCCAAAGAATCACATGTTTTATGACTTATGGATCAAGATATTTCATAAAGAACAAAAGGCAAGGCAAGTTGCAAAACTCATCATAGCTTCTCATCCACTTGCTGGCTAGCTTGCTGATCAATCCTAGGCCTTTCCTCACATCATGCTGCGCAGGACATGCCTTTTGTACTCAGCTAGCAAGTAGCCCATGCCCTTCTTACACCAACTTTGACATATTGGCAAAAGCACCCATGCCAATCAATAAAGCACATGTCACTTCATCTGACCAATGACAATTGTTTATACTAATCAAATGCAAGCCAAACATAACAAGGAGCAAGCCTGAAACACACCACAAGACAGCATTCACATTTTCACTTCATCTTGCAAGAGCTTTCGAAAATCATCATACAGGCCACAAACATACAAACCAACTTCACAAACCATCTCACCATGCTTCACTGAACACAAACCAACCCTCAAAACAGCCTGAAAGCCATTGAATCAAAAACACGATCATCACCTGACCTTGAACAGAACTCAAGCAAACTCTCAAACCAGCCATTGCAAACTTCAAACAAACATTGCAAGCTTCTTGGGAGGATCATTGGAGTGGATTTGAGCCAGAAAAACAGCCAGAAAGCTCTTGAATCAAAAGCTTCAGTTCAGGTAGTCAACTCAAAACTTTTTTCCAGAAGCATGTTTTTAAGTTCTTAATAGCTTCTATACACTCCCCTGATCATGAATATGTGATTATTTTTAAAAATGGTTGAGAAACCAGGATGTATGCAATGTCTGAAACTTTTGCCCTAAAAACTGTTTGGCTTCGATTCGTTTGATTGAAGAAGAATAAATGAGATTTGAGTGGGGGTTTTGATTCAGTGGGATGTGGGGATGATTTCTGGGCTTTTAGTTTTCGTTTTAGTGAAGTTTTGAGGATTTTGGAGATTTTCAGGTGGGGTTCCCACCGGAGAAGACGACCGGAGGTCTTCTCCGGCCACCTGAAAATAATTAGGGCTAATCCCTGTGTTTAATGAAGTTTGAATATTGCCCCTTGGATGTGTTGACTCGCGCGCATTTGGACGCCCAGGATCACTCTATTTTGCCCTAATCATAGTTGACTTTATTAATCTGGATTAATTAATTCATAAATAGGATTTAACTCAGTTTGAATGTCAGCCTTTAGATTGCGCGCGCAGTCAACCTTTTATTTCCCAGATTCAATCCTGGCTCCCCATTGCGTTTACTTTTCATTTTCTTTAATTTTAATTCATTTATTTTGTATTTCTTTTATCCATTTATTTTAAAATAGCAAAATCATTTTAAAAATTCTGAAATTTTTTGTACAAACTATTATTTAAATTCAGAAACCAAAAACATTTTTATTTTTATTTTTTGCATTAAAAAATATTTTTAAATCATTTAAAAGTTTATTTTTAATTAATTAATGAAAATTAATTAATTAAAAATACTTTTAGGTATTTAAAAATCACCAAAAAATTCATGAAACCTTCATAATCATTTAGAAACATTGTCCAGCCCTCAAACCAAATTTCTTTTTTGATCTTGATGTCTTTTGAGAATTTTTCATGGAATTAAAATCATTTCAAGGCATTATTTTGATTCAAACTTCAAAAAATCATTTCTGCCTAACCATTGAGAGTTGGACTTTGATTCTTTTTGCATTGCATTTTGTTTAGCATGTAGTTTGTGAGATTAAATTGGTTTGATTTGATCTTTCATTTTCCATTTGTTTGGCATTTTTCTTGTTAAGGTACCTTAAAACCCTAGAAAACTTAGAAAATTCATAACCCTAATTAGGTTAAGAGTTGGAACCTCTCCTTTGGGCAGTGAGTTAGTATAGGATTAGGGTCCCTTTGAGTGTATTTTCAATTTTTTATCTTGATGTTTGCTTCTGATTTTGGTTTTGGTTTGATGCATTGATCAAAAACCCTAATTTGAGCTTCTTTTTGCATCCATCTTGCATTTGCTTGCATAACATGACTTGCCATAACATTTTATGCATCCATTTGATTCATTAGACATCTTAAGACATGTTAAAAGTATGTTTGATCATTGCATCATGTATTTTCCAGGTTGTATGTCATTTGCATATCATAACTTTTCATGTGTGTTCATGGTTCTAAACTTGCTCCATTTGCATCCATTTGTTCATGTGATCATCCCCCATGTCTTGATTTATGTTTGCATCATTGCATAGCATCATCATCATCTCATATATGCTTCTGGTTTTGGTTTGCATCATTCCATTTCATTCCATTTTGCATTGCATTGCATTCCCTTCACTAACTTTTCAGGTGGTAAGTTACTTGGAGAAGTGAATTTGCCTTCACTTCTCACAATTTCTTTTCATCTCTTTCATGCATCCTTGCTGCATTTTGTTATGTGTTTGAGATTGAGCTTGCTCATTCTTCTTCTTCTCACTTTCTTGCTTCAAGTGACTTGTCTTCTTAAAGGAAGCAAGTTACTTTGCTTCTCCTGATCCTTTCATCTGCTCCCTGGTGGTTCCATTGAAGATCTTTCTTGTTAACCTCACAAACCTTAAGGACAACCAAGCATGACAATGATTAGGGTTTTGATTAGTCTCCCCACTTAGTTTTACCTTTGTGTCTCTTTGAGTCTTCTCTTCTCATCTCATAATCAGGGACTAAACCCTAAAGGCTTTAAGGCTTTGTGATTAAGCTTATGCCTGCATCCTTCTATTAGGATGGAGTGTATAACTTTAATCCTAAGTGTTAAACCCTTAATGTGTTTAAATCCTTTAATCAATTCACTTAATAATCATCAAGACATCAAGCTTGTAACTTGGGCCTTGCATTAGGGTTCTAATTCTTCCTTAATTGGTTAAGAAGGACTAACCCTAGTGTTAATGGACAAGTCCCTCTCAAGTTGTCTTACAAACCCTAAAAAACACTTCATCATCATATCATTAAATAAAATCCACTTAATAAAGGCTTTGTTTTGTCATGAGTTTAATCCCTAATCATGGATTAAGTTGAGGAGCTTTCCTCAGCTTAAACATTCTCATCTATTATCCTTCTATTAGGATGGTGTAATGAGTCTGTTTAATCCCTGATTATGGCTTAATTTCATTACTCAACACTAAACAAAAACAACAAAAACATCTAAATAATCACAAGTAGGTTAATGATCTTAATCCTGCATCAAAGGTGATTAAGTGTGAGAAGCTGACTTCACACTTAAGGTATTCTCATTACCCCTAACCAGAGGGAAGATGTGATGAGTTTACTAAATACATTGGTTTAGGCTTAAGCTTATTTTCTTATGACCAACTTTCAAAAGCAATAAAAGACTGAAAACTCAAAAACAAACAATAATCGTCTCCTCCGGGATTCTTTTCTCATCTCATTCACTCATAAACGAGAACTCGCTTCTTCCGTCTAATGCAAGACAGTTTGCACCTGAGCCAGACAGGTCATACACTTGAGCATGGACAAGTAAGCAGTTCACAAGTCAATTCATCTTTCAGTCTCTTTGGGTCGAACTACGGTGTTCTGACTTCCTCATTGCACGAGAGGATACATAGGCATAACTTAACGGTTATCGAACAAAAGTCTTTGTATATTCCCCCTCCTTCCAGCATTATTCTTTTAACCTCATGATCTTGAGCATCTTATTCCTGTTCTTACACTGATACTGTACATTTATACACTTCACACTTCTTTTACACTGACACCTGTACATCCTTTTCCAGCTCTTTTATACACAAATTGCACTGACACTACCCCTTTAAAACACAAATCTTTTAAGCGTGGATCCCGTCGAGTACGGCGGACAATCTGGGTGCTAATACCTTCCCAGGTTGTAACCAATCCCCTTTCTCAGTCTCTCTGGTTCGCAACCGTCTTATCCATATCTTTTCTAGGTCTATGCAGCATTGCCTTTCCTCCGGGATAAAAATGCCTAGCTGGCGACTCTTTTCATTCCCTGTGAGTTCACTCCTATGTGTCCTCACACCCTCCTCTCGCCGACCGTTCGCGTCCGTACCATATTTGAGCCCAGTCTCATCTTTTGGGAGCGACAATAGTCTTCAACTGGTTCTTTGGTCTTGGCAAGACCTTTGAACCTTCTTCCCATGTTGATCAGGCCACCTGACCTTCTAGTCTTCTTAGTCTTCTTGGCCAGCAGTGTCTTCAATTCATCCTGCCCCTTGGTCAGGTTCAGGATCAGCTCTTGGAACTGTGCATTTTGTGCCTGGAGATCCTTAACTATTTGTTCAAGAGCCATTGCTGAAATAAACAGCAAGAAGATGAGAAACCTGTGCACAATTATAAGCCTGTGATGTAATGAAATGATATGTGAATGCATATGCAATGTTTTCAAGGACCGCAGGATTTAAATTTGTTTAAACAAACAAGAAAGTAAACTTTTATTAGTAATAAATTGGTTTTGCCTCTTGGGCTTACAGAAAATGAAATGAAATAAGTACAAAAGATGGGGTTTTAAGTCTCCCATGGACGTTTCCTCTTTGCGTTGAGGTATGAGTTGAGATTCCGTTCCTCGTGAAGTTGCTTTGTTAGTTCCAGGATTCTTTCTTGGCTTGCTTTGTAATGAGCCTCGAAAGTATCCCTTTGCTCCTTCAGTTGGATCCAGGATCTCTGCAAGTCTTCCATGTCAGTAGGCATGTCTGGGTGAAGGATGGTATAAGCAGTGTCTCCTTCAGCAACAGGTTCCATGGTAACTGGCAGGATAGCAGGATATGGCATCATGAGAGTCTGAGCACGAGATCGTACCCATCTAAGATAAGCCTCCATAGAAATAGTGTACTTAGGCTCCAGTGTCTTGCTGTCAACCCTGTTTACTTTTCCCCATGCTCGTATGAATCTCTGACGGTAACCTTGAAGATCGTTGTCGTAGTCAAACACAATGCCCTGAATCAACATGTCATGAGGACCATCACTCCGAGCGTAACCAAACTGTCGTAAAGCTAGAGAGGGGTTGTAGGTGATGCCTCCTCTTATGCCTAAAAGTGGTACATTAGGAAACTCCCCACAACGGTCAATGATGGTGACATTCTCCATAGATCTGGAGCACCAATGAATATCTGAATGCGAGAGTGACATAATTCTCTTGGACCATCTGAACCCTTGCTCATTTTTCATTACTGAGCGAGGAAGGTGAGAAATAAACCACCTAGAAAGCAAAGGTATGCAGCACATCAAAGTTCCTCTTGCCCTTGTAGTACGAGTATGAAGAGAATGTAGGATGTCTCCA
Organism: Lathyrus aphaca; assembly: GCA_963966055.1. NCBI lineage: Eukaryota > Viridiplantae > Streptophyta > Magnoliopsida > Fabales > Fabaceae > Lathyrus > Lathyrus aphaca. Next base: position 119,448,682 of record OZ014521.1, on the reverse strand, counting down.
AGCAATGTAGGTACTGGATTGTGACTCAGGAATATGTTGATGGCATGAACATCTATGAACTGATCTGGATTGGGAAACAATACTAAGCCATAAATCAGCAAGGCTAAGATCTCCTCAAAATCATCATAACTCATGGCCTTCAAGAACACCTGAGCTTTCTCTATCAACACCTTGGCAAGAATGCCCTTAACTCCGCTTCTCGTTTCTAGAACAATGTCAGTCTTCTTCAGATGTAGAGCTGCAGCAATGACCTCTGGTTTAAGCTCCTTCTCCAAGCCTGTGAAGGGTCTTTGATCAAGAACAGGTATACCCAGAAGTTTAGAGAACTCTTCCATTGTAGGAACCAGCTGATAGTCAGGGAATGTAAAGCAATGGTGCTTAGGGTCAAAGAACTGAAATAGAACACTCATCATGTCTTCATTGAACCCTGAAGTGACTAGATCCAATAGGTGACCATGTCTCTTGCTGAACTGGGAATGATCAGACACTTGAGAAACCAACTCTTTAAGCTTGGCAGGTATGCCCACAAAGTTGATCCTGATGGTGTTTCTACGAGCAGAAGCCATGACCTGCAACAAAGAACAAAGATAAATCCTTTGGTCCTTGAAATGGTTAGTGAAAATGCTATGCTTATGATGCATGATGATGTCATGATGTTATGCTCAATCACAAACATGTGGCACACACAAACAAGTCACACAATAGCCCTAGGTTTAAAGGCTTGCATGAGGTTCAAAGGTAAGTACCCTCCCCTGAAGTTAAGATGGTTCATCCTGTCCTATAAAAGTAACCATGTTCTAAGGGATCTCAATATCATTGATCCTTCACAAGGGTGGTTGTTCAGAAGGCAACTTACTTGCCAACCAAAACCCTCCAAGTTTAAGATCTCAATGAGCGTAGTATCGAGTGTCAACCAACTTCAGTCTGCACCAAAGCCGGTTACCTCACTACTTTCTAAAGGCCAAGATGGGATAACTAGGGTTCTAAAAGTTAGTTAGTGCATTGACAACATATGGCAGCCTCATATTATCCTCAACTTGACTTAAGGAACATAAGCACCAACCAAGAAGTCACACTAACTATGGCCACCAGATCAACCATATCGGTATACGCCGTACAGTTTCCTTGGTCTATTGCCATTTACCTAAGGTACACTAGATCCGGGTTAGGACCTTTCACACATAAGAACATCCCAACAAGATAATATAAAGCAAACAAGGCAAACAATTTAAAGTGATCTAATTCCTAAGGGTACCCCTCTTAAATACAAATCCCCAGCAGAGTCGTCAGTTCTGTAACACGGTGGGAGAACTGACTTTAGTTATGTTGCGGATAGCAAGAGTCGCCACCGACTTTTATTTTATCCAAAGGAAAGGCATAAAAGAACAGGAAAGACCTTTTTAAAAGATTTTTGGGTCCGGGGGGTAGGTTATGTAAAGGGAAGGTGTTAGCACCCTTTACATCCATGGTTATCCATGGGCTTTTAGTTACTTAGCTCACTTTGAATTGTTTTTGCAATGTGAAGTGTGTGAATAGAAATTTTCATAAGAGTTTGATAATGATCCATGTACGGATGCGTAAAAAACCTTTGTTTGGAAAATTTGTTTGAAAGTGTGAAGTGTTTGAAAAGTTTGAAGAGTGAGCAAGTAACTATGAGGAACCTACCCTAAGTTTTAAGTCTTTTCTATTCTTGAATCCTTTAAATGGTAAGACTATCCCTATTATTAAGGAATAGGTAGTCATTACCTTGGATGTGAGGGACAAATAAGGGTCATCTGTTAATGTAGGCAACTGTGGGGTGTATAAGCATTTTTGGAGGGACTGTCATCTTTATTCGAAAGGGACAAGATCATTACGAAGGCAACATTCGAAAGGGACTTGATCTTTTATTTTTTAAGGGACTAGATGACTTTATTTTGAGGGACTTTTGCTTTATATACCCTACTTGACCTTTTGATTAGGCAACAATGAGAGGTATCCCTAAGGAAGTGAGATGGCGATCAAAGATCGACTTACGTGTGTGAGTGTTTAATTTAATATTTATCTTATAATTTAAATGATCTAAATTCAATTTTAAATACAAATAGTTTTCACTCCCTATTTACTAACCATATCATAAAATTAAATAATTTAAACATTATAAAAATATTTACACCAAGGAGCAATTACAACAATGATAAATAAACAATTTAAATAAATAAAGCAAAATATATAATAATAATAAAAATTGGGTTAGTGAAATAATAATAATAATCACAATTTAAAAATAAAGGGGGTTAGTAAAAAATATCATAAGAACATAATTAAAATAATAAGCAAAAAATAATATAATAATTAAAAGATTAGATTTTAATATAAACAATTATTTAAAGTTAATAAAAAAAAATATGAACAATTAAGTAATTATTATAAAATTTTGAATTATATACAAATTATAAAAAAATTAAATTAATTTTAAACATATCATGAAAATAAAATTATAATTATAAAATCATTTTAATTATTCCAAAGCATATATTAACAATTATTTAAATGCAAAATTAAGAATATAAATAATTTTGATCATATTTACATATTATAAAAAAAATAAATTAAGAGTTTTAATTTTTAAGCATATTTATGTACAAAATTCTAAATTATAAACAATTAAGGCATTTAATAAAAATTAGATTAATAATAATATTAAACAAAAAATAGAAGAAAAAGAAATTAGGTTTTTTTTTATTGTTTAGAAAAAATAAATTAGGTTTTATAATATAATTAGGGTTTTAAGTTAACATACAATATTAATTTAATACATATTATAATTTAAGTACATAATAAATAAATAAAAACTAATTTTTGAATTAAGAAAATAATTTTAGAATTTATAAAATATAAGATATATATATGTATTATTGTAGCATTATTTAAATATATGTATATATACAAAATTATCTCTAATTAATAATAAAATAATCAAAACAAATAAAATAAATAAAAAAAAGAAGTTGGAACTTACCTGGCTGGGGTTTGAACCCAGCACCTTAGGCTTGCCAACAACAACACACACCACCAGGCTGCCAGCGCGCAGGTGATAGAAGAATGGGACAAATTGTTTTTATGCCTTATCCTGAAAAATCACAAAAAAAAAGAAGAAGAAAAACCAAAAGGCCTGGGGGATCGAACCCAGGACCTTACCAACAAACACACAATCACGTTACCAATCCTGCTGGGTGAGCGAACCTGTCATCATAATGGCCACAATGCATAATATATTATATTGGCTAAATGTCTGGAAAAATAAGCAAAAAGGATTGAAGCCAGGATTCGAACCCCTGCCCTCTCATAATACGCGTGCCTGACTTTCCACTGGGACAAGCATGTGCTTGTGAAATACAAACAGAATCAATTAATAATATTTTAAAACAGAAATTCAAATTTGAAATACGCGCCAGTCAGCTTCATTTTCTTCCTTGGTTCATACGAAATTACCTGCGAAATTCAATCTGCAGCAAAACCTATGAAATCTAAACAACATCAAAACCATGGAATCACATCAAATTAATGGCACAAACAAAGTCTAGAGATCAATTCGAATCAATCTGTGGTTTTAGAATTCACTTAGGCTGGATAAATCAGAAAACCCTAAAGCTCATCCGAAACCCTAATCATGGTGGATTTCGTTCTAATTGATAGAACTTCACAAAACTTGCCCAGAAACGATCTATAACATACCACAAACACAAAGCATTAGTTAAAATTCATTAAAAAACAGCCATTATTCAGAATCGAAAAAATGAAATGTGATGAACAACTTGAATCGGATTATGCGAATGGAGAGGTTTTTGATGCAAGTAAGCACTGATTTCGACTCAATGATGTCTAGTGATCATGGTTGTGTTCTCAAATTACCTTCAAATGCTTTGTATTATTGAAACCGAATTTGAGTTTGTGAGGGATTTTTTGGTTTGCAAACTTACTCTTGGGGAGGCTGGAAATCGTGGCTTGTGCTAGGGTTCTCTTCTATACTTATAGAGTGATCAATTGAGGCTGAAAAATTAGGTCATTGTGTAGAAGATTTGATCCAAAAAGATTCACAATGATAAGCCTTTAAAATTCAAATATTTTTGTATAAACACCTTCTATTTTTGGCAAATCAACATGATCTTATTTCCCCTTCAATTCCAATCATATTTATGATTTTCTAGAAGCTTAATCCAATTTAAATCTTAGGCTTTTATATTTTATTTTTATTTAAAATGATTTTTAATGAATTAAATAAAAATAAATAAAAATAAAATAATAAAAAATCTGATTTTTATTGACTTGGGTCGTGCATGAAGTTATTGTATGGATTGGGTCATTATTTGGCAAGCCCATTTGGAAGAAATTGGTTTTAGACCTCCATTTTCATCATAAACCAACCGAAAATTTCCCAACTTTGCAAGGGCACACATCCTTCAATTTTAATGGTATTAGGGTGTTCTTGGACATTTTGGAAATCTTGAAGAGTCCTCTAACCAACCCCACTGGTTTCATGTCCATATCATTTACCAATCTCAAGTTATGCCCTTTTGAAGTTGTTGACTTTTTGTTGACTTTCAAAAGGACCTATAATGTCTCAGCTCATACCTTCCAAATGAAGCATTTTTGGGCTTGGCTTGTGAGACACAAAGTTGTAGAGAATTCAATTTCCTTCAAAATGAGCTTTGGATGGAGACTTGGTGATGAAGCATGTGAAAGTTATGGCTGGTCAAAGTTCAGTTGACTTTTACTAAGGAAACCCTAATTCAGAAACTCCTGATTATTGATGATCTGAAATCTCCTTGATGAATCATGATCAACCCTTGATCAAATGATGAATTTTACTTCATATACTTGATGTTGGCAAAAAATCATGAAGTTTGACTTTGGTTTGACCACAGTTGACCTCAGTTTGACTTTTTAACTGCTTTGACTGATTTTGACTTATCTGATCATCTGACTGAGCAAACTTTTGAGAAAAGTCTTGAAACTTGTCATGGGGGTTCTTACACACATATAAGATGTTATGAAGCTCACTTGAAGTCTTGGAAATTCATTTAGCCTGATTAAAGTCAAAACCCTAGTTTTGGATGCACTGCTTAGGAGGTGCATTGTCTGAGGGAATTGTCAACTCTTCTGACCAATTGTGAACTTTGTGAGCCTTGTGAACCATTATAAAATGTCTTGTGAACCTCATGGGAGGTATTTTGAACCTTGTGAACCTCATAAAGTGACTTGTAGACTTCATGAACCTCATGAAAGGTCTTGTAAGCATTGTGAATCTTGTGAACCTTGTGAACCTTCATAAAGTGACTTGTAGACTTCATGAACCTCATGAAAGGTCTTGTAAACATTGTGAACCTTGTGAACCTTGTGAACCTCATAAAGTGACTTATAGACTTCATGAACCTCATGAAAGGTCTTGTAAACATTGTGAATCTTGTGAACCTTGTGAACCTCATAAAGTGACTTGTAGACTTCATGAACCTCATGAAAGGTCTTGTAAACATTGTGAATCTTGTGAACCTTGTGAACCTCATAAAGTGACTTGTAGACTTCATGAACCTCATGAAAGGTCTTGTAAGTATTGTGAATCTTGTGAACCTTGTGAACCTTCTTAGCACACAAAGTCTTGTATTGTGAGGGCAAATTTTGGGGTGCAACACCTGCCACATAAGCACCGTCTGCCACATCCCTTTTTTTTAACGTCTAACTCACAGTAGGGACTAAAACCAAAGCGTTTTGGAAATGTGGGGACTTAAACCGAAAAAAAAAACTTTCAGGGACGAAAACCAAAAACTTGCTAAATTACAGGGACTAAAACACTATTTAAGCCTTGTTTGTTATTGTGATGGACATGGGTACGAATCTGGCCGCAGGCCATTTTGGTTTTGATTTTATTTATTTTTGCAGGTTTAATATATAAGGATCAATGCTTACCATATGTTCACCAAGCGCAGCTGGCCTAGTGGTGGTGATGCTGGACCAAGGGTGTGAAAGCCTAGGGCGTGGGTTCGAATCCCAGCCCCAAGTATTTTGTTAGTTTTTTTAATTTTTCTTATTTATTTGTTTATTTATATTAGTTAACTTATTTAAATTCTTATAAAAAATAAAATTTTCTTAATAACCAATAATATTTTCATAAAACTTCATATTTTCTAAAATTCACATTTTATTTTCTTAAATGTAAATTATTTGTGCTAATTTTATAATATGTCTATAAATAATTATTATGTATTTTGTAAATAAATTAATAATGTATTTTAATTAAAAAAAAACAATTTTCTTAATTTAAATATTAACCCTAATTTTTGTCAACCCTAATTTTTATCCTAACCCTAAAAATTAACCTAATTTTTTCTAAACCCAAACTATATTATTAATCTTTATTTTTTAATATGTAAATAATTTGTTATTTATTTATTATTATTAAAATTATTTTCTTAATTAATTTCTAAAAAATTTCTAATATTAATTTTTTCTTGCTAAATTCTTATTTCCTTCACTTATTATTCTAACCCTTATTTTTATTTTATTATTACTAATATGTGATTATTGTTTATTTATTATCCTTATTATTATATTTATCATTATTATTTTATTATTATGTAATTGCTAAAGCCATGTAATAGGTTTATTTTTTATATCTTTGCTTTATCTTTGTAATTATTTTTACTGTATGGTTAGTAATATTAGGGTGTGCATAACCTATGTGTAATCAAATAATTTAGAAAATTAACTAAGATAAATACTTGAACATGAACACTCACACACGTAAGTCGATCTTTGATCGCCATCTTGCACTTCCTAGGTTACCCCTATTGGTTGCCTTAAATATGGTCAAGTCCCTCGAATATGGGGTGTCTTAAGTAAAGTCCCTTCATAAATATCATCACGTCCCTACAGTTTTAAAGATCAAGTCCCTTCGAGGTTGCCTACGATAATGATCTTGTCCCTTCGAATAAAAGATGATAAGTCCCTACAAATTGCTAAAGACACCCTTACTTGTTGCTTTCTATGACTATACGATGATCCTACGCTTGTCCCTTAACATCCAAGGTAATGACTACCTATTCCTTAATAATAGGGATAGTCTTACCATTGAAAGAACATACGAGAACATGAAAGACTTTAATCTAGGGTAGGTACCTCATAGTTACTTGCTCACACTTTTCAAACTTACTTTTACACCTCACAATTTCTAAACTAGGCTTTGTATACACCCATACGAGGGTCATTACCAAGTACTTAAAGAAATTTTTTCTAATCACACACTACACTCTTGCAAACAAACAAAGTGAGCTAAGTAACTAAGAGCCCATGGATAACCATGGATATAAAGGGTGCTAACACCTTCCCTTTGTATAACCTACCCCCCGAACTCAAGTCTTTTAAAAAAGGTCTTTCCTGTTCTTTTATGTCCTTCCCTTTTGGATAAAATAAAAGTCGGTGGCGACTCTTGCTATCCGCAACATTTATAGAAAGTCAGTTCTCCCACCGTGTTACATCGTCCCACAACCAAACCTGCAATTTCTCTATGTTTCTCTCCTTCGTCTCTGTAACTTCTTCTCAGACCAAGTTCCAATTAACCGAGTACGATAATTTAACAACAACACAACGAATTCATACACAAACAACACTACCTAATTAATTTATGATTAATTCAACAATTCAATTTGATTCTCTTATTCAACCAAAACAACTTATTAAAACCAAAACAGCTTATTCAACTAAACAACTTATGCAACAAAATAACACAACAATTGACAACAACAATCCATATACCCAATCCTGCATGTTTTCATCGTAAAATCCCAATTATAGAGTTAGAACTCCACTCTTACCTTGGATTTTTTATCGGAACCCTATCTTTTCCTTCTCCTAAGCAACTTCACGTAACCTCTTTTCTCCACTTCTTGTTTTCTCCTTATTTTTACTGATAACGTCTTTTCAATATTTCTAATTAACTTATGGTTTTTCTTAATTGAATCTTAATAACTCCATTGGGCCTAAACCATACACCCCCATTATTACTACTTTTACTCACCAAAAGGTCCACTTATCAAGAATAGTACAATTCTACTATTAAACCCACAACTTAATCAACTTAACTTATTCCAATTACCAATGACACAACTTAAATTAACTTAATCAACTTAATTAAATCAAAACCAACTTAGCAACTTAACACCAAAAATACAATAATATTTAATTAAATACATAATTAAATAAATTGGGCATTACAACATACCTCTTCAATTTTGAGGCATATTTCTCTATAGGAAGTAGCTAACTCATTGTAAACACCCCAAATTTGCCCTCACCCATTCACACCATGGCTTGTGATCATCTCATATGCATAAACTCAATCATATCATCTCATATCTCATTTTTGATTCACTGCATAGTTTATAAGTCATCTGCACCTAGGGTTTGTGATCTGAGCAATCCAAAAGCTTCTTGAGCCACTTCAAAGGCAACCAATCACTCCAAAGGGACCCATATGTGTTCTTGTATCATATTCCATCCTCTCAAAGTCAAGAATTCCAAGGAATCACAAGAACTGGGATTGGTGTGGATGCAGAGCCAGGATAGACTGCACAGTTGACCTAAAATTAGGGTTTTGGTTTCAGAGGCCATAACTCCAATTTTTTGGTCATTCTTGTTTCCATTGGTCTCTATATGGTATAGGGAGTATGCATATCAAGTTTCATGAAGAAATTCCATGGGGAAGTCATCTGATCAAGGGTTAACTTTTTGGACAAGTCAGTGTAAAATCAGGGCATCTGAGGCCCCCAATGACCCAACCAATGGGTGATCTTCATCATTTTGAGTGTATATGATCTTTATTTGATCATGGAAGAAGGTTGAAGTCCACAAAAATCAAGAATTTGGAGTTTTTGCAAATGTTGACTTTTTGGGCATAGTTGACTTTTCAAGAATGCTTCATTTTAGGTCATTTTTCAAGCCTTGATTCTTGATCCAAAAATGCTTCAAATGGAAAAACTTTGGTCATGAAAGTTGTAGATTACATCTTTCCCTTTTCAAAAAGTACAAGAACATGATCAAATTCTTCTTGGATCAAAAGTTATGGTGTGACAAAGTTGGCAAAAAAATCATTGATTTTCAAGATGTGCACCAAATGTGAATTTTGCAAAATCATGAACTAATGCCATTTGTAACTTCTAATTCACTTCAAACCATTACACAAACATTCTATAGGCCCTAAAAATCAGAATTGGACCAAAGATTACATGTTTGTAGTTTGTGTAACAAGACTTTTTTCCATGAAATGCCAAAAGGTAACAACTTGCAAAACCACTCATCACACTTCACCAACTTGATGCATTGGATGCTGCACCTTGCTAGCCCTCTCACCTCATCTTGCTGCACCAGAACCATGCCTTGTACTAGCCTAGAACCAAGCCATACTTTCCTTAAACAAAAAGTTGACTTTTGGCAAAAGCAAACATCCCAATCACCACAGGCCATGTCACATCCTCTGGCCACTTGGATTAAAATATACTATCCATTTGCAAGCCATTTCATAAAGGGAGCAAGGCTGAAACACTCTCAAAAAAACACATTCACAAAAACACTCCCTTGTGCAAAAGCTTTCGAATCAGCCTCCACAAACTTCAAACATCCAAACCATCTTCACCAATCATCTCACCAGGTTCCATTAAGTAGAAACCACCAAGAGTCAGGCATGTTTTGAGCAAGAACACCACATTGCCATTTCTCACCTCAACTTGCAGTTTCATTCGAAACTCTCTCCACAGCTCACAAACATCCAAACAAACTCCATAAACCTTCTCTACTCATCATCTGGACCACAAACAACCTTTCACCCTTGCCAGAAATAGCCAGAATCATCATTGCCATGTTCAACTGAGTTTGAGCAGAAGTTACTCAAACTCTTCATCCAGCCAATATAAATTTCTCCTGAGCACTCAAGCATCATCAAGAGGTCATAAGGAGTAGATTTCATCAAGAGAGGAAGTCAGAAAGTAGCTGGAGTGAAAGCTTCGAATCTCAGGTAGCTCAAGAACTTTTTTTCCAGAAATGGATTTTTAAGTTCTAAACTTGTTCTACATGTCTTCCTGATCATGAATATGCTTTTAGTTTTTGAAATGGTGATGAAATGAGAGTTTAATTGATCTCTGAAACTCAGTTGACCTAATTTTTGTTTGCTTCGATTCAGCCTTGTTAGGAAATATAAATTTGTTTTGATTAGGGGTTTTGGTTCGTGAGTGAGTGGGGATCATTTCCCAGTTTTTAGATTTCGTTTTAGTTAGGTTTTTAGAGTTTTGGGGATTCTCAGGGGGGATGCTGGCCGGAGAAGACGACCGGAAGTCTTCTCCGGCAGCCTGAATGTCATTATGCCCTAATCCAGTCATTAACTCCCATTTGAATTTCGTGCGTTGGATTGGGTTGACTAGTTGACTTCCCGCGTGGATGGAAGGCTCAGATTCATTTGATTAGCCCTAATTCATTTAATTAGTTTAATTAATTCGTATTTAGGTTAATTGGCTCAGATGCAACCCCAGCCGTCCAGATGCGCGCTGGTCAACCAATTTAAACCTAGGATTCATCTCATCCCTCCATTCTGATTACTTTCCTTTTATTTTAATTTATTTTCATTTCTTTTTCATTTAACTTGCATAATTTACTTAAAATAGTAAAAAATGTGTAAAAATTATGAAACTTTTTCTCATAAGTTTTATTAATTTTTATGACACAAAAATATTTTCATTTTTATTTTTACCATTAAAAAAGTATTTTTAAATATTTAAAAGATTATTTTTAATTGATTAATGGAAATTAATTTATTAAAAATACTTTTAGGTATCTAAAAATCACCAAAAAATTCATGAAATGTTCTAAGACATTTAGAAACATTGTCCAACCTTCAAACCAAATTTATTTTTGGATCTTGATGCATTTTGAGAATTTTTCTTTGAATTAAAATCATTTTTGTGCATTATTTTGATCATAAGTTCAAAAAATCATTTCTGCCTATCTAGGAAGAGTTGGACATTGATTCTTTTTGCATTGTATTGTGTTTAGCATGTAGTTTCTAGGATAAAATGGCCTTGATTTGTTTCCTCATTTTCAATTTGTTTGACATTTCTTTTGATTAGGAACCCTAAAAACCCTAATAACTTGTAAAAATCATAACTTGAGATTGGTTAAGAGTTGAGACCTCCCCTTTGGACATTGGTTTAGTATAAGATTAGGGGTCCTTTGAGTGGCATTTTCCATTTTTTATCCTAGGGTTTGCTTCTGTTTTGGGTTTTTGTTTGATGTTTGGTTCATGAACCCTAATTTGAGCTTTCATTTGCATACCTCTTGCATTCTCTTGCATAACATGATTTGCCTTAGCATTTTATGCATCCATTTGATTCATTTGACATCATAAGACATATAGAAAACATGTTTGATCATTGCATCATGTGTTTTCCATATTGTATGCCATGTGCACTTCATAACTTTTCATGTATGTTCATGGTTCCTAAGTTGCTTCTCTGGCATTCAGGAACTTGTATGAACATTTCCATGTGCTGCCCCATGTTTGTAGCATCTCATTTGCATCATTAGCATCATGTGCATGCTTCTGATTTTGTTTCTCATCATGTCATCTCATCCCATTTTGCATTGCATTGCATTTCTTTTCTAATCTTTCAGGTGGTAAGTGATGTTGAGAAGTGAATTTGCCTTCACTTCTCATAGCTTTTCTTTTAATCTCTCTTGCATCCATTGCTGCATTTTTATATGTGTTTGAGTTTGAGCTTACTCATTCTTGTTCCTTTTACTTTCTTTCTTCAAGTGACTTGACTTCTTGAATGAAGCAAGTTGCTTTGCTTCTCTTGATCCTTTCATCTGCTTCCTGGTGGTTCCATTGAAGATCTTTCTCTTGCAAACCTCACAAACCTTAGGAACAACCAAGCATGACAATGATTAGGGTTTTGATTAGTCTCCCCTCTTAGATTTTACCTTTGTGTCATCTCTTTGAGTCTTCTCTTCTCACCTCATAATCAGGGACTAAACCCTAAAGGCTTTAAGGCTCTGTGATTAAGCTTATGCCTGCATCCTTCTCTTAGGATGGAGTGTATAACTTTAATCCTAAGTGTTAAACCCTTAATGTGTTTAACTCCTTTAATCAATCCACTTAATAACCATCAAGACCTCAAACTTGTAACTTGGGCCTTGCATTAGGGTTCTAATTCTTCCTTAATTGGTTAAGAAGGACTAACCCTAGTGTTAATGGACAAGTCCCCCTCAAGTTGTCTTACAAATCATAAAACTCACTTCATCATCATATCATTAAATAAAATCCACTTAATCAAAGGCTTGTTTTGTCATGAGTTTAATCCCTAAGCATGGGTTAAGTTGAGGAGCTTTCCTCAGCTTAAACATTCTCATATATTATCCTTCTATTAGGATGGTGTAATGAGTCTGTTAAACCCCTGATTATGGCTTAATCTCATTACTTAACACTAAACAAAAAACAACAAAAACATCTAATTAATCACAAGTAAGTTAATGATCTTAACCCTACATCAAAGGTGATTAAGTGTGAGAAGTTGACTTCACACTTAAGGTATTCTCATTACCCCTAATTAGAGGGAAGATGTGATGAGTTTACTAAATCCATTGATTTAGGCTTAAGCTCATTAACTTATGACAAACTTCAAAAAGCAATAAAAGACTGAAAATACAAAAAAACAAACAATAATCGTCTCCTCCGGGATTCTTTTCTCATCACACTCACTCACAAACGAGAACTTGCTTCTTCCGTCTAATGCAAGACAGTTTGCACCTGAGCCAGACAGGTCATACACTTGAGCATTGACAAGCAAGCAGTTCACAAGTCAATTCATCCTTCAGTCTCTTTGGGTCGAACTACGGTGTTCTGACTTCCTCATTGCACGAGAGGATACGTAGGCATAACTTAACAGTTATCGAACAAAAGTCTCTGTATATCCCCCCTCTTTCAGCTTCTTTCTCTTAGCCTCATGATCTTGAGCAATTCACTCCTGTTCCTACACTGACACTGTATATATTACATTTCACACTTCTTACACTGACACCTGTACATTCTTTTTCCAGCTATTTTATACACAGATTGCACTGACACTACCCCTTTAAAACACAAATCTTTTAAGCGTGGATCCCGTCGAGTACGGCGGACAATCTGGGTGCTAATACCTTCCCAGGTTGTAACCAACCCCCTTTCTCAGTCTCTCTGGTTCGCAACCGTCTTATCCATTTTTTTTAGGCCTATGCAGCATTGCCTTTCCTCCGGGATAAAAATGCCTAGCTGACGACTCTATTCATTCTCCAGTGAGTTCACGGCTGTGTGTTCTCATTGTCCCTCTCGCCGACCGTTCGCGTCTGTACCCTTATTTGACCCTGCTTCATCTATCGGGAGCGACAGCTTGGCGACTCTGCTGGGGAACCTTATACTGCAACCAGGGCTTCTGGTTCTTTTTGTGGGTTCCTCCTAGCGCTTGTTTGATTTGTGTTTACTGGGGTGTTATGTGCTTATTTGTGTTTTTATATGTTTTATTTTTGCTTTATGTACAGTTGCTTTACTACTTTCTTTATTGCTTTTGTATGCATCATACTGTCATGTTGCTGGCTGGATCTGGTTTTTTTTGCCTTGGTGGGTGGGGTTCTATTGAGAGTTAAGGTCCTATACCTGGGACCTGAGTGACACCTAGGCTAGAGTGAATCATATTCTTTCCCATTCCATTTCGGTCTGGTGCGGGAATATGAAACACGGTTCAGATATGGGTTTCTTCTTGAGAACTCTGTGTTGCAGATTTCCTGCAATGCTAGGGTTATCTGGGAAGCCTGCTAAGTCTGGATGACCTTTAGTATTGACCTTCAGAAACTGAGGTGAATTAGAGGAGGAATTGTTATGGTTATTGTAAACACTGTACCTCCGGGTTAGAAGTGTTTACACTTCTCATAACTGATCCAAGTCTGAGGATCCTTGTTTTAGAACACCACCTGTGAGGGGGTTGGGCTGTTTACAGGTTTGCAGGTACCTTGACCTCAGAATACCCTGTTACTTTGATTTGATTAAGAATACTCCATGTTGGAACAGTTCTTGTGATTCTAAAACCCTGGACATGTGGCTCTTTATTTGAGTCCCCCACCTTGGTTACTGGATTTATAGACCTCCATCTGGAATTCTTGAACACATATGGACTTATATCAGGGCATTTTGACCAGATCCAGCTCAGTCACAAACCCTTGCATTTCATTTGCATACATAATCATTGCATCATATTGACATTTGCTTATTTGTGTTTCAGGGTATCCATTTTCATCTGGTTTTGGTTTTGACCCCATCTTCAGTATTGACCTATCTTCATCAGCACCTGCTTCAGTTATCAGCTGTCTACTTCAGCTATCACCTGCACCAGCCAATCAGTGGCCAGTTCTTCAGTATTATCATCAGCACCTGTCTCTACTCATCTTCAGCATCATGGCTCCTAAAAAGAGCAACATCACCTATCACTTTTTCCAGCCAGAGCTATCAGACATCAGGAGGATTCGAACCCTGATCACTCCAGATCACATACCATTGTTCAGGGAAAGTTATGGAGATATAATTGATATGGTTATGGATCTGGACCCATCACAAAGAAGCCTGATCCACACTTGCATTCAGTTTTATGATCCCCCACTGAGATGTTTCACCTTTCAAGACTTTCAGCTGGGCCCTCTATTGGAAGAGTACTCTTCATTGATGGGTATGCCTATCAGGGGTGGAATCCCTTTCAACCCTGAGATGGTCTTTCCTAGTAATGGAGAGGTAGCAAAGGCTCTGCATCTGGAACATGTCCTGATTGAGCAACATATGACTTCCAAAGCTGGAATCCCTGGCTTCCATCTGGATTTCTTGATCTCTCAAGCTACCCTGAAAGCTTCTTTAGGAGAGTGGAAGGCTGTCTGTGCCTTGTTGGCTTTGAGCATATATGGAATTGTATTGTTTGCAGATGAGCCTCGATTCATTAGCAAGAATGCAATCCATCTGTTCATCTTGAAGAACCCAGTGCCCACTTTATTAGGGGATCTCTACTATTCAGTGCATCAGAGGAATGAAAAGCAGAGGGGAAGGTTAGTGAGGTGTTGTGCTCCATTGTTCCACACTTGGCTTCTCAAGCATCTACCCAGGACAGATGCATTTCTAAATCCTCATCAGCGGAGCAACTGGGCTAAGAGACTCACTACTCTAACTTCAGCAGATATCAGATGGTGCACTCAAAGCACCAAGGGCAGGGATATCATCACCAGCTGTGGGCATTTTCCCAATGTGCCTTTGATAGGAGTTAAGGGTAGTATCAATTACAACCCTCTGCTGTTTAGACGACAACTGGGCTATGCACTGGTCCACACTCCTAAGGCACAGGACTTGGTGGAGACTCTTTATTGTGAGAACAAGACTAATCTGGCTGTTGTTAGGCAGGCTGCCTGGGCCTGGGATAATGTTCAAACCAAGGGAGTAACCATCCTAGGGAAGTGCAACAATGTGGCATCAGCACAATATTATGAGTGGTCCCGTGCCAGGGCCCATTTCTCTGGGATGCCCTTTACCATAGAAGACATGCCTGAGTCATCTTCAGCACCACCCCCTGCCACTATCAGTTTGGAGGAGTTTGAGAGCTTGAAGGAAAGAAATGAGAAGCTAACCCAGGCTTTGCAGAAGACCCTCCGGGAGAGGAGTGAAGGTATGAGGGAGATTGAGAGGTTGGAGAAGTTGAGAGTAGAGCATCTGATTAAGATTGAGAAGTCTGGGGATTACATTAAAAAGTCAAAGGCTGGAGAACAAATTCTGAAGAATGCTTGCAAGGAAGCCCAGTTCCAGAGAGCAAGAACAGACCTGTATTTGAAGGAGAGTCAAGCCCGGTGGGTCAGGATCACCGAGGCTCGTACCCTGGAGGACAAGAGAGTTCAAGACAAGATGGAGCAACTAGAGGCTAGTGCAAGAGAACAACAAGAAGCCCTGGCAGCAGCCCAGAGGGAGATATCAAAACTGAAGATCAAAGCAGGAGTGAAGAGGTCAAAGGACCAAGCTCAGCACAAGAAGCTCACTACAGCTGTTACAACCCGGAATCTCCTCATCAGGAATCTCACGGAGCGTCCGGCTGATCCTGTGACCGAAGCACTTCTTAAGGAAGTTCGTGAGGATGAGTTTGGTCTCGGTGTTTGACCATTTGTTTGTTGTTGTTTTCTTTCCGTGTACTTTTGTTTTCCTGTAATATTTTGACCCCTCAGAGGGCTTGTATTTGTAAGACAAACTATGTACCATTTTGTTTTGTAATATATGTGTTAGTTTGTTCCATCTGAGTTCGCTTCGAAAGCAGCATCAACAACATCTTCAAGGGTCTGGAAGGGTCAAGACTGAAGGCCAAACCGGATACCTTGAGAACAAATAAGCATAACTGCATTGCATGCTGACCCTTTTGTTTGTTTTGTAGGTTTTGGTTTTGTTGTTGCTAACCTCTGTTGTGATGCATCAGGAACTATTGCTAGGCGCCGGGTATTTCCCCTCAACCGTCCGCACCGTTATCCAACCCGAAACAACCTTCCGGGAATTCAAATGGATCAGGTACAGCAGGACCTTGCAGAAGTTAGAAATCAAATGGCAAACGAAAGATTGGAAATGAGAACGCAGATGACTCAGTTTATGGAAGTTATGAACAACATGGCTCAAAGCCAGGAAAGATTGAGGGCCATGGTAGAAAGGCAAAATCAAGAGGATCCACATATAGGGACTGCCGGCACCAGCAACAACGAAAGGGTACAACCTCATGTTAACCCCCCTGTCTTTGGGCCACACCTCCATCCTGAGGTCAATATTCCGGCAAATGTTCAAGGGACTGCCACTGCAGCCAGGGTACTACAAGAAGATCCTCAGGAGGACCAATTCACAGTAATGGGCGCTGGGGAAGAAGCTTATGATAGAAGATTGGATGAGATAGCTGAGAAGTTGAGATCCTTAGAGTCTCAAAACTCTTTGGGCTTTGACGTCATGGACATGGGCTTGGTAGACGGGGTCAGGATCCCCCATAAGTTCAAGCCTCCTTGTTTTGAAAAGTACAACGGGACTTCATGCCCCCGGACTCATTTACAATCATTTCTGGGAAGGCTGAAGGCCTGTACTATGGATGAGAAGCTCTGGATGTTCTATTTCGAAGACAGCTTGACTGGAGCCTCAAGAGAATGGTACTCTCACCTAACAAGAGCAACTATTAGATGCTGGAAGGATTTGGCAGAAGCCTTCATCAGACAGTATCAGTACAATCTAGACATGGCACCCAACAGGACCCTCCTAATGGGAATGTCACAGTCTTCAAGGGAGAGTTTCCGAGAATATGCCCAGAGATGGAGGCAATTGGCTGCTGTTGTTCAGCCACCTATGTCTGAAAGGGAAATGGCAGACATGTTTATGAACACCCTTCAGGGAACCTATATTGACAGGCTGGCTGCTTTCTCTTCCACTAGCTTTGCAGATGTTGTCATAGCTGGGGAAAGAATCGAGAGCCTGTTAAAAATGGGTAAGATTTCCGACAATGGTGCCAGCTCGTCCAGTAGTACAAGAAAGCCTTTTGCAGGCCCGAGAAGAACCGGCGAGACCAACGCCATCCACACCAACAGGGGTAGGCCCCAATATGTTCAAAGGTCAATAGCAGCAGTCACCATTCCTGCTCCAGCTCATCCTCTACCAGTCTATCAACCTCCGCAGCAAAACTATCAGCAACAATCTCAGTACCACCAACAAAATCAGTATCCTCCAAGAAATTACAACAACAGCAACACCAACAACAACAGTCAACAAAGGCCATTTCAGCAGAGGCCATCTCAAGCTAATAGGGTGATCGATCCAATCCCTATGCCATATGCTACCCTACTGCCACAACTCCTGAAACTCAACCTAGTTGAGCTAAGGATGCTGCACCTCCAGATCCCAACAGTCTACCCAGGAACTATGACTCCAACGCTAGGTGTGCCTTCCATTCAAACGCACCTGGCCACAGTACAGAAAAGTGCAGAGCTCTGCATATGAAGGTACAAGACCTGGTAGACTCAAAAGCTCTGAATTTCGCACCACCACCCAATGTCAATAAGAACCCGATGCCAAACCACGGTGGTCCCAGGATTAACGCTATTGAAGAAGACGAGCCGTCTTATTTAATAACCAGTGTGGGCCAGATCAGGACACCGTTGGTGGAAATCAAAGCTCAGCTCTTGGAATGTCAAATGTTCCCGGGGTGCGAGTTGGGTTGTGCTTACTGCAATATCTCAGTAAATGGGTGCGATAATTTGAGGAATGGCATAGATGGCCTTATTCAGAGTGGCCAGCTTCAGATCACCACATCATTTCCAACAAATCCAGCAATCTCATCAGCAACGGTTTCAGAACCTCCTACAACTGCAACGACTATTGTTCCTGACAATTCTTCGGCTTCATCAACAAGTACATCATCTATTATCTCGACTGATCAGTTTTCAACAAATTTTCCTGCTACAACTTCAGCTTCACTCCATTTTGAACCTCCTACAACAACAACATCCATTCTTCCAACAATGTCTCCTACAACACCAGCAACTAATCACGAAGACGTCTCAACTGTCACCATATTCTACGATCCTGAAAACAACTCCGCCTACAACTCAGAAGGTGCTGCTCCCACTAGAGCACCAGTTACAATTTATTACGATCCACAGACTATCACAGTTCCTTCAACAGCTGCAATCAGTCCAGTCACCATCACGGTGCCTGGACCAGTACCCTATGAAAGCAGTAATGCTATCCCCTGGCATTACGGCTCTGACCTGTACTGTGAAGGACAAAGAATCACTTTTGAATCATCAACCCCTGCACCACAAATTGACAATGTGGGCGGAGGCGGAGGCTTCACTCGAAGCGGACGTCTTTTCGCTCCACAAATTCAGAGACCCACAGCCGAAGCAGAAGCTGCTGCCAAGGCAAAAGGGAAGAGCCCTGTGCAGGAAGATCAAGCTATTAAGGAAGCTTTGAAGACACCATTCGATCAAGAGGTTGATGAGTTCATGCGAATCATCAAAAAGAGTGATTATAAAATAGTGGATCAGCTGCATCAGACGCCTTCCAAGATCTCAATCCTATCATTGCTTATGTGCTCCGAAGCCCATCGGAATGCACTACTCAAAGTCTTGCACGCAGCTTACGTGCCTGAAGAGATCACTGTCAATCAGCTGGAAGCAGTAGTGGGAAATGTTAATGCTAGTCACGGACTAGGGTTCACCAATACTGATTTGACAACGGAAGGCCGCAACCACAACAAAGCCTTGCACATAACCATGGAATGCAAAGGTGCTGTCCTTTCCCATGTGCTGGTAGACACGGGGTCATCCCTCAATGTCTTACCTAAGAAGGCCCTGGTGAAGCTAGAATATGACGGATTGGCGTTGAGACCCAGCAACCTGGTGGTAAGAGCCTTTGATGGTTCAAAGAGATCGGTTCTGGGAGAGATTGAATTACCCGTAACGATTGGCCCACAGACTTTCACAACTATCTTCTACGTGATGGATATACAGCCCGCCTACAGCTGTTTATTGGGTAGGCCATGGATTCACGCTGCTGGCGCCGTGACCTCTACCCTTCACCAGAAGTTAAAATATGAGTGGGAGGGTCAAATCGTTACAATCTGCGGAGAGGAGGACATTTTTGTCAGCCACCTGGCAACCTATAAGTACATTGAGATGGATGGGGAGATCCATGAAACAATGAGCCAGGGGTTTGAAGCTTCGAATGTGAATGAAACATCTGCTGTGCCTGGTACTTCAATATCATCATACCAACAAGCCCGGAAGGTTGTTGAGGAAGGAACTGCCCAAGGCTGGGGCAAGCTACTACCGGTGGAGAAGAAAGAAGACAGATTTGGGTTGGGTTACAAACCAACTCAACAAGATCAAGCAGCGGCTGCGAAAGAGCCCAATTTTGTGAGTGGGGGGATGCTTACCCCTGATGCTATCAACTGTCTGGAAGACGAGCTGGAAGAGGAACGCAACCTGGAAAGCTGGATTCGTCCAAAAATCCCGGGGAGCAGTATCTCGAACTGGTCTTCCCAGGAAATTATAAGAGTTACTCATGCAGAGTAATTATTATTTCCTGTATTTTTATAAGCATGCATCAAAGTCTTGCATCTTGCCCAAGATGACAAGACTCATTTTGTAATCGGGCCATCTGTACTTTTTGTGCAAACAAGATTAATTAATGAAATATCAGACATCTTTTTGCAAACAAGTCTTTTTCTTTTCGTTCACTGTTTTTCCATTTTTCTTTTTGTACAAAAAATAAATGGCGGTGTTTTCAAAATGACAACTTCATTTCACTTTTCTAAATAAAGATTAAAATCAAATCACTAAAATGAACAAACTTAACCCTTGCAGAGAGTGCCTTCCAGACAGCACCGACAACAACACGGCTATGACTTCGTATGACTTTGACAATCCAATCAATCAAGCTGATGAAGGGGTTGAAGAAGAATATGAGCTTCCTGAAGAGCTAGCCAGGTTGTTAAGACAAGAGGAAAAGGTTATTACTCCTCACCAGGAGGAGGTTGAAGTGATTAATCTTGGTACAGATGAAGACGTGAAAGAAGTTAAAATCGGGGCCTGCCTGCAAGACTCAGTGAAGAGACAACTGGTTGACCTGCTTCAGGAGTATGTAGATGTGTTTGCTTGGTCTTACCAAGATATGCCAGGGTTGGATACCGATATTGTCGTGCACAAGCTGCCTTTAAGAGAAGAATGCCCGCCAGTCAAACAGAAGCTGCGCCGTACTCGCCCAGACATGGCTATGAAAATCAAGGAGGAGGTACAAAAGCAATGGGACGCCGGGTTCCTTGCTGTAACTAGCTACCCGCCGTGGGTTGCTAACATAGTACCTGTGCCTAAGAAAGACGGCAAAGTAAGGATGTGTGTCGACTACCGGGATCTGAACAGAGCCAGCCCGAAAGATGACTTCCCATTACCTCACATTGATGTATTGGTGGATAACACGGCTCAGTTCTCGGTATTCTCCTTCATGGATGGATTTTCAGGATATAATCAGATCAAGATGTCACCTGAAGACATGGAGAAGACAACCTTCATCACACCCTGGGGCACGTTCTGTTACAAGGTGATGCCATTCGGACTGAAGAACGCTGGTGCCACATATCAACGGGCTATGGTGACATTATTCCACGATATGATCCATAAGGAAATAGAGTGTTATGTGGATGACATGATTGCCAAGTCCCTTACTGAAGAAGATCACCTGGTGAATCTGCTGAAGCTGTTCAAGCGTCTGAGGAAGTACCAATTGAAGTTGAACCCCAACAAATGCACATTCGGGGTACGATCTGGTAAGTTGCTGGGCTTTATTGTAAGCGAGAAGGGGATTGAAGTTGACCCTGATAAAGTCAAAGCCATCCAAGAGATGCCTGCACCGAAAACGGAAAAGGAAGTTCGAGGGTTCTTAGGTCGATTGAACTACATCTCACGGTTCATATCTCACCTTACAGCAACTTGTGAACCCTTGTTCAAATTGTTGAGAAAAGAACAAACGGTCAGGTGGAATGAAGACTGCCAGAAGGCTTTTGACAAGATCAAAGAATACTTACAAGAACCTTCAATCCTTATGCCTCCAGTTGAAGGAAGACCTCTGACAATGTACTTGACAGTATTAGAAGAGTCAATGGGGTGTGTGCTGGGCCAGCATGACGAGTCTGGTCGAAAAGAGTATGCAATATACTACCTAAGCAAAAAGTTTACCGACTGTGAACAACGTTATTCACTGCTCGAGAAAACTTGTTGTGCTTTAGCGTGGGCTGCTCGCCGACTGAGGCAGTATATGTTGACCCACACTACCTTACTGATCTCAAAGATGGACCCAGTCAAGTACATATTTGAGAAGCCAGCGCTCACCGGACGGGTTGCAAGATGGCAAATGATTCTTACAGAATATGACATTCAATACACATCTCAGAAAGCCATCAAAGGCAGTGTATTGTCTGAATATCTTGCCGAGCAACCTATTGATGATTACCAGCCTATGAGGTTTGACTTCCCTGATGAAGACATCATGTTCATAAAAGCAAAAGATCATGAAGAGCCTGTTCACACTGAAGGGCCTGACCCGGAAGAAGAATGGACTATGATGTTTGATGGGGTTGTTAACATGAATGGCCGTGGTGTTGGTGCAGTACTCATTACACCTAAAGGAGCTCACGTGCCTTTCTCGGCAAAGCTCACTTTCAACTGCACTAACAACGAAGCTGAATACGAAGCTTGCATTATGGGTCTTGAGGAAGCCATTGACCTCAGGATCAAGACATTGACCGTATTCGGAGATTCAGCTTTGGTAGTCAATCAAACCAACGGCAAATGGTACACACACCAGGATCATCTGATACCTTACAGGGATTATACAAGGAGGTTATTAACTTTCTTCACAACAGTCAAGCTCGAGTATATCCCTCGGGACGAGAATCAGTTTGCAGATGCTCTTGCTACCATTTCATCCATGATCAAAGTTCAAGCTGCTAACTTTGTACCTCAGATCTCAGTGTCCAGACTTGACAAACCAGCATATGTGTTCGCAGCAGATGTTGTTAAGGATGATAAGCCTTGGTTCCATGACATTAAGTGCTTCTTGGAGGATCAAACATACCCACCTGGGGCATCTTCCAATGATAAGAAGACTTTGAGAAGGCTTGCTGGTAGTTTCTTTCTGAACCCTGATGGGTCTTTATACAAAAGGAACTTTGACATGGTACTCCTCAGATGTGTTGACAAGACGGAAGCAGATTTGTTGATGCATGAAGTGCACGAAGGATCTTTTGGTACCCATGCAGGAGGGCATGCCATGGCTAAGAAGTTGCTAAGGTCAGGTTATTACTGGATCACAATGGATGCAGACTGTTGTGCCTACGCCAGGAAATGCCACAAATGCCAGATCTATGCGGATAAAGTGCATGTACCTCCCAATCCTTTGAACATCATGTCTTCACCATGGCCCTTTGCCATGTGGGGCATTGACATGATTGGTAAGATTGAGCCAACTGCTTCAAATGGCCATAGATTCATCCTGGTCGCCATCGATTATTTCACCAAGTGGGTTGAAGCAGCCTCATATGCAAATGTCACAAGGCAAGTGGTAGCCAGATTTCTGAAAAGAGATATCATCTGTCGATATGAAGTTCCCGAGCGAATCATTACTGATAATGGTTCCAATCTAAACAATAAAATGATGGCAGAACTGTGCCGGGACTTCAAGATCCAACATCACAATTCTTCTCCTTACAGGCCAAAAATGAATGGCGCTGTTGAGGCAGCAAATAAAAATATCAAGAAGTTTGTGCAGAAGATGGTAGTCACCTACAAAGACTGGCATGAGATGCTACCGTTTGCCTTGCATGGGTACCGCACGTCAATCAGAACATCCACTGGGGCAACACCGTATCAGCTTGTGTATGGTATGGAAGCAGTCCTACCAGTTGAAGTTGAATTACCCTCCGTGCGAGTGTTGATGGATGTCAAACTGAGTGAAGCAGAGTGGGTCAGGGCCCGATATGAACAATTGAGTCTGATTGAAGAGAAGAGATTGGCTGCAATCTGTCATGGGCAGTTATATCAAAAGAGAATGAAGAAAGCCTTCGATCAGAAAGTCAGGCACCGAGAGTACCAAGTGGGAGATCTTGTGCTGAAAAGAATCCTCCCCCCTCATACAGACCACAGGGGCAAGTGGACACCTAACTATGAAGGACCATTTGTGGTAAAGAAAGTTTTCTCTGGTGGAGCACTGATGCTCAGCACCATGGATGGTGAAGATTTCCCATCCCCTGTGAATTCAGATGCAGTTAAAAAATACTTCGCATAAAATGACCCGCTGGACACAAAAACAGAATGTAAGTCCAGGCAAAAATAGGGCATCCCGGCGAGTCAAAAACAGAATAAAAGACTCGGGCAAAAATAAGGGAAAATAAGTAAAAAAATGTACACCCGCTGAGTTGAAAAGCCGCATTGGACAGCTCAGGCAAAAATGGGTATCCCGATGGATTGAAAACCCGAAAGGGTGATCCATGCAAAATAAGGGAATAAGCGAACAACTGCATTCTGAGTTCGTCTGTATCATCTACAACTTGGTAAGCTTCGAAAGGATTAAGCTTCGATCAGAATCAGCCTTCTTCAGTAAGCAAGACGAGAAGAACGTCATTGTCATAACAAGTCATAGCAGGAGAGGAAGCTCCTCAAGGCGTCATCAACACTGCCAGCATTTTGTTTCTCAATTTGTAACAATCTCCTCATTTCAGGAGATTTGTTTCTTTGACTGTATCTTGCCAATTCAGGGCACACAAATTAATAAAATCAGATTTTTCAGTCATGTCTCGTTTTGAATATTTTATTTTGCAAAGAATGTCTGATGTCTCTAAAAACTAATTGCATAAGAATACAGATGTTTTTCTTTAAGAAAATAAAAGAACACATGCTTACAGGGAATATACTTACTCTCGAAAGTATCCTAACTCCTATGACGGAATCCAGTAAGGGATATCTCGGGACCATTTGTGCGTTTCCTTATCTTTGCAGGATTGCAGGTATCCAGAGCGCAACTTGGGGCATGTAAGTTACATCTCAGCAAGCTGGCAAATCAACAAATAATCTCAGCATCCGAAATGCTCTATCCTCCAGCTGAGTTGCCTCTCATTACTCTCCCCAGCTGAGTGGCCAGCAACATTCCCCAGCTATAGTCCCATTTATTCTTCCTCAGCAGAAGGCAGAAGTCAGGGAATCATCTCCCCACAGAATCCTCAGCCTCTATTCAGAAGAGCAGCGCGTGAAGGAGTCACAACAGAGTACATAAGACTTCTACAGACCCCAGCTGGGTCTCATATTACAAGGATAGGTCAATCAGTGACCTATGTCCCCAAACAGATACATCTCCTCAGATCTACCAATGATCTCATCCCCAGCTGGGAGGTTTACTACAAACGGATCGATCGAAGATCTTCGTAGCAATGGGACCCGGATCCCGGTTTGGTACCTTTGCATAATCATAGCATTCGCATCATATTCACCCCCAAAGCGTAGCATTCCGTTTTAACACGGAGCATTGCGGCAAAAATCAAACACATAGCATAATCATAAGCCTTGATTTGAACCAACGCTTGTGAATAATAACCATTCATCAGAATACAGAATACTTTCCCCAAAATCCTCCCAGAGTCCCCAGCAAAAGCAGCTACCTCACAATTCACAAACACCAGTATATACTCATTTTGACACCCGTCCGTGCCATTTTTCCCCAGTAAAGTCACCTGAATACCCTTTACAAACAAGATCACCCGTATTACAGATACTTTCTGGCACCCGTCCGTGTCATAACTCCCAGCAGAAAGCCAAAGACATCATTTTTTGCACTCACATATACTTGTATATACACCTTCTCGACACCCGTCCGTGTCACATCCCCAGCGTAGTCGCTTACACTTTTACAATCAATATACTTGTTGATACTATACTCCTCCCCTTTCGACACTCGTCCGTGTCACCATCCCCAGCAGATAAACACCCATCTATACACCACTCATACTTGTTTTACTTATACAGATACTCGTCCGTATCTCATATACACCGTTTATATTCCCACAGATTCAACATTGGTCCATGTTCTCTGTTAACCAGTTGGTACTCGTCCGTACCATCATCTCAGAACATTGCGTCTAGTGTTTGTTTCTACATGATACTCGTCCGTATCATAGTCTTAAGGATGTTCGTCCGCATCTTTAATCCATACACCGTGTCAAACACTTGTGTCTTCTTGAATATAGACACTCGTCCTGTGTCATGATAAACCTGAGAGCAGCCGTACCCTGCTAGGTGGTCGTCCTCCACCTCTTGATGGTCGTCCTCCATCATGCTCATCCGATGGCCGTCCCCATCGTTGATTTTAGCAGCCGTCCCCTGCTAGGTGGTCGTCCTCCACCTCTTGATGATCGTCCTTCATCATTTTATCCAATGGCCGTCCCCATTGTTGATTTTGGTTATCTGACATTCGTCCTATGTCATGATAAACCCTGAAAGCAGCCGTCCCCTGCTAGGTGGTCGTCCTCCGCCTCTTGATGGTCGTCCTCCATCATGCTCGTCCGATGGCCGTCCCCATTGTTGACCTTTTATCCGATGGTCGTCCCCATCGTTGACCTTCTCTATCCGGCATTCGTCCTATGTCGCGATATTTTCGGCAGCCGTACCCTGCCAGGTGGTCGTCCTCCACCTTTGATGGCCGTCCCCATCATATTTCTTTTATTCCCCAACAGAGCAGCCGTACCCTGCTAGGTGATCGTTCTTCACCTTTGATGGCCGTCCCCATCATCTGTTTATTTCATTTATTCTTTAACCCGATGGTCGTCCCCGTCGTGGTCCCTTTTCCTTTTTAACCCGATGGCCGTCCCCATCGTTGGTTACTTTACTTTATGAACTTGATGGCCGTCCCCGTCATGTTTCATTAATTCCCAGAGAATCTCACTTTATCTTGATGGCCGTCCCCATCATAATTTGATTTTCCCCAGCTAGTCGGCCGTCCCCGTCTTGGCTTTACCTTTTATCCCCAGCATGTCGGCCGTCCCCGTCATTGCTTTGTTTTCCGCACTTTACAATATACTTTATTTTCCTTTTGCAATCTATATCCCTTTTCTTCTTCATTGCTGTGAGTGCAAATTTTGGACTGTCTTTGGTATTCAACCACAAGTTATCTTGTTTGCCTGTTAAGCTATCACTTACATCCTGCACAGCTAACTCATGTTTGAATAGGGGCAGCTGTAAACACCCCAAATTTGCCCTCACCCATTCACACCATGGCTTGTGATCATCTCATATGCATAAACTCAATCATATCATCTCATATCTCATTTTTGATTCACTGCATAGTTTATAAGTCATCTGCACCTAGGGTTTGTGATCTGAGCAATCCAAAAGCTTCTTGAGCCACTTCAAAGGCAACCAATCACTCCAAAGGGACCCATATGTGTTCTTGTATCATATTCCATCCTCTCAAAGTCAAGAATTCCAAGGAATCACAAGAACTGGGATTGGTGTGGATGCAGAGCCAGGATAGACTGCACAGTTGACCTAAAATTAGGGTTTTGGTTTCAGAGGCCATAACTCCAATTTTTTTGGTCATTCTTGTTTCCATTGGTCTCTATATGGTATAGGGAGTATGCATATCAAGTTTCATGAAGAAATTCCATGGGGAAGTCATCTGATCAAGGGTTGACTTTTTGGACAAGTCAGTGTAAAATCAGGGCATCTGAGGCCCCCAATGACCCAACCAATGGGTGATCTTCATCATTTTGAGTGTATATGATCTTTATTTGATCATGGAAGAAGGTTGAAGTCCACAAAAATCAAGAATTTGGAGTTTTTGCAAATGTTGACTTTTTGGGCATAGTTGACTTTTCAAGAATGCTTCATTTTAGGTCATTTTTCAAGCCTTGATTCTTGATCCAAAAATGCTTCAAATGGAAAAACTTTGGTCATGAAAGTTGTAGATTACATCTTTCCCTTTTCAAAAAGTACAAGAACATGATCAAATTCTTCTTGGATCAAAAGTTATGGTGTGACAAAGTTGGCAAAAAAATCATTGATTTTCAAGATGTGCACCAAATGTGAATTTTGCAAAATCATGAACTAATGCCATTTGTAACTTCTAATTCACTTCAAACCATTACACAAACATTCTATAGGCCCTAAAAATCAGAATTGGACCAAAGATTACATGTTTGTAGTTTGTGTAACAAGACTTTTTTCCATGAAATGCCAAAAGGTAACAACTTGCAAAACCACTCATCACACTTCACCAACTTGATGCATTGGATGCTGCACCTTGCTAGCCCTCTCACCTCATCTTGCTGCACCAGAACCATGCCTTGTACTAGCCTAGAACCAAGCCATACTTTCCTTACACAAAAAGTTGACTTTTGGCAAAAGCAAACATCCCAATCACCACAGGCCATGTCACATCCTCTGGCCACTTGGATTAAAATATACTATCCATTTGCAAGCCATTTCATAAAGGGAGCAAGGCTGAAACACTCTCAAAAAAACACATTCACAAAAACACTCCCTTGTGCAAAAGCTTTCGAATCAGCCTCCACAAACTTCAAACATCCAAACCATCTTCACCAATCATCTCACCAGGTTCCATTAAGTAGAAACCACCAAGAGTCAGGCCTGTTTTGAGCAAGAACACCACATTGCCATTTCTCACCTCAACTTGCAGTTTCATTCGAAACTCTCTCCACAGCTCACAAACATCCAAACAAACTCCATAAACCTTCTCTACTCATCATCTGGACCACAAACAACCTTTCACCCTTGCCAGAAATAGCCAGAATCATCATTGCCATGTTCAACTGAGTTTGAGCAGAAGTTACTCAAACTCTTCATCCAGCCAATATAAATTTCTCCTGAGCACTCAAGCATCATCAAGAGGTCATAAGGAGTAGATTTCATCAAGAGAGGAAGTCAGAAAGTAGCTGGAGTGAAAGCTTCGAATCTCAGGTAGCTCAAGAACTTTTTTTCCAGAAATGGATTTTTAAGTTCTAAACTTGTTCTACATGTCTTCCTGATCATGAATATGCTTTTAGTTTTTGAAATGGTGATGAAATGAGAGTTTAATTGATCTCTGAAACTCAGTTGACCTAATTTTTGTTTGCTTCGATTCAGCCTTGTTAGGAAATATAAATTTGTTTTGATTAGGGGTTTTGGTTCGTGAGTGAGTGGGGATCATTTCCCAGTTTTTAGATTTCGTTTTAGTTAGGTTTTTAGAGTTTTGGGGATTCTCAGGGGGGATGCTGGCCGGAGAAGACGACCGGAAGTCTTCTCCGGCAGCCTGAATGTCATTATGCCCTAATCCAGTCATTAACTCCCATTTGAATTTCGTGCGTTGGATTGGGTTGACTAGTTGACTTCCCGCGTGGATGGAAGGCTCAGATTCATTTGATTAGCCCTAATTCATTTAATTAGTTTAATTAATTCGTATTTAGGTTAATTGGCTCAGATGCAACCCCAGCCGTCCAGATGCGCGCTGGTCAACCAATTTAAACCTAGGATTCATCTCATCCCTCCATTCTGATTACTTTCCTTTTATTTTAATTTATTTTCATTTCTTTTTCATTTAACTTGCATAATTTACTTAAAATAGTAAAAAATGTGTAAAAATTATGAAACTTTTTCTCATAAGTTTTATTAATTTTTATGACACAAAAATATTTTCATTTTTATTTTTACCATTAAAAAATTATTTTTAAATATTTAAAAGATTATTTTTAATTGATTAATGGAAATTAATTTATTAAAAATACTTTTAGGTATCTAAAAATCACCAAAAAATTCATGAAATGTTCTAAGACATTTAGAAACATTGTCCAACCTTCAAACCAAATTTATTTTTGGATCTTGATGCATTTTGAGAATTTTTCTTTGAATTAAAATCATTTTTGTGCATTATTTTGATCATAAGTTCAAAAAATCATTTCTGCCTATCTAGGAAGAGTTGGACATTGATTCTTTTTGCATTGTATTGTGTTTAGCATGTAGTTTCTAGGATAAAATGGCCTTGATTTGTTTCCTCATTTTCAATTTGTTTGACATTTCTTTTGATTAGGAACCCTAAAAACCCTAATAACTTGTAAAAATCATAACTTGAGATTGGTTAAGAGTTGAGACCTCCCCTTTGGACATTGGTTTAGTATAAGATTAGGGGTCCTTTGAGTGGCATTTTCCATTTTTTATCCTAGGGTTTGCTTCTGTTTTGGGTTTTTGTTTGATGTTTGGTTCATGAACCCTAATTTGAGCTTTCATTTGCATACCTCTTGCATTCTCTTGCATAACATGATTTGCCTTAGCATTTTATGCATCCATTTGATTCATTTGACATCATAAGACATATAGAAAACATGTTTGATCATTGCATCATGTGTTTTCCATATTGTATGCCATGTGCACTTCATAACTTTTCATGTATGTTCATGGTTCCTAAGTTGCTTCTCTGGCATTCAGGAACTTGTATGAACATTTCCATGTGCTGCCCCATGTTTGTAGCATCTCATTTGAATCATTAGCATCATGTGCATGCTTCTGATTTTGTTTCTCATCATGTCATCTCATCCCATTTTGCATTGCATTGCATTTCTTTTCTAATCTTTCAGGTGGTAAGTGATGTTGAGAAGTGAATTTGCCTTCACTTCTCATAGCTTTTCTTTTCATCTCTCTTGCATCCATTGCTGCATTTTTATATGTGTTTGAGTTTGAGCTTACTCATTCTTGTTCCTCTTACTTTCTTTCTTCAAGTGACTTGACTTCTTGAATGAAGCAAGTTGCTTTGCTTCTCTTGATCCTTTCATCTGCTTCCTGGTGGTTCCATTGAAGATCTTTCTCTTGCAAACCTCACAAACCTTAGGAACAACCAAGCATGACAATGATTAGGGTTTTGATTAGTCTCCCCTCTTAGATTTTACCTTTGTGTCATCTCTTTGAGTCTTCTCTTCTCACCTCATAATCAGGGACTAAACCCTAAAGGCTTTAAGGCTCTGTGATTAAGCTTATGCCTGCATCCTTCTCTTAGGATGGAGTGTATAACTTTAATCCTAAGTGTTAAACCCTTAATGTGTTTAACTCCTTTAATCAATCCACTTAATAACCATCAAGACCTCAAACTTGTAACTTGGGCCTTGCATTAGGGTTCTAATTCTTCCTTAATTGGTTAAGAAGGACTAACCCTAGTGTTAATGGACAAGTCCCCCTCAAGTTGTCTTACAAATCATAAAACTCACTTCATCATCATATCATTAAATAAAATCCACTTAATCAAAGGCTTGTTTTGTCATGAGTTTAATCCCTAAGCATGGGTTAAGTTGAGGAGCTTTCCTCAGCTTAAACATTCTCATCTATTATCCTTCTATTAGGATGGTGTAATGAGTCTGTTAAACCCCTGATTATGGCTTAATCTCATTACTTAACACTAAACAAAAAACAACAAAAACATCTAATTAATCACAAGTAAGTTAATGATCTTAACCCTACATCAAAGGTGATTAAGTGTGAGAAGCTGACTTCACACTTAAGGTATTCTCATTACCCCTAATCAGAGGGAAGATGTGATAAGTTTACTAAATCCATTGATTTAGGCTTAAGCTCATTAACTTATGACAAACTTCAAAAAGCAATAAAAGACTGAAAATACAAAAAAACAAACAATAATCGTCTCCTCCGGGATTCTTTTCTCATCACACTCACTCATAAACGAGAACTTGCTTCTTCCGTCTAATGCAAGACAGTTTGCACCTGAGCCAGACAGGTCATACACTTGAGCATTGACAAGCAAACAGTTCACAAGTCAATTCATCCTTCAGTCTCTTTGGGTCGAACTACGGTGTTCTGACTTCCTCATTGCACGAGAGGATACGTAGGCATAACTTAACAGTTATCGAACAAAAGTCTCTGTATATCCCCCCTCTTTCAGCTTCTTTCTCTTAGCCTCATGATCTTGAGCAATTCACTCCTGTTCCTACACTAACACTGTATATATTACATTTCACACTTCTTACACTGACACCTGTACATTCTTTTTCCAGCTATTTTATACACAGATTGCACTGACACTACCCCTTTAAAACACAAATCTTTTAAGCGTGGATACCGTCGAGTACGGCGGACAATCTGGGTGCTAATACCTTCCCAGGTTGTAACCAACCCCCTTTCTCAGTCTCTCTGGTTCGCAACCGTCTTATCCATTTTTTTTAGGCCTATGCAGCATTGCCTTTCCTCCGGGATAAAAATGCCTAGCTGGCGACTCTATTCATTCTCCAGTGAGTTCACGGCTGTGTGTTCTCATTGTCCCTCTCGCCGACCGTTCGC
This sequence comes from Lathyrus aphaca, assembly GCA_963966055.1. NCBI lineage: Eukaryota > Viridiplantae > Streptophyta > Magnoliopsida > Fabales > Fabaceae > Lathyrus > Lathyrus aphaca. The sequence continues at coordinate 119,416,711 of OZ014521.1, read as the reverse complement.
GTCTGTACCCTTATTTGACCCTGCTTCATCTATCGGGAGCGACACTCATCATATGTAACTTCATCATCACTGAAATTAGAATAATATCTCCCAGTTAGAGCAATAGCCTTCTTAGTAGATGATGGGCTAAAGACGTGTCTAATTATGTGTCTAGCGGTATCTTAACTGCAAGTGCACAGCCTATCGAAGTAATATTTAAGATTATCGATCCACAGGGACTCTATGGTTACTTAGTGCTAGATAAACTTCTAGTTTAGCTAAGGTGAAGGGTTGTCACGATTTTTTGTTGTTTTTAAAATATTAAAGGCGGGAATTAAATTTAAGTTTTAATAAAATAATACTAAGGCGGTCGGTATGTAATTATACTAACTTAGGCGGGTCAATCAAACCTAGGCTTATAAAGGTGTTTACTTAATCTATTCTGTAGAGGTTACCAGTTTAAATACCCTCAACTCACACTCTCGTGGTCTTATCTCAGATCTTACCCCTAAAGCCCTATGCCTGCTCTCGCTAGCCCATAAGTGTTTAGAGATAATTTTTGGAAACTTAGTAATTCTAATTTATTTTAAAGCGCTCTCGCTGTGTTTAATTTAAATGCCTAACTTTAGCTATCTGGTTAAAATCTCACACTCTCGTGGTCTTGACCTAACCTAATACTCTTTCCTTACTCTCGTAACGAAAAGGTCGATTTTAATTAAAAAGTATCAGCCAGAATGTTAAGTTATTAATTATTTTTAGCCTATGGTTAATTTTACCGATTAAGTTTGTTTTAACTACATACCGCCCTAAGGTAATTAGCTACTCATTTTTGTTGAACCAGACAGAGACAGAAAAACAATAAACAAAATATTCATGGCAGAAAAATAAATGAACAACATAAATATTAAATTGCAAATAATAAAAACCTGGTTAACACTAAAATGGCAGACTCCTTCTTCCACAGACCGGAAAGCTCGGAGTAATTGGCGGAAATCGAAAATAAAGCAAAAATCTGAAGGTTTAGAAACAAGTAATTTTTATAACAATTTCCTGATGTTGGAAATTGTTATAGGTTGGGTTTGGATACAATAAGAATGAAATACTGAAAATAATGCTGAAATAAAAGCAGGGTCGTAAAATAAATCGGCAGAGCTTCCGCAGGAAATTGATAGAAAAAATGGTCTGTAGTTTCTTCATAAAACTTAAGCTATTTATAGAACAATTAATGGGCTTGAAATTTGGACTTGTTGCATTGGGCCTTGTTGAAGCAGTGGAGGAAATATAGGAACGTGGCTAAAAAATAGGCAAAAACTTCTTCACGTAACGTTTTGACGTGGTCTCAGTCAAATAACCTACTTTTTACCTTGTCACGGTCGTGACAAGGTCTTCACGCTCGTGTCTCTTGCATTTTAAGTGTCACGGTCGTGACAAGGTCATCACGGTCGTGATTGCTTCTTTTGGGGTGTCACGGTCGTGACACCTTGGTGACGACCGTGAGTGCAACAAATTATGCAGGTTTTTGCAGGCTTCTTCATTTCTTCATCTTTTTATGGTTGTTTTTGTTCCTTTTGTTCTTAATTCATGATTTAGCTCCATATATGATGTACCTGCAAAATGGTAAGAAAAACTCGAGGAATCGAGTGTTAAAACGATGATTATGCGATAAAACGTTAATGAAACTTAGCAATATAATCGATACATTTTCTCGTTATCAGTAGATTCTTCTTCAGCTTCATTTTCAGATTCCTTATCAGACCAAGCCACAATAAGACTCTTTTTTCCGTCTCTTGAGATGTGTGGGGCATTCATATCTGATGTGGCCAAAACCTTCACATCTATGACACTAAACTCCTTTTCCTTGAGAAGAGTTCTCTTCAGTCCTTGTCTTTCTACTAAAGTTATTTGACCTACTAATGTCAAATGAGTAGTTCTTGACATTTGGTCTTTACTTCTTGTCCATCTTTTGCATTACTTTGTTTAATTGTCTCCCAAGAAGAACTATATCATTAGATAGGCCTTCCTCAGTATTTAGATCATATTCTTCTACTCCATCTTCAGTGTTGGGAGAAAAAGCAATATTTTTGTTTTTCTTGTTAGATTTGTCACTTATGCCAATCTCAAAAGTTTGAAGAGATCCAATAAGTTAATCTAATCTCATCTTGCTAGTGTCATGAGCTTCTTCTATGGCAGTGACCTTCATGTCAAATCTCTTAGGTAGAGATCTGAGAGCTTTTCTTACTAACTTTTCTTCAGACATTGTTTCTCCAAGAGCACTGGATGCATTAGCTATCTCAAGGATATTCATATGAAAATCATAAATACTTTCATCATCTTTCATCCTTAAGTTTTGAAATTTTATGGTGAGCAACTGGAGTCTTGACATCTTTACCTTAGAGGTACCTTCATGAGTAGTTTTGAGGATGTCCCAAGCATCTTTAGCCACAAGACATGTGTTAACCAATCTGAAAATATTTTTATCAATTCCATTCAATATGGCATTTAATGCTTTGGAGTTTCCAAGAGCAAGATCATCTTCTTTCTTAGACCAATCCTCTTCCGGCTTCAATTCTATTGTATTATTCTCATCTTTGTCCTTCACAATAGGATGTTCCCATCCTCTCAGAACAACTTTCCAAGCCTTGTTATCCAATGACTTCAAGAAGGCAACCATTCTTGGCTTCTAGTAATAATAATAATTAGTTCCATCCAGAATGGGTGGCCTGTTCACAAATCCCACATCCTCACTCATATTCATATGAAAAACAATATAAAATAAAAGGGCAATAACACAAGAAATTGTTAACCCAATTCGGTGCAATAACACCTACTCTGGGGTTACCAAGCCAGGAAGGAAATCCACTATCAGTAGTATCAATTCAGAGTTAAACCAATCAGTTTACACTATTCAATTAATCACTACCCAATGCAATTTCTATCTAAGAACTCTTAGATAAGAGACACCACTCACTCCCCCTCAATCACACATAGTGATAGTAACAGAATATTACAAAGAAAGAAGAACACTCTTCCAAGACAAAAACTTGATCTTGCTTTAAAGCTTCAATCAAGAACAAAAACACTCATGCTTAAAAGCTTAGAGTGGACAAAATACAACTCATTAAACTCACTCTAACCATAATATCAGAATGATAATAGAGTGGATCACAAAACACACACACACACACACAAGGAAACCCTAAATCTCAAAAGCACTAAGCTTCACAATACACAATCATTCCACGTTTTTCAATTAGGTTAAACATCTTGTATATAGATCGTTCTGAATGGGCCTGGATCATATTAGAAACTTCCAAAGATACGATCATATGATATACCAAATAAAGGATAAGAAGATCATCAAAATCTCCAAAAACTTCACACAAAACAACTTATGTAATGGACAACAAAACTCCCTTGATTTTCACAGACACGAGAGCAAATCACAAAAAAAAACACATGCTACAAAAATGCAAAAATTAAATCAAAAATGTTTGCATCAGGATGTCCAAGTTTAGACAAAACAAATGTTACGACATCTGATTAGACATCACAAATAAAACCTGCATAAATGTTCTTCAAGCATGTCAGAGACATCTTACAAGACATCAGAACACATGATAATGATTTACTACACATGAAACCAAACCAAGAACCTAAATAAATGTTCTTCAAGCATGTCAGAGACATCTTACAAGACATCAGAACACATGATAATGCTTTCCTACACATGCAGCCAAACCAAGAACCTACAAGACAAAATCATGTAATGAAAAAAATTATGTTTTATTTACTCTTCCTTTTTGGGCCTCTTAATGGACTTATTTTTTCGTATTGTTTTATATACTCTTTCCTCTTTACAAAAAAAGTACAAGCCAACAAAAATAACAACAATAATGAAGAATAATAAAAATGACAATTAATAACTCTCTCACCATTGCGTTCATAAATAATAAAAAAATTTGAAAGTTATTTAACCACGATTTTACTATACAACCATTGTAAAATTTGAAAATTACATCACGATTTTTCTTTCTAACCGTGGTGAAAAGTGATATTTTTTAGTATATAAGCGAAAGTTTCTATCGTTATGTACATAATAGTTGTTTCTCTCAAAAGAAAACCCTAACATATTTCACTATTCTCTCTTATAACATAACCCTAACATCCATGTCACTCTTTAAACATACTCCAACCTTCAGATCCATCTTCACCAATCGCTAACTTGAGGTTCATTCATCAAACTTATGCTTCAATTTCATTCGCATTTTTTGTTAAAAATGGGTTCTCATTTTTTCATTTGATGAATGTTCTCACTTTTTCATATTCGTCTTCACCACCTTAACAAAGCGCATACTTTGACTATGATACATATGGTTTGTGTATCTATGAAGAAAAATACAAGAAGTATGAAGTTATTGTGTAAACTTCATTCACCTTGTACTTCTTATTCATAGCTTCATAAACTAGATGAACTTCATAATTTGATCCAGAGCCATAATTAGTTTAAAAAATGTGAGCATTCTTGATATATTACATAATATATTGTGTTGATGTATGATGTTGCATGTTGTTATTGTTGATTAATGTTCTTATAACTTCATAATTTGTTGTTGTTTTTATTTATTATATATTTAATTCTTTAACCTTTTTTTTGTATATTGTTGTGCTGTTGATAAATGTGGTTGTATGTTGTTGTTGTTGATTAATGTTTTCATAACAAGAACACAATATTGTTAAGTCACAGGAAAGAAGCTTCTTGTGACTTAGAAATATTTTGTTATTGTTCTTAAAACATTGATAAATGTTTTGTTCTTGTTGAAAAATGTTGTTGTATGTTGTTGTTGTTGATTAATGTTTTCAGAACAAGAACAAAACATTGCTAAGTCACAAGAGCGAAGCTTTTTGTGACTTACCAATATTTTTTCTTTAAATTCTTATATATATATATATATATATATATATATATATATATATATATATATATATATATATATATATATATATATATATATATATATATATATATATATATATATATATATATATATGCTATGTAGATGAAGTTGAGTTTATTATTTGCTATGTAGATTATTTGTTTCACTAACCCTTCACTGAAAATACATTTTATTTAAATTGACATAGAAACTTATAATCTGAAAATTAAGTTGTATTTGAAAACCAAGTTATATCAATAAATATTTTTCGAATTGCATTCGTCTCATCATTCATCTCCTGCTCTTTAACATATAGGATGTGGTTCAATTACCTGATTCCTTCATCACATCCAAATCTTCTCTTATAGTTTAATTTTAATAACATCAATTTATTCATATTATTCAAATTAAACTAGAATATAAGGAATTGATTTCATGAAGGACTTAGACCATTTAACCACATTCTATATGTTAAAGAGCGGGAAATGAATTATGAGACACATGCAATTTGGAGATCAGTGGTTTGTATAAGTTAGTTTTCAAGAATAATTTAATTTTTAGATTATATACTTCTTCATCAATTTGAATGGTTGTATGTTGTTGTGAGTTCTATTGAAAAATAAGCAATCTACATATTTTATAATAAACCCGGGTACTTTCAACAACAGTTATTTATTTTAATCATGATTAAATCTTATTTTCATATATATATATATATATATATATATATATATATATATATACCACAACGGTTGATACTAGTAACCGTTGTGGTAGGTAGCATGCATCATTCCTTACTATCACAGTCTCACAACCGTGGTGGAAATCACCATACATACAATCACCCCTTACCTCACAACAGATGGTCAGGCGTTGTGGTATCTGTAACACCCCAAAATTTTCCCTCTCATTTTCATAGCATATATCATATCATTTGCATACATATCATTGTATCCCTATCATAGGAAGATGAAGCATAACATCCATAGTTTGAAGTATAGGGCATGTGGTCAGTGATTTGTAAGTTGTGATCATCCCAATCTAAGAAAAAGAGCCAAGTGTCTCCCAAAAAGTCTCAAGGTTTTTTCACATCCCACACAATCTCAAAAGATTCCTCAAGTCCTTAGAAGAGGTGGATTGATCAAGGAATTGCACTATTGCAACATCTCCTAACAAAAAGGGCCAGGAATTAGGGTTTCTGATTCAAAGGACTTCTTGATGAGATTTTGGATCAAACTTGATTTCAATGTTTTCTATATGATATAAAGTATCTAAGTATGGAAGATTGTCCATTGATTCATTTCAGAAGGTTCCCAATTGATCAGTTGCTTGAGAATCAAGAAATTGGGGAAAAGTCAATTATGAAAAGGAAAAAGTCAACTCCAGACTTTTTAAGGTCAAAATCATGTTCCACAAGTTGAATATGACCAATGCTGAAATTTGATCAAGAAAAGTCAAGGGATTCAGGGAAAAATCAAGAAAACACAAAACTGCCAAAAATAGAAACTTAGGGTTTCTAAATATGGCAACTTTTGGCCATTTTGGGCTTCACTTCCAAGCATTCTTTCTCCAAGATAAAGGATTCAAACTTCAGGCCCAAGTTGAGCCAATTAAAGATCAAATCTTGAGCTTCAAATCCATTGCAAGAACATCTCCATTGGATCAAAATTAAGTGAAATATGATCAATCAAAGTTTGACAAAAGTATGGCTACTTTACCAAGAAATCAAGTCATGGGTGTGCTAGATGTTAGGCATTATGTCAAACACATGGTATGTCATTTTTAAGTCCAGTTTTCTCCATAAAAAAGGCCTCAAATGAACATGAAACTTGTTCTATGATGCATTTCCTTTTCATTGACATCAAGTTTGGTTGTTTTCATGCATTGGTCAAGGAGAACTTCATGTTCAAACCTTATTACTTCCATCGACGCATTGAAGAAGTTTGATGGGATGTTTAAGCTTTGTTTTGGTTCAACTCCTTACAAACACTTTCATGTGATCATGTACACTTCTCTTATTCATTTGAGCCATCATGGTTTTACATACATATGCATGCACACGATCCATGTTCCAAAATGGAAGATGAGAAACTTGTAGGGAAAAGCAATGCTGCTGCTATCATTAACACCATTGGTTCAACATCCACCATAACAAGTTCTCTAGGCTTCATTACATTGGATCACAAGCTACACACGAATTCAACTCTATCATACTTCAAAATTCTCATGTCACCCTTTGCATTGCTCATGGAACCACTTTTAATCATGGTTCTAACTATTACCCAAAGTGGTTAACATTTAACCATGGATATAAAAACTCTTCAAATAGAAATCACAAGAAACACTCTCTCATTTTGGATCAATCATCGAATTCCATTCTAAAAATCTCTCCGCATCTTGAAGTTCCACAATCATTATTCTTCAACATTCTTCAACATTCATCAACTTCCATTGATCTCTAAAAAATCATAGACAAGATACTTAGTGGATCTTGTTCTTCTTTAAGCTTCAGTTGCAGATTTCGATCTATCAAGCAAGAATCAAAGTTTTCCAGGCCTTTATTTGGTTCCTTTTGAATTTTAACAGCTAAGGAATCTCATCTCTGGTTTTCTTGTGATTGAAGGCTCTGCAATTTCAGGTTGGGACTTAAACTGAATTCATGTGTTTTGAAATATTCTAGCTTTTTTTAACCTAATTAATGGATTAATAACATCAATGAACTGTATTGGATAGTTTCTAGACCTATTAGAGGTGATGACTAAGTGTTAGGGAAAAGTTCATGATTTCGTTTCTCTCTATTCTTGACTTATTTGCGAATTTGAAGTGTGGATTTCAGACCTATGCGAGCTCAACTTTATTTTGATATAAGCTTTGTGGTTTTCTGGGTGTTTAATTCAGTTACAGTTGCCGGAGGAAGGCCGGAGAAATAGGGTTTATAAGGCCAGGTTATAACATGACCGTCCAATTTGTCTTGATCTTGCGTTCCAAAGAGTGCCAATGCATTAATGATGTGCGTGAGATGTTTATAGGTCTCCTTTGATCATTTATAGGTCCATTGTGGTTTTTTTCCCTCTTGCTTGAGTTTGTGCATCTTTGTTCACCTTTGACCTATTTCTTCCATGTCTTCATCCTTAATGATTTTCATGATTGTTTGTATGCATCTAACATGTTCATATATTCATCTCATTTTATTTACACATCAATTATTCTACTTACTTCATGCATGAGCATCCACATTTGTACGTCATGTTGCATTTATTGTCTTATATCTTAAGTATGAAGCATCATTTCCTTATGTGACATTCTTTTGGATGATTGTTGAATTTCTTTGACTTGTTTGATATGTGCATTTGATATGTTCATACATGCATCTTAAACATGTCATATGCTACTGACTTTCATCATCTCATGTTCATCTTTGCATCTTTGACTTTCATCTTAAGTTGTTTGTGTTTTCTTCTTACATGAACATATGATTGTCTTCTCTTCTTCATTCCATTCTAACATGAATTAACTCATGCACTTTGGTATGTTCATTTAGGATCACATTAGGCATTCTAATATGACATGGCATTCTGACTTTAATGTTTCTCATGTTTTTTCATCCATGTTAGACCTCTTTTGCATCCTTACTTCTTCATGTGTGATTTCTTTGAACTTCCTTGCCACTTTGGTGCTTCTTTGAACTTGTTTGATCTTGATTGAGTTCTTTGAGCTTCTTTAAGTTCATTTGTGACTTGATTTTTACTTGTAAGGTTCATAGGTATTTAGATCCATTTCATTTACTTTCTTGGTGTGCTTGGCTTCCATTTCATGTCTTTTGTACTTTTGTGCTTCATTTGCTAACATTTAAGGGGCTATGGTAAGTCTTAGGAGTGTGAATGTGCTTCCACATTCCAACCTCTTCTCTCTATTTTACATTTCAATATTGTGCTTGTTTAAGCATTCAAGATGCTTTGGTTTGTACAATTGGCTTTCATCCCTCTTAGATGCAACTTAACTTCCATCTTGGAAGTAAGTTGTTTTCTAATCCTTTTTTCTCTTCTTCTTCTTTTCTTTCTTCTTCTCTTCTCCTTATTTTTCATTAGGATAAAGATATTTAAACTCACTAACTTAGGATATCTAAGCATGCCAACTTACTTAGGATTGTTTAGTTTCTCTTAGACTTTCACCTTTTGAACCTCTCTTGGTGTCTTCTCTTTCTCATCTTAAAACAAAAAGCTAAAAAACCCCTAATAAAGGTTGAAGTGACTTCTTATGTTATGGACTTATTCAATGGGGGAATTTGCATCTATCCCATCTTGGGGTAATATAAACTTGTCTAGCATGATGTACAAGTCTAAGCATGAAGTCCTTTTCACAAGGAAAATCCTAAAAAACATTTCTTCATCAAAAACCTAAAAACACTTAATAAGCAAAAGCAGGCTAGTGCACTTGAGCCTCAATCCATGGAACTAAGATTGGGGATCTACTCCATACTTATATGTGCTTCTTATTCATTCCATCTTGGAGTGATGTAAGAAGTACACACTCCATTGAATGAGACTTGATACACTCTCCTATGCAAACTTTCATATAGAAATCTTCTAAAAAAATTCAACAAACAATGAGCGTATTTCCTTTGGGAATTCTCTTTTCATCTCTTTCACTCTAAACAAAAGAACTTGCTCCTAATTGTCTTTTGCAAGACGGTAAACACATTCTTTCCATACGAACCTGCAACATCTGAGCATAGGCATAAGCAGTTCAATTCCAAAAACACAAGCAAGTTGTAACAATATTATTGAGTCGAACTACGGTGTTCTGACTTTCCCATTACACAAAAGGAATACATAGGCACAAGAGACAACGCTTGGTGAACACAATCCTTCAGTTTATTTCCTTGTTCTTCGTTCTATTTCATCTCTTTATCCTTTAATCTCATTCTTCCTTATTTCTTTTCAGTCCTTTCCAGTAGCAGTTGCAGTAATAGCAGATACCCTCACCCTTTCAAACAGTGCTAGCAAGCATTGATCCCGTCGGGTACAACAGACGATCTGGGGTGCTAATACCTTCCTATTTCATAACTGACTCCCTTACCCTTTCTCTTTGGTTCGTGAGACCCCGCTTTCTCTTTCTTCCGGGTTTGTGCAACATAACCCTTCCTCCGGGATAAAAATGTTTGGTTGTCGACTCTTCCTTTTTCGCGCCACTTTCGTGTCTATACCAGGATGGAAATCTCGGGAGCAACAATATCTTTTTTCCAACCATTGTCACATGACTTTTCCGTAGTAGTGAATGAAAGCTAGCTTATTCTTTGCCCCAAGAGCACGTTTCATGGATCTATACCATGATATGTAATTGGATCCATTCAATTGTGGTGTGATACTAACCATGTTTAGACCTTTGTTAGGATGGACAATAAACAAAATCAACATCATCATTAGTGATTCTTTGTGCAACCAGAGCACACGTGGTGGCATGGTGGAATCGGATCGAAAGAAATGAAAAGGAAGAATTTACAGGTGTAAAGAAGAAGAGGAAACGAATATTTTTTAATGAAGAAGAAACTAAGAAATTGCTTATGGATTGTATGTGACTGATACCATTTTATGATATTGCTACTCCATGGATACAAGCTATAGACATGGAGAGAAGAGAAATAGAAAGCAGAAAAATATTATAAATACAACATGAAGCTATTGTAGAAGTAGCTTATAGCCCAAGTAACTAAACTAACTAACTATGCCAACTAACCTAACTAACAGTGACAACTGTCACACATAAATATAACTAACTCTAGAACAATTGGAAAGATATTATGAATTAGTTGTATCAAATAATACATATTAAAAATGTGATGATACTTCTCAATAAAATGCAAGTCAACCTGCTCAAGTATTTGAAAAGAGACCGTTTCATAAATATGAAAACAACTCATCTTAGGGATATTCAAAACGCACATATTTGAAATGGTTTTCTAAATTTATTGATAAATGTATTGGAAACATAATTAAAAGTTGATGGGGAATTTTGATTTTTACAAAATTAGGAGTTATTAGGTTAAGGTGAATAATCTTACCATAAGAACCAATATAGCATAATGTTTGGCACATGGATTTACTTGATTAAGAACCTCCAATATTAATTTCTCTCTTATAGTTGACCTAAAATTGTCATAAGGACAAAGTGATGAAGAAGATGGAACATTAGGTGAAAGTGATAATGATGCAATAAGGGGAGTATAGACGATGCATATATTTGATATACCTTTATAACCATTACAGATAGTCTTCAAAGAAATGACCAGGTTACATCATTGGAGCTACATTTTTCTGACATGTCCCTTGCACAATTCAATTGGTAGTTAAGGAACCAAAATTCTACATTATACAGAAGAGGAAGAATTGGATACAGAGAATCTTGAACATAACTAAAAATTTATAGACAATGTTCTATAAGATATAAGATTTACATGGTACACAAACAAAGGTAGCTCGAGAAGTGTGAAGCTTCATAAAATAGGCGAGTCACTGTGTGATCTTCACATGGTTTTCAAATGACGTAGTCAATCAAAAATACATAAATATTCTTTAGGTATGTCTCAACTTCATTAGCTTCAATATGTTTTGTTGTCCACCTACACGCTTTGAGAGTATTTTAAAAATAGGTCCATTGACCTTTTTATCTAATATTCCAATATAGTCCAAGGACCTAGAGGTATATCTGATAAGGGATAACTGACACTTGAAGACCTCCAAATGATAGGAAGGTTGAGAATCTTTTGACATTTTTCCCTTGAGATTGTTGTCCCTAAAAATGTTTTTAGGTCTTATAAACCCTAAAACTTAATATAAGCCTAAAGGTAAATCTAGACTCAGGTATACATTATTCTAAACCATAAACCTCAGACTTACGACCCTCAATAACTTGATTTTTAGAGTGTTTGCAAGTACACGCACCACTGAGCATATACACAAATGTCCCATGTATTAGAGTTTTTCAACATAATCACCAACATTCACAACACCTTAAAGAAAATATTTCGCTTGATCATTTGGCTTTGTTTGTGGGAAACATTCTCCAAAGTTTCCACTCTAATACAAAATTTTTGGCGAACAACAACTACGTCCAAACCAAAACTTTACTTATAACACCCGTATTTAATTAATTAATTTAATTTAATATTATCGCTTATTTTCCCGATTATTTGTTGTTAAGTGTTGTTTTATCGTTTGTGTCGTTAAGTTGTTTGAGTTGGTATTAAGTTGATGGTTAAGTTGTGTTTGGGTTGTTTAATTTAATTAAGTCGAATGATAAAATAATTATTAATAATATAATAGTAAGTTGGGCTTAGTTGTAATGTGAGAGTAGTGAAGTTGGGGGTGTTACTTTAGTCCCATTAGTAATTAAGCTAATTAATGAGATTTTAGTAAAACTAGACTAAAATCCTAATTAGAGAATAATCAGAATTTTTGGTGAGAAGAGAACAAGTCTTATAGGAAGATCAAGAAGAGCCTAGGTTGAGTATTTTCACAGAGATTTTTGCTGTGAATTCGAGATTGTGTTAGATTGTGTGATTCGTAGCAGAGGAAGGATTGTATGCATTCTGATGTTTCACGTAACAGATCTGGTGTTACACGTAACAAGAGGGGCGTTACGCGTAACATATCCCAGTTACGTAGGCATTACACGTAACATATCCCAATTACACAGGCATTACGCGTAAGAGGTTGAGTGGAAACAAGTCATTACGCGTATGGAGTAGGAATTACGCGTATGGGCAGAGTGGTGTGCAGAAAATGCAGCTTTTAGAGATTTGTCCTGTTTTCGCATTCGTTTCAAGTTGAGTCAATCTTAGACTTTAAGTAGAGGTAAAAGAAGTTGATTTTAGTAGATTTGGGGATTAAAAATAATTAATTTAGAAATCTAATTGATTAAGCCGTAATTAGTCGTTTTCCATGTTGAAATTGTATTAAGTTGTTATAAGTTATGTTGTCCCGATCTTGGGGGAAATTATTAAGTTGCAAGTCATTTGACCAACGTTGATTCATGTGGTTGTGTTGTTAAGTTGTTTATTATGTGGTTGTTGTTGTTGTTGTTGTTGTTGTATTCCATTCATAGTTGCATACATTTGCATATTTTCAAGTTGGAGTGAATGCTCGATTCAAGTTGGCTTGGATTGGCAAATAAGTTGTTGATGCCTCGATAAACTGGCAAGATTTTCAAGTTGGGAGTTTACTCCAAATGGTACCACATGCACATATAAGTTGAGTCGCATTCGAGTTGCATTTTATTATGTTGTTAATTGTTGTTGGTTGCAAGTTGTACGTTGAAGTTGATCGTTGTGTGAAGTGGGTGATTGTATGATTTCTTGCTTATATATTGATTATCATACTCTTGTTTATGTTATTCGGTATCTCACCCCTTCTATTTGAATGTTGCCCTCTGTTGGTAACGTGCAGGTAACCAAGATTCGAGTACCTAGTCGTCTCAAGTTGGTGTTTGTCGCTCTGATACGTAGCACTTCGGGGGGGGAGGGGGATGAACACATGTTTTGTTTTTGTGGATTTTTATCTAGTTTATGAACTTGTTTTAGTTGTTTCATGTTGAAAACCATGTTGAAGTATTTGAGGTTGAATAAACTTGAAGTTGTTTCAAAGTTGCAAATTTTGTTGAATCCGCTGCATAGTTTGTGAAGCATGATTATTAACGAAGTTTTGGTATTTGATTTTAAAGTTGAAATGTGATATCCCATGTTTTGGTGAATTTGTTTATAACTCTGATTTAAAATTAAAGTCGGGTAGAAATGGGGTGTTACATTACTGACCAACCAACATCAATGATTTTCTAAGGAATCTCACAGACACCACTTAAAGATAATAAAAATTTATCCTGAAGCAAAATGATCACATTAAACAGGAAGTTCAAAGTGTTGTGAAGTAATACCACACAATGGGCTAAGCCAAACATCTATTTCGTCATTAAGATAAGAAACCATTGAATATGACCTTCCCATAAATAATATGCACAAAGTAACCAAGAATGCCCTCGGTCCCTACAAAAAAGAGGCACATATGGGAACATCAAACAAATCCACCATATTAGGTGGGGATTTTAGTTGGTGAAATAATTTACTCACCATCATGAGAACCTTTTCCACACAAATCCATAATAATGCTGATAAAATAAATCTCATACCTGGATCTTAACTTGTACACAATCTTAACGAAAAACTATCTGCGAAATCTTACCTTGATTCTCGAATCTTGAATCTTCCAGCTTCACTAATTTTCTCTATGCATTTGTGTGTGGAAATCACTCCTGATCCCCACCGATTCCTTTAACAATGAGTTGTCTGAAGATTAAGAACTCGTACCTTGTTTGTAGGCTTCCACACAACTCTACCAAGGTCAATCGGGAGTGAAAAACCTCTTTCTTTTCTCTAGAATTTGTCACCACCACTCAAAACAATCCCAATCTTGCAAACCTCCTGAAAATATTTACCAAATCTTCAAGAAATATTAGTTTCAAGACACATCCCTTAACAATTACAAATCTTTATAATTAAGATCTTAAATCAATCTAGAGGTTGAAAATGAAAGAAATTTCTAATGGAAGATATTTTTAGTTTCTAAAAGTTATAAGTTGTTGTTATTTTATTGGTTGTTATGAAATGAGATGACAAAATAATTTATAATTTACATAAATAAGGAGGTCCTAACCTTAATTCTACCACATTAACCTCATTCTCTTTAAAATATTCACTATTAGTTTCAGATAAACTAATCGTTTAATCTATCTGGACATAAGCTAATTTTCTTTTTCTTTACGGTACTTACTTGGTCTAGCTTTTTCAGCCTTCAGACTCTCGACCTGTCGTACCCTATCTACTAGTTGGGCCATATTCCTTAGGTACCGAGTATCTACATTACTACGGAAAACCCATTTCACAATGGTTGGTAACTACATATAATCATGCAAATCAAGTCGTTGTTATGTAGAGTATTATCATAAATACGCTACTTATAATCACGGACCTGAGACTGTTGTTATATTCTGGAAAGTGCACGGTATATTACAACAATTATGTATAACAACCGTTGTGATATATACCGAATATCACAACGGTTACACGTTTCAACCATTGTGGAATGCACCCTTAGTTTATTATATACCAATATATTGCTTGTTTTACCATACACCTAATTAAAGAAATACAACCATTAAAATTGGTAAAGAACTATATAATCTGAAAATTAAACTTTTCTTGAAAACCAACTTAAACACACCACTGTTTTTCGAATTGCATACATCTCATCATGCACATTTTATGTTCCTTAGCACAAATATGGTTCAATGGTCAGTTTCCTTCAATACATCGATATTTGTTATTAAAGTTTACCTCATCATCGTCGTTTATCATCGTGATTTTTATGATGACTTATCATCATAACAATCACAGTGATATGTGACGACGATGAGGTAAAGTAAAATTGTAGATATCGATGAATTGAAGCAAACAGACCATTGAACCATATATTATGTGTTAAGGAACATAAAATGTGTAGAATGAGATGCAAGATATTTGGAAAACATTGATTGATATAGGTTGGTTTTCAAATGCATCTTAATTTTCAAATTACAAGTTTCTATGTCAATTTAAATGATTGCATTTTCAATTAAAGGATAGTGAAACAACAATATACATAGTATATAATAAACTAAATTTCATATACAATATCAAAATGACTTCATATATATATATATATATATATATATATATATATATATATATATATATATATATATATATATATATATATATATATATATATATATATATATCTTATCAACTCATATTATACGCTTGCTACCACCATGTATCATCTTTACTATACAACTTCAATTATTTCAAATAAAAGAAAATTAGTTAGTATTCAAAATAAATCCAACAAAAGTTGAAACAAAACCCTAAGTGGGACTATAACAAAACAATATACATTGTTGCCATATGTACCATTACAATGAAGTTCACCTAGCTTGTGAAGCATACTGAGTATGAAAAATATCTTGTTCGTGAAGCAATGAAGAAAAAGTACAAGGTGGATGAAGTTTCCATCATAGCTTCATACATCTTATACTTTTTCCATTGCTACACAAACAATATGTCTCATAGCCAAAGTATGGTCTTTGTTAATGCATTGAAGACGAATATGCAAAAATGCGAATAATCAACAAAAACAACATGAAACAAACGATATAATGGGAACTATCTAAAAAGAAGATGGAAGTAGAATAATACCTCATTTTCCATAGCTACACAAACAAAATGTACCATGGACAAAGTATGGTCTTTGTTAATGCATTAAAGACAAATTTGCAAAAATGAGAACAATCAACAAAAACAACATGAAGCAAACAAGATAACGAAAGTAGAAGAATATCTAATAAGAAGATGGAATAAGAAAAACACCTTCATGTATGAAGCACAAGATTCACAGCTAATGGGTGGTAGGGTTTCGGTGTGAAGGAAACAACACTAATCTCAATAAGTGAAAGTTAATTCGCTTATATGGTAAATATTTCATAATGGTTATCAATAAGAACCTTAACGATAGATATATATTTATTATAAATATATCATAATGGTTATTCATATGAACAATAGCGATACCCCTTTTAATTGGTACACGGTTTGAATCCAAGTAACACCATTTTTTTCCATTTTATATAATTATATCTTCACAGTTATAATAGGAAATAGTTATAATATTACAACCTTTCCTATTCCCGGAAGAGAGAAACTCTCATCCCAAGTATAATAATGATTTAAAATTTTCTCTGTTTTTCAAAAATATCTTTCGAGTATATCAACCATTACAAGTTATCATCATTGCAAACATTAAAATATCATACTTTTCATCTTCAACCTCATCTATAAATATACAATTTTACAATTCTTCATAATATATTCTTCATAACAATGAGTTCTACAAATGAGAATGCTAACTAAAATCACCAATGAGGTCACAAATGAACAACATCATCAACAATCAAATGAGGAGGTCCAACCATCTGGATTGTTGGTTGTTAAGGATATGTTAATGGTGAGGAAGGCCAAGAAGAAGAAGAAGAAGAAGAAGAAAAAGAAGCAGAGGTGGACTTTTTTTTATGATTCTGATGAGGGTAGAAAGGAGAGAGTCCCAAATTATGAATAAGCATTTGTTGCTATGAGCTCATACATTTGATAAATATATGTAATATGATTATCAATGTACTCTTCTTACTTGGAATTTTAATGAAGTTTTCTAATATATATATATATATATATATATATATATATATATATATATATATATATATATATATATATATATATATATATATATATATATATATATATATATATATATATATATATATATATATATATATATATATATATATATATATATATATATATATATAATTTTCTCTTTCACTTTTTTTTAATGAAGTTTTGAGTTTTGAGGATTGTAACACTAAAAAATGAAATAAGATGAATTTGAATTTAATGAAATTTTGATCAAACTCTTCTCTTTCACTTAAAAATAGAAAAAAAATGAATTTTGTTTATTTGAGGTTAAAGTCTCGTAACACTAAAAAATGAAATAAAATATATGTTTAAAATATAAAAAATGGAAAAAAAATGTAGTTGTTGGGAATCAATGCTTATTACACAACATATATTACTACGGTTTTTAAGCTAATCGTCGTTAAATCTTGTGTTGTAAACCAGCTACGAAAATTTTAACCTATTACAAGGGTATATATGAATCAGTTGTAAACTTGGCATTGTAGTTTGCATGTTTTATAGTAGTGCTAGTTTCTTCCTTATGGAATAGTATAGACCTCCACCAGCCTATTCAAATAATCATCGATCGACCAGGCATTTTACGCCTAACGCTGACCAATTCCTTAAGGCTAATCTTCGAATGGCCCATATAAAATTGTTCATAGGAGTGAGTGTTGTGAACCACATGAAAACATTTTTCTTAGGGAATTTGGAAAATATTTCATCTTTAAATTCTTATTATTAACTATATCCCCTGATATCAAGCGATATGCTCAACTGTCGACTCGTTAGTTTTACCAGAAAACTTAGTGAGTTTGGGGACTTTTCAACCCATGGGATTTCATTCATTTGGACATATTCCGACAATGGATATATGTAATTCCGACTATAAAGGCCAATATTGAGTCCATTTTGATCCATAATATGTTCGACCATGTTTGTTATATTGTTTTCCCCCCTCCCCCAAATTTATCTGTTGGACATTTCTAAGTACTTGGTCGACATCATGGTTTATAAGAACCACAAGTATCTTAGGACCATTATGAACTTGGTTCTTTTCACCTATCTCAGGTGGAGGTTGGTTGACTGAAACTTGGTTAATAGGAGGTTGCACAATTGGCTCCCCAAAAAGTCAACAATCTTGACCACTTGATAAGCTAACTGCTGGTAACTTTGGGTGGTGTTCTTAATTAAAGGGTTAAAAATTATCCCTATTTGTAATGTCAGAATATTTGCCATTTCATGGTTGCTTTCGACCATTTGTTGCCTCATGGTCTCTAAAGAACTGGTAGTAAGAGTTGGCACTATAGAAGGGGCATATCAGAATCCCCCTTATGGTTGTCCCATTCTACCATGGTTTCTTATGGAAGATCCTAACACCAAATTTGGATTAAGGGGTGATTATATTATTGCATCATTGTTTGCAAACGTCGAAGCATGGTTGTGTAAGCCCGCCATCATGGCAATTATCATGCCATAAGGGTAGTCCCTAGTAACTAAAGGCATAGTAAAATTGGGGACATATGAGGGGTTATTGTCCCCAGTAACTGTCACAGTAGGCCTGGGGGAAGTTGGTATGCTTATTACATGTGGTAATGTAACCACCTCCCTTAGCATTGATGCTGAAGTCAGGACCAGAGTTAAAATAGGGCTTATAACTCCTATGGGTTTCATTGTTTGTCATACTAGAACTTATAGTAACTAGTGGGTTGGAGTCTAGAGTATCATTTCAAGCTTGATAAGTGTTATTTGGGTTCGCCATTATTGCTAAAATCCTATCACTCCTTAAACGAGTGTGATCTCAGACATTAAAAAGCTCCTCACTCCTCAAACACATGGGTTAATGGACATTGTAAATGATAACAAAGTCAATACTATAACGGTTTCTTTAAAAGAAAAATAAATTTTCACACAAAAAACACGCATGTCCCCCCGGGTGTGCCAATTTTTTCCCAGATTTTTTTAGGGAACAATAACAAGTTTTAAAGCCTTTGAGATTAACTCGAAAATTTCCATGATCAGTTTTGTGTGAAAACACTTGCTCTAACGTAAGTGTATGACGTAACTACAAATGTATGATTCTATACAATATGAATGTAGACTTTAAACACAACAAAGCTTAAATTAAAGTAAAAAAAGAACTTGAAATAAGCATCATTAAATGAAACACAATAAATAATAAGAAATAAAAGGTGTTTCAATTGAGAAAACATAAAATGTAAAAAGAAAAAGGGGCGCAGACTCGCATTATTAGTCATAAAATGTTTCATTTTTTGGCTTGGGTATTCCATTTCTATAGAGAATGTATGTGAAAATTTGAGAACCGTTATTACAACAAATGAGCCTGTTATATATAATATATATGAATATCCGCCTTCGATAGTTTATATCTACAAAAATTGACGAGTCATTCCAATACATGTAACTCTTATCTATGTATCTTGTCGCGTCGTCAAGGCTTTGGAACTTCTGAAATTATTATCTCACGTTCTCTAACTACTTAAAGACTAGTAACTACTTGCTTTTCGAACTTAGCCATTGAGTTCCTAGAGTCTCCTTCATCATTAGTTTACTCAATCTTCTAAGTATTCAGAGTCTGTCAGAGATTCCTTCCTTGACCTAGTCTTGAGTAGTCAATTAAGTTTATTCCTGAGACTCCTTCAACTAACTCCTCAAGATATCCTCTTTCTTTCAAACTACATCACAAGATGCTAGTCGAGAAGTTCCACTCAACGTATGAACGTTGTTTACTCTAGTTCATCATAAATAACACTTAGTAGCTCACCAAATGTGGTATTTAACTTTATTTTCCTACTAGGTAGAAAATATCAGGTCAACAAATACCTTCTTATGGTGTTCCTCATGATTAAGATGAAATATGTAAGTTTTAGAAGGATTCATATGGTTTGAAACAAACTATAGGGGATTGGTTTGAGAAGTTTACCACTGTTATTAAATCTCTTGATTTAACTCTAGTGATCGTGGTTTGACTTTGTTTGTCAGGAACACCTCTCACAGTTGTATTTTACTCTCTTTATATGTTAATATGATTATTACAAGTGATGATGTTGACGAGATTGATGATTTGAAATTACAATTAGCCCAATAGTTTTAGATGAATGATTTAGGTACTCTTCTATATTTCTTGGGGATTAATATTGCCTACTCTCCAATAGTTTTTTTTTTATCTTTTGGAAACACATTTTCAAAGTCTTTTATTTCCCTTATTATTCTCATTGGAGCTACATGTTAATTCTAACGCTGATTGAGCTTATTGTTTAGAATGTAATTCCTTGTGTCGAAGCATGTTGCTCGATAGAAGCAAGGAGATGTCAAAACACTTAGATGTTGAAATATCGAAGAAGTGTGTCTTCGATATAAGTTTTAACTTAGCTTTATTTGTTTGTTTTAGTTGAGTTAGTCATGTTAGTTAGAGATTGCTTGGTGTGCAAGCAATCTCAACATATAAATAGGGAGGTACCCTATCATTGATGTGATGCAGTTGCAAATTTGAATAATTTTTGTGTGTGAAAAGCAAAGAAGTTTCTCTGCAAAATTCTTCTTCTTCTTCTTCTTCCTTTTCTCCAAACCCTAATATCTCATTTTCCCCAATTTTCATCTTTTCTTTTCTTCTTCAATAATATTTGTGTAGTGAAATCATCTTGCAACTAATGTGTGGTTGATTAACTCGAGTGAAGAGTGAAGAACAAGATGAGTAATCAATCAGAAAGATTGATTCTTGTTCATCAAAATTGATTCTGAATTCTCCATAGGTTTGGTGTAGTTCCAACACTTATGTATCCACGGATAATAAATCTAGCACATGTCTAGTATATTTCTTAGAGACTCTCATTTTTCTTGAAAAATACGAAACAAGATATTGTATATCATTTTTATGATATGTGTGTCTCTTTTTCTGAACCAACTCCCTTGTATTGTGATAAAAAGAATGCCTTTTAAATTGCTCTTAACTCAATATTTCATAAACATATCAAACACATTGAGATTGATTGTCATTTTACTCGTTATCATCTTCAACATAGAACAATATTTATTTTACTTTTTGTCTCCTCATTCTTGTAGACATTTAATTTATTTACGAAAGAGAATGTTTAATTTATTTACGAAAGAGACATTCTATTAAAAATAATTATTTTTGATTGACAAACTCATACTTTTTTTTAATAAACATATTTGAATAAAAAGAAGATAATATGTAATGAGTGTTATAGATGATATATATTTATTCTAGTTATATTTTATTATACATATTTTCTTTCTAATTCTTATTTTATGAAGTCATGTTATTTAATTATTGAAACTACAGTCTCTGTTTTTTTTATGCTTTTCTATTTTATCATACATGTCATTAAAACTATGAATAATAGAACATTTATATTTTCTTGGTTAAGTAATTAATGATTATAATAATGAACAAGTGGATATAACATATTCAAACCCATGCATTTTCATCTTATATCAACGAACAGAACTTTTATATTTAATGTAAGAAAATATCTTGAACAAAGTTTTCTACTAGAAAAAAACTTATGAAAAACAAAACAAAAAATATCAAAGAGCATTCAAGAGCCCTACACGTGGAGAAGACATATAGGCCAAATGTTATGAAAACAATTCAGAATATCTTCTTTCCTGATTGTTGAGTTCAAATCCACTGCATTAAACTTTTGGTTGAGAATTGAACTCGTTAGCATCCCTTGAAAGAAAAGGACTACGATCACCCGGGAAAGAGGGGACACATACTTTTGTTGTTATCTAATAATTTTGTGAATTTTTTTTTAAAATAACACACTTTATAAAATTATTTTCCAAAATAACATATATTTGAAAAAAATTACCAAACTAACATAGTTTGGTAACATGTTCGCCAAATGAAATGAAGAACAT